>JAUBOD010000901.1:1486827-1498943 GCA_032353885.1 Nothura maculosa | reverse complement strand
TCCTTTGTCAAAAAAACCTTTCACATGTCTGAAATGCCTGGTACACCAACCAACAAAAATAAAAGAGTAAGAGGACTTTATGCACACATAAGCGTGTATGGACCTAGAGCATACATTCATTTTCCAGGGCAGGAGAAAAGGACATATTTTCCTGAATGAACTTTTTAATAAACAGTTTGAATTCTTACATGGATATTGATTTGTATTAATTTTACAGCAAAAACAGAGCAGAAAAGTTCAGAAGTCAGTCCACCCCCAACATCACATCAAAAACATAGTTTTTTAACATGTGAAGATTTTACCAAAGGTGACAAAAAACGGTATTCTTGGTAGTTATGGTAGACTTCCAGTTTTAAATGAAAATTTTGCTCAGGGAAAGAAAATTCCAATTCAGTGACATAAGAATCTTTCAACCTTCCTTTCTCCGCAGAGTTCAGAATGAATTTGTTTTGATTTTCAAAGTCAAGCTCTTACAGTCACTGTTTGAAATCCTCAGGTCCAATAACTGCCATGGAATTGTGCAGAAACAACAAACCTCCTATTCTATTTTTCTCAAGATGTTTCTGCAAATATTACAGGATCATTTCCTTGAAAACAGCCACTCTACATTCCTACAAATATATACATATAAATCCCTGATATCAGTGTAATACTTTTATCACTTTATGAAGTGATTTTACTGAAAGTGTAATTTATGCACTATAAATACCTACAACAAGGGCCGTCAGTTACAATCTCCTCTTTGCTACTCTGCTTGATGATTTCCATGCAGGAAGTACCAGTGTATTTACCTGCAAAAGCTGCAGTCATTTTCAGACAATCAGATACTCCCTGACTTCTGTTTTCTATAGAGAATAAGGACTTTTTTTTTCACAGGTGGCAAAGTCAGGGGCAACTCTGCAGGAATAGAGCATCCTTTCTCCACCCGTCACTTGCTAGACATGCCCTAAATGGAGGGAACGTCATTGGAAAGGTGCCACAGCCCCTCCTTCCTTTCACAGGAATGAGCTAGATTACTTTTGTGGAATTATGGCCACAGGTCTTGTCACACCTACCTCAGCCGGACGCTCAGCAACTGGACCAGAAAAAGACAGAAGGAGCTTTAAGCGCACTGCTATAGATAGATAATCCTTCTTTGCTAGGTAAATCCTCTACAGCTAGTCAGATTACAAAAAGTGTACCCAACCAGCTCATTCATTGTGCTTTCTCTAAAGGCAGAACATACTCTACCTCCTTTTTAGCACAACTCATCCTACCCACCATCCTTGAACGAAGTTCTTAATCAACCCAACTTGCTAAGTTTTATAACCAAGGCTTTCATACACAAGTGACATAAACCTAGACACTCATAGGTATTCTAAGCAACAAATTAAGAGTAACTTTCATTTTGGTGTTCACAAACCGTGACCCACACGTGTCTCCTCAGGACCGGGGATGCTCAGTGTAAAAACCCTTCCACAGCTACACACAAGTTGCTTCAGGGCCAAGGTAAATTTTGGAGGAAAAGAAATAAATTCCAAGACCTGTATTTGAAAACTTTCTAAATGTCTCTCTGAAATAAGAGCTGGGCAGTCATGGGAATCCTTCTCCTTGCTAAAGCGCCAAAACCAACGGCAATGGTGGGTTTCACCAGAGGGTGAGAAACACAGAGACGCATGAAAGGAGGAAAGAAAGAAGGCCAGTAACAATCAAAGCAGCTCGCCTATATTTTCTTATGCCTTAAAAGATGTGTTTTGGATCCTAGGCAAAAGTCTGGAATAATTCATATTTCACATATTCCTTTTATAAACTGGTAGACAGGTTTATATATTTTATAGACAGGTAAAATCTTTTCTATAAAAGATGTTTTATACTCAATATATGAATATCATTTTTAATTTTTCTTTTAAAAAAATTTATGATGTAAGAATTGTAAATAAAGCCTTCTGCCAAATTTGCATTTTCCTTTATCATTCATAAAAACTTTACATTTAAAAAGTAAATATAGAACTTTTTAATGCTAGTGCTTTCTCATTTAAAAAAATATCTTGGTTGAGATAAGAAAAGGTAAGCATGCCGAAAGGACTGTCTTTTTGAAGAAAATAGAATAAAACACAAAATCCACACTAACACCCATTACACCCATTTTTAGGCAACACACACAAATATATATATATTTAAATCTCACCTATTAACTATTGGTTTTATGGAACATATACCTACCTTTTGTTTTAAGAAATTATAAATGTACAAGAGAAAAATCCTTGGTATTCTCAGTATTGTGATTAAAAACGACCCTTTTACAACAGTTCCTAGATGATAGCAAAAAAGAACTGATATGGAAGACAGGACTGGGTGACGTGGTGGGCTATTTTTATTTCTAGAAGGAAAAAACAAACAATTTAAAATGTTTCAGTAACTGCTATTTAAGAAGTTATACACTGTATCATTTCAGGAAATTTCTGGAAAATTAAATAATTAATCTGGTATCTTCTTCAGCACTCAAAACAATTTCAGTTTTTCTACTGATTTCATTTGAATATTCACTCTAGTCCAAATAAAAGTAGCCAAGACTAAAACTTTTATTAGATTAATTTAATTCTTAAGGAACGAGTGTTTTGGTGTACTCAGTTATGGAGAAATATCTAGAAAAGCCTTGTATGGAACATATCAAAGTGAATCATATCTGAGAATAATGCTTCATGAACACTTCTCTCCATTTTTTTTCCTTTTTCCCCTCTGCAATCTTTTATTTGCCAGTTGTTTCAGCAAGACTTCAGTCTGAAGGAACAAATTGACTATTTTTGCTTCAGCGATAAAGCTGAAATCAAAAAACAGCAAGAACTCATGTACAAAACTGATCTCCTGTCACAGATTTGTCACAGCTTTTATTTTCTTGATTTTTACTATGGTCACTTTAAAGTGAATCCTTTACTGAGAAGAGTATGACACAGCTCTAAAGAATTTATATGAAAACCAAGAAATGAACCTAAAGCCATTCCCTTACCCTTGTATAAACAACAAAAAAAGATAAACATTATAAATACCTAAAATAATTTTTATAGGATACAAAAATACTGATCAATATGCATAAATTATCCTTCTATAAGGCAACCCTTCAACAATGGGAATAATTACACAGGCAACACAACCAACTGCTGTTTAAATAAGCTGTGAAGATCAATCCTTAATTCATAAATAAGATGTTCAACTTCTATAAGCCATTCACTCCAAATCTCTGTTATCTCAATAGTTTACAGAACCCACTAAAAAATAAACAGGAAAAGATAAAACAGAGTGACTGGATGGGGTTAAAAATGTCTATAAATATATTTTTATTAAATTCTCACCCCAATAAGGATTTAAATCATACCCACTATGTCAAGATATCACAGATCTGCAAGAGTCCTGCAAGTTTCACTGCAGTCCTTTCAAAATGCTAGCTACTTTGTACCTGAAAAGTTCAATTTAAATATGTGCATATACCACATTATTTGAAATAGGAAATTCCAGCAAAGCAGTTGCTGCATTTATTATTTTTGGTCTTATAACTTCAGGAACAGCTTGGGGGATACTGGAATTTTCTACTGAATAAGCCTTTCTTAAGGACTTCAAGTTTCTCTGTTAGAAACACATAACAGCCCAAAATGCATGAGCTTTCCACCCCTACAGTATCATTGCTCCCTTTCCTTTTATAGGACCATCTTACATATGAGAGATCTGCATCAGATCTCAGAATATAAAATCTGAAGTTAAATGTTAACCAAGCATAAGAGATACAGAAAGGACAAAGTTTACTCTTGTGTTAATATTTTACTTACTGTTGAAGAGAAAAATGAAGAAAGATGTTGATATTTTTATCAGGACTGATTAATGAGCAGGAATCACACGATCTGAAGTTTGGTTTAGATAAACTCAAACACATTTGGAAGGTTTTCCAAGCCTTGTCCTAGCAAAGGAATTTGCACTGGAGCAGGCTCTGACCAGGTTGCTTGTTGTTGTGCTTTGAAAGGGCTCACAGGAGAACAAGGCTGGCTCGGACAGGGCGCAGGGGAAGCAGCGAGCTGAGCGCGGTAACGCCGCGCGCCCCAGGTGGGCTCAGCCACCCACCCACCTACCCAAACGACCACCGCGGCGGCAGCTCGGCCCCCTTTCACACAGTGTGGCTGCAATCCGGATCCGGCTGCAGCACAGGCCGAGTTGTGCACGTGCACAACCTTGCACAGGATGAACCATCTCCAAAATGAGCTCTGCGCACGGAGGCTCCAGCGCACGGAGGTGGCACCGCGGGGCGCACAGCAGGACATCAGGGAACAACAGGGCCCTGCCTGTGTAGAGCTGGCTGCACAACCTCTCAGGGCCACAGCCTGCCCTTCCCTTGGTATTCCTGCTCCGCATTACCACAGGCTGGCTCCATTTACACATAACACCCTTATTCCAAGCTCCTGTGCATCTGTACCCAATACCACATCATCTTTTAACCATCGTTAGTGCTGCCAAGTATCTTGATTTTATTGCAAGCTCTGTGATATTTGATATCTTGCTTAATACCAGGTTTCTGGAATCAAGTGATCATACATGAGTCTCACCTTTCATTTTAAAACCACTTCTTGTTTTTTTTGTAGAGAAAAAAAATCAAACTAGAAAGCCCAAAAGACTTACACAATTGGAAGTAAAAAAAATGCATTTCTTTAAAAGCCTGTCCTTTTGTTCAGAGCTGTGCTTATGGCTATCTTTAGTCCTATTTCACCTTTTTCAAAGGCTGTTAAAAGATGAAGAGTTTTAGTATAAAAATACTTTTTTAAAAGTGTTAATGACTTAATGATATATTTCCTAAATAAGTATCTCAGTTTTTAAAGAAATACAATGAATTACAGGACTGTAGTTACAGAGATCTTCCCCAGTTAACACAAGGACTGTGCTTTCAATTGCCCTCTTACCTGATCTCCCAAGCACAGGGCACCCATCTGACTCCACACACAAGGCAGGACCCTCGTGCAAGAGCAGGGCCAAGTACGTGAGCAGGGTGAAGGCTGCTCATAAACACTATGGCAGTGTTTGAAATGGGAGGGAAGCCTTTAAAATATCATCCTGGTTTATCTCTTAATGACTTTGGTTCACATTCATTAACTTAGATCGTTGTGTCAGTAAATTCTGTGGGATTTCAACTCCCCCTGAAGCCAGTGGAAGTTGTGCTGCTGAGCACCTCAGAGCCAGGTTCAAAGCCCTAATCCTGGAAATACTTGTACACATGCTTAACCTCAAACCTGTGCAGAAGGGTTTGCAGAACAGAAGTACAGATCTCCAGCCCACAAAAGCATAAACATACAAATAACTATACATAGAATAGTAACATGAGGAGAATGCATATAAGTTAGTTATTGAATAAACTCCATCATGAACAAGACTGTAATCCCTGTAACATAGGTCAATTACCACACCACCTGCCCTTAATCCCAGACAGGCACAAACCCTCACATAACCTCTAAGCACATCAAGGTGAAAAGACACCTTTTTGTAAAATAGCAACAGGAGCAAAGAGGATTTCTTAAAGACTGAGCCTGCTTCATAGGTTCCCCCCAAAAAAGAAAATTGCATAAGTTTTATTTCATTAATAAATAGTTATTTATATTTAACCTGAAATTTTAAAAAGGCAAAATTCATTTTCAGTGGCAGTGCTACAGTTCAAACATGTCACCTGTAAAACCAATCCAGCCAGAACAACTCCTGAGCCTCCCTACTGCCAGCTGCAGTCGTGGCTCTTGGCCACGCAGCACGGTGCGGTGTGCATTGAGGACAATTTCCACAAGGAAAGACCAGGCCATTTCCTCGAAGCCTTGAGCAGCCAATAAGAAAATCTGTGTGTGAGGTATCCTAAACGAAGTCCTGTGACATGCCTGTATGACCGACATAACAAGCTCAGAATGGCTGGAACAGCTCAAGAGAAGCCCTGTCCTTAGTGGTGCGGCTGCTCTGCCTGTTCAATGGCCTCTCCTGTTCCGTCCTGCTCTGGTGACTGGCACCACAAGGCCAGGAACAGGGATCACCGCCACAGAAATCGGACATTTCCCTTCCCAAGAACTCTTTCAGTGCAGCACATGTCACCTGGCGAGCAAGAGCAGAACTTAAAACATCTGTGCAAAATGACTTCAGGCTCCCCAGGGGCTCTCCTGCCGAGCTCTCGGGCTCGGAGGCAGCTCGCCTGAGTCGCCCTTGGGCAACTTTTCTTAGATACTGGCCTTTCAAAAACAGAAATTAGCATCATATTCCTCTAATACAAAATGAAGAAATTACTTAAAACAGCAGAGTTTTCATAGACCAGAAAATCTCATTATATGAAGTGGGGTAGAAAAACACAGCAATGAGGTTAAGAGAGCTCATAAAACTTTTATGAATAACAATATTTTCAAGATATAGGTCTCTTCACTGTCAAAAAAGATATATTATTAAAATTAAATCTCTGCTAACCTTACCTAAGATCTTACACAAGCAACATTACTTTAGGTTACACTGAATTCCAAGATACTGACCTAAGTTGGAACCTACTTATTTGTACTTTTCCTAGAAAGAGATTGAAGGTAAATATTGGAAAATGTGCAAAAAAAAAGTCTACTTGGAGCAACTCTTACCTGTTGAAGTAACAGGTAACCACTGCTCCAGCAATCGTCATTTGCTGACAAGCAAGAATGAATTCATTAGTCCAGATAAGGGCAACAAAATGGTACCACGCCATGTAGTGAATTCCAGATACAGCTCTGTATTCTACTTGTCCTCCTGAAGTAATCTGTGCAGTGCCTGGAATTGGGATTACATCACGCTATTAATAAAACACAGCAGTGAAGAACAAAACAGCACATAAAAGAGCTTTTGAACCCTTGTTCTTAACTTTTATTCAATAAAATTATATTAAAATCAGGTGTTTTTTATTTCTATCCATTTTTAACAAAATTAGAGAGTTAAAATATCGCAATTCAAATAGAATTTTGAAAAAAGGAATCTTATAAAGCACAAAAGTTTACATCTAAATCAGGTGTTAAGCAGAGTTGCCAGTAAAGTCAAGAGCATAACTGAACATAAGTAGAGATTTTTGAGATTCAAAAGTAAAGGAAAATCTTTTAATTTTCTTCATTATGATTTGAAATAAATTTGTAGCCAGTCATGCAATGCTTTAAAAATAAATTTTATCTACAAAAAGCAAAAGAGAAAGACTGCTGCAAAAAATATTAAGGATACATGTGTAACACTGCAACAAAACAAAATTACTATTCCAAATGTTATTACTAATCAGAACCAAAACAGAATAATTTTTATTGTCTAAACTTTGAAACTTCTGTATAAAATATAGTATATAAAGCATTTTCAGAAAGACTTCCAGAAAACCCAGAATGCAGACATCTTTATGGTGATAAAAACTCCAATGTAACAAGCAAATGGAGGGGCACTGACAAATAGACTTATCCAAGCTAAATTGCCCTTTTTTTTTTGGTCTCAGTTGCTGTTAATAACAAATTTCATCGACAAAAACTGGCTTTTCACAACAAGCCAGAGCAATGTTAGTAGTCAAACTTTTCCCATCTATGGCACTTGGTTTTAAAGTCTATTCCAGGAATAATGGAATCAGGACATTCCCAGTAAAATATCTCTAGGGCTGTAATCTGGAATGTTATTAGTTTAGCAAGTCTTAAATCCATTAACTTTAAGGAAAAATATATTCACATAATAAAATGATCTCTGGAAGTGAGTATTTGCTTATTTTAGCTCCAAAAAGAAAGAGCAAAGGGATACGTAGAATTCACTGTTGCTGCTGGAGGAGCATTATAACTTAAGCTTAAATTCATTATGATTGTGTATAGGACACTGCAACAGCTTCAAATGTCAAAATGCCACAGATACAAAATTATTTTTATAAAATTGTTCACTTATTTCTCCTTTTCTAGGGCACAGAGGTCAAGCTCCATACTAGTTGAAAGTAGAAGCAATAAATACTTCTTTTCAGCAATACTATCAGGTTTACAGTACCATTGCAAGTCTTCAGAAACTTGACTCATTTGTCTGTAAATTATGAAATATATTAATTACCCTGCATACTAGTATATAGTTATTGGAGTATATACATAGTTGAGTTGTAGGTTATTTTTGAAGTGCTTTGAAAGGATCAAAGATGTTACATGGGTGCATAATTGTTTCTACATAGTTAGTCAAAGATGTAACTGTCCTTAAAAAAAAAAAAAGCACTTGATAATCCTGCAGCATCAGCACTACAAGAAACTCATCCCTCTACAGTTGGCCTAAAGAAGGAATGAAGTCCCACAAAAGACTAGATCATCAAGACACTCTTTGTTGAAAGGCTGACACAAACACATTTTCCAGTTATTTTCTGAAAGACTATAATTTTTAACAAAACAGGAAAGCTCTGCAAATGTTGTAAGGGCAATTATTCCAAAAAAAAAATATTGTTGCTTCTGTTATACTTAAATGTGTTTTAAGCTTGTAAAATGCAAGATACCTGATGCTGTGAAAAAGCTCCAATTCTAACCTCAGATTTCTTCTCACAGACTCTCTGCCTTTCTTCCCCATTCCCTGACTCCCTTTTCTATGCATGCCTAGATTCAAATGTCATTTTTCCTTTTTTAAAGGAATATTAAAAGACAGATTCATTTACCTTGATACATTAAAGTAAGCTCTTTGCTATACCACACCTTCTGGTTCTGATTCAAGGGATTTTTTTAGTTCCCTTACTTCGTCCAGAAGCTTGAAGCAACCATTTTACTACAGCGCATAAAACTGGCCAAAAATGCTAATTAATCACAGTCCGTAGCCCTTACTGAGGAAACCATGCAAATTATGCAAACGGTAGTTCAATAATACACAGGATTTCCTACTTTTCCTCTTTCTGCCAAGGCATTATTTTATTTGGTAGCAGAATTAAGCACATTTCTGCCATACAATCTACCTGAATATTAATTTTTCTTTTTTTAGTGTATTTTAGCTTTGTCATAAAGATTGACAGATATTCATATCATAAACTAATTCGTGTTTTATACTAACCTGCTGAAATAGCAATCTGCAGTCAAACAGCAATAATGTCTCTTTCCTGGCCAGCCTTGTGCACTTGTGGGTGTGTTGCGTCGTGTTCTGCTTTTAAGGCTGTCCTTGACATCCTGCTGAAAAAGCACGTGCCCTTTTCCTGGTCACTCCACTGTGATCTATCTCTTCATGCAAGCTAAACATCCTGAATTGAGACCCAAAAATGGTTTACGCTGAATATTTCTCCTCTAACTGTATAATCACAGCACAGATTTCTGAAAATGAATTTTTCTGGTGTACTACAGGTGCTTTGCGGTAATGTCAGGAAGTCTGTAAAGAACTAAAGTCTCTACAGCTGAATCATCAAATCTGACCAAACCTGATGAGTACAGAAGTTTTGCTGCAAACTTTTCTGAGAAGAGTTGTTAACATTCTAGCTGCACAACTGTTTGCAGCACAATTCTGAAAACTTTCTCCACCTGACGCTGCAGCCCAGTGCTGTGCCATTGCCCAGGCAGCACAGCAATGCCATGATCTGTAAGTCCATATGTGTGAGCAACATCATCAGCTACGTTTTGTGCTTTCACATTTATGTCATATGCTCTTACATGGCAACAGCTACCACAAGTTTTTGCTGATGCCTCGGGCAGCAGGTGGTTGTAATGGGCTAAAATTCCTGGGAAGGATACTGCACAAATTCTTTCATCAGAAATAAAGAATCACAGACTAGAAAATACCGAGAGCCTGTTCAACAGCTCCTGTTAATATAATCTGCATTTAACACTCCCCACTACTAAATAAGGAAAAATTCTGGCATCATACACTTAATCTTTCTGCTTCCCCCACACAGTTTACTGTGTTATTTTATCCACCTTTTTTCCATGTACAAATGACAGTTAAGCGAGATGGCTGTAATTAGAATGTCAAGAATCCTGCAAGAAATGTGTTTTTACTATTTGTTCAGCCACTGCACAACTTCACGTGGCAGTTTTATTGCTCACTTTTCCGTAGGATGCACCTTCATTACATGAAAATCACACACTGCCATCTCCTCCTACGTTACTTGCACAGCATTGAGAGCACGTGGATTTCACAGCCCCTGCATGCTGTGAAGTTGAAAGCACACGTTTTGCTGTGCCACATGGCTGCTGCACTTCTGCAGTAAAATGGCACACAAATTAGCAAACGATAAGACTCAATAACCCTAAGACATAACAGCTTCTCCAAAGCACAGCTGAATTCCATTCCTATCCACCTAATGGTCCTAGCTAGTGCCACTGCTAGTGCTATCTCAAGTGTTTTGGGGTCTGGCATTTCTCCTACTTTTCCAGGTCTGGAATTCACTCAGTCTGTGCTACTTTTATACACTCTGAATTACCAAGGTACTTAAGCAGATGCCTACCTTAAAATACATAAACAATCCCACTGATTTCAATGGGATTATAAATGTGTTTCAAGCTAGTTATGTGCGTAAATACCTTTCCAAGTGGGGTTATAGCTTTCTGTGGCTCCCAAGAAACCTGTCTCTTACCAGAGCAGCATTAACTTGTGGAAAGGACATAAACAAGGTCTGTGCAGCTGCATAAAGATCAGGTGCATCACAGCTGAAGTAAAGATTAAATGCTTCAGAGCTGGAAGATGCACAGACACTATAAATATTATACAGCTACAGGAGGTTTAAGGAAAGTATTAAGAACAGGTGCAGAACCATAGCAAGCCAATTTCGTTTTCCCATCTCCTCCAGCTTTGCATTAGACAAAAGACTAATGTCTTCTTAAATACTTCCTTTCTCCAGTCTTCTTAAAGTCTACATTTAAAATACAGTCTGCTTAGACACAGAAAAGATATTTGTTAGAATAAAAGGTCAAAGTGACAAAAACAAGAAGATACATAGCTTTTGAACTGAATCCTGGATGAGAAACTATTGGACAAGAAAGAGAACATTGCTCTAAGTGAGTTTATCTTGGGAATTCAGAGAAGTACTATAAACCTTTGCAAAAAATCTCCAAAACTCAAAAAGCAGAAGAAATATTTTCCATATATGGAATCATTTGATTCTGGAGAAGTGGAAAATTCAAAGCTGTTCTGCCAACACATTACGAATTAGATAGCACTATTTTTTTCAAACAGGATCACAAAGTACCAGTCATTCCAAAACAGCAAAATAACCTGCAATGTACCAACCTCCTGTGAATCACCGTAACAACAGCCAGCATCTCAGAGTACTTGTATCTCGATTGAAAATTAGATATTAAATTTAAAGGAATATTCTTAATACCAAAACTAGCCTATCCTTTATTTGTCCTCCTTTTGAACTACAGAAAACATGAACTGTTGTTTACCAAGCAGAACAACTATCACACCCTTGCTGATGGCAACCTCCTGGGACACCTCAGTCTGTGAGCTGCGTTAAACCATCCTTTGTTACCTCGCCATATTAAAAGGCTAAACTACTGATTAAAAGGCTAAAATTGCCTTCCTTGTGTTCAAACTCCTCCCATGAGAAGTCCTCTGTAGTGACAGCACTGTTAACAACTGAGCAGGCCGGGAGCAACTTTCCCAAGCTCCTTGATCGGCACCTAGCGGGCGCAGAGGCTGCTGCACGTTCCCCCTTCCACCCTCACGCCGCTGCCTCTGCCCCTGGGCTTTGCTACTGGTTTGTGCTTCTTGGCTAGGAACTGCCACCATTGGATGTAGGCAACTTTACAAGAAGAATTGTTAACACAAATATCAAAATCAATGGAAGTTTTCATCAGAAAAATCAGCTGAGTGCCATGCACTGGCATTTTCGACCTCCGCTGATACTTAAAATTGATACTGTTTATTACATGCATATTCTATCCTACATATCAACACCCTAACGGCTAAAAAGTAAAATCTTACAAAAATTTTATAAATAGAAATACATTGGCAGAAGATCTCAGCCAAAACACACCTACATTCCTCTCATAACAATATATTGATAGTTACAGGTGCCTGGAAATGACTTTTCCTTCCTATGCTAAATCTACAAGAAATCAATTCTTTCACAACTGAGACCACCCTAGAAACAACAGCCTTGCTCTGCTGTGCACAAAGGTTGTGCTGCCTCCCATGCTATCGTGGTTCTG
>JAUBOD010000901.1:1458446-1469687 GCA_032353885.1 Nothura maculosa | reverse complement strand
CAGCATATATTTTCCTGTGTACTTTCTCTTACAAATAATAGTTGTTTTGTAGAGGAGATACTAGATCATCTAGGCCACTCATATTTACACAACCTGATGCTCTCAACCCCAGCACAGGCAACCAGCAAAGAATCTACAAGAGTGTTTAGGCTTTGCCCTGTGGCCTAGTAGTGTAATATACTATATATATGAATAATCATTAGTGTAGTGAAGAGTTCCACACCAATTCCTCATTTAAAGTTTCACCTTAATTAGTCATGACAGAAAAATCAGTGGTGACTGGAATGCAACAGCCAAACTAGCAGTCGGTAGTAGCGCTACAGAGTGTGTGACGACATGTGCTATGTAAATAATTTATTCATCCTTGTTGAAGTTGCACTGAATCAGCACCAGGGCCACAGAGGCAAAACTCTCTCAGATGAATAGCTCTAACTCATAAGAGTTATGTAGTCATATTTAGACATAGTGCTATTTAGAGGATAGAGGTCCAATAACCGAAATATCTGCTAAGTAGTTCTGCAAGCCTGAAACTATATGTATTACAGCCAGGGAAATAATTCCAACAAAGTAAAGCTTAGTCTCTGGACTAAGTACTTCTCTACCAATATTTTTTCTAGGATCCAACATTATACACTACTTTTTTAGAAAGAGGAGCCCTAAAACCTACAAAATCTTTTTTCTGATTTCTTTATCTCAGTTATCCAAAAAGGTACCAGGTATTGTCACAGGTTAAATTTCTGACTGTCTCTGGTAGTATCTTATCCTTTATACACATATCAAGCCCAATGGGTTAGAACAGCTGGAAACTACAAAGAGAAGTCACAAAGATTCACGTCATTAGCTAACTTCAGGACTCTATCCATATTTCAGGTATCAACATAAAGATGCATACAGTTTTTAAACAATTCCAGTAATGATTCTCTTGATTAAAGAAGAGATAGCTTTCCCTTTGTCACAGCAAGACTGATACTTCCTAGATTTGTAGCATTGTTACTGAACTTAATTTTGTTTCATTTCAAGACTAGATTTAAGATCTACATTCTTCTGAGACATCTTTACAAGGAACAGTGCCACTTCTATAATAATAACTCATTCACTGTGAACATAATGCTTATTACAGAATCCCGATGTACCTTACAAGCAGCTTTATTTTATAAAATGTATTTGTGGTAAGATATGATATCACTTTGTATTAGACACTGAGACATAAAAATTATACATAAATGTCTAGATATTGTTGCAATGTTGTTCTGTTTTTCTCATTTGCCATAAACCTGAGGGTGTTCCATACTTGTTGCGATTCAGCAGTAATCCTAATCTATCGAGATGGCTACTGTACTTTGTTAGTCTTCATGCAATGAAAACATGAGCACTCTACTGGTTGCTCCTACAAGAACTACATTTTTCCTAGTTACTACATACTGTGATGAAGTAAACGGTTACATAATGCAGGATACAAAAATACTTGATGGAGGGTAAAAATATCTTTTGTGAGTAGCTATTTCAAGAAAAAACATTTTGCTGCAATCATTGCATGTTTAATAATGGAAAGGCACTTTTTGAAAGAGGATGTTGATCTTTCTTGCAGTGACTAAAATTCGAAGCACTCTGAGCAATGGCAGTAAAATACAGTTTCCTGTTCACGTAGCATGTTTGCTCAATATAAAGCTGCTGATAATGCTAACTATTAAGTAAAGATATAAAACCCAAAGGATGTGCATATGACTGGGAATTCCCATGATCCTTCCTGTCTAACAGTAAAGGGGTTTTTTAGTAACATGCCAAATTTCTAACACTCTGGGCAAATCACGCAAACCCTTCTTCATCCTGCTGACCTGTGACCTTTGTGCTTCAAACGCACAAAAAGCAAACTACCTTTGACACAATAATTTTTTTTGATTATATTACTCTGAGGATAGTCTGCTATAGCAGAATGTAAATGTAACAAACAGTTCAAGGGAAAAGGCACGTATATTTCATATAAGTTACAACACTGATACTACTTGTAGGAAAAGCAGCCACTGTGCATTGTTTTTTTCCTATTTTCAGCTGATTTCTTAAAAAAAAAAAGACAATGGAAATGACACTACCTTTTACCAGGAAAACAGGCATCAAGACCAAATACAATCATTTTAGACGATGTAATCTGAATAAAGACATATAACTGTGACATATTTCCCCCAGGAATCAGCTATCTGGAAAGAGGTTTCAACTTCCACATCATTGAACTATCACAGAGGGAGCCTGATTTCATTGAATTTCTTTTTTGAAGAGAAGAATTAATTATTTGAAAAGAATTAATAAAAACAGGGCCTTGCATTCCAGCTTCACACAGGAAAATGCTGTTTCCATTCTCTTTGAGGCAAAGCCCCAGAGAAGCATAACTTGAATGTGTATCTGCATGTAGATGTGAAGTAACCCAAGGAACTTCAGTTCACATGGTCTGCATTACTTAATGCTTCCCTTATAAAGCGTTAGGATACGAATGATGGAGTCCAAGGTAAATAGACTTTTAGTGTTTAATTAGAAATGTGTGTCCTGGATGTAGCCTGTAAAACGATAGCTCTTCAGAGCTTAGGGAAGTAACTGCAAGTTTTTTATGCATTTTAATAAGCAGTACTCTATACTTTTGTTCTTATTACTGTGGAATAGCCTAGAGACTGTTCAAAATGCAAGAAGACACATATTTTCTAAACATTGTTAAGTTGCCAGTACAGACAAAGAGTTTCTTCGCACTAGATTTTTAAAGCTTTCCTGTAAGTGTATTTGCAAATGAAATCATGAGTGGTGCCTTTCCCCGAGCAGTTTGTTTTCCAAGCCTTTCCAAACCCATGCAATGCTGGTCCTTCAGTATTCTAGACTGCATCGGTTTTCTGGATGTATTAGGATTTTTTGAAACTGAAAGGAAGTACTATTGCTCATGCTCTTGTTTGCTGCAAGATTGTTTGGAAATCCTTGTGTGTAAATCGCACTTCCTTCCGCCTAGTGATCAGTAAAGTAGCTTTTTAGTACTACCCAACTCCACGAGCTCTCTTTTGTATGCAGTTTCTATTCCTCTTTAGACTCAGTTGATGTATATACACTGGAACAAAACTGATGGACATAATGCAAAAAAATTGTTGGGATACAGAAAACAGAATAACTAATGTCTCAAATGTTTGCAGATCAGATGCAAAAGCTCAGGCTTGTGGTGCTTAAGGAACATTACAACAGACAGAAATAATCACAAGAGAGAAGATGAGAGGAGAGGCCTCTCAGGACAATGACTATAAGGCGTGGAGTCACCAGGGAGGAGACAGGCGTTCTGAGCAAGACAGAAGCCTTTCTCAAACAATTGTTGCTAGCTGTTCTTAAACTATTCTTTCTTATAATAAAAACAGAATGAATTCAGAAATCACATGAGCCTCATTTCTGGTCATTATTTCAATGGCAAAATATAGAAACAGGCTAAATACTGCCTGGCTATTCAGGAAGATTAAAGTAATTGTAAAACATTAAACAAAAGCTTTAAGCTTTGGGTGGAAAACCAAACCCAGACACTCAATATGATTCTCATCTGTCATCGCTCCTTATGGTAATGGAGCAAACAAGACTAGAGGAAGCGCACTAGCTACTGAATCTGTCGTCCTTCATAAGGTCCCAGTAAATGACCTGCACCGCTGTCACATCTCATGACCGAGACTCCATAGAGATGGAAACACGTTTGTCAGAATGGGCCAGTTCTGCAGAACCTGTGAATCTGGGATTCTGGGACTTCGTATCCACCATGTAATTAATAATGGTTGCAGAAGCAGTGGCCACCTGTAAAGGTAGTTACTGTGCACAACCATTACCTGCTAAAAGGAAGCTAATTGAATTGTGATTTCTGGTACAAATTCAGTCTTCTCTTCATGGAATATCAGTGATTTTTTTTTGGATGTCGAATTTATGCAGCATATACACAAATATATATATTTTTTCTGTTATAAATCTACATTCTAAATTCAAGTTTGCTGTTAGCTGTGATTGGATAAGCAAAATGTATGTATTACTATTGGCTTCTGATGATAGGAGTCCAAAAATATTCATGGAACAAGTACTGAACAGGTAGTTGTTTCATAATACACACTCAGCACTGGTATAATGATATGCTAAAATGCTCTTGTACATGGGTGAAAAATGACTAAGGTAAATTTACTTAAATATTCAGCGTACTGATAATGAAAAACATATGCATTCATTTTTCTAGTGCATAGTTTAATCTAATTATCATATTGGTAGCAGCACAAATTAGTATGTAGCTGTTAGTGTACTTTATGTAATTAGTAATACTGAGGAGGTAATTGTGTAACTTGTCTGTGTTTAAAAGGTGACAGCAAAACAATATCAGGTACAGTTAGATAAAAGCACCGTAATACAACACTGATGCCTACCCTCTTCTGACTCAGCCCCACCTTCCTTCCAGCACCCTTCCCTGTTTACCAATATGCCATAGCCATGAGCTGGAATTAATGCTGCTGTGAGGATGCTGTTGGCCAGATCCTGATACTTTCAAGGCATTCCTGAAAAGCCAGTGTACCAAACCAATGGGAAAACTTTACAAGGATACCTAGAAATAACTCAAGCAGGAGCAAACCCTGTGGTTATTACGGCCCACTGCCCCTGTCTGCTATCACTGATGTTACAGAAATCACAGATTTCTAGCCGGAAGGTCCCTTCCTTCTTCACCCGAAATACAGCATTTTCTCTAAAGCTCAGTCAGAACAAGGTTTGACCCAGGACAGATCAGGGGTTCAGCATTTTCCCAGGTATCTGCTCAACAGCCCACAGATTGTTCTGTCATTCCCCTGAACATAATTCCTGCTCTCTAAAACTCCACAAACATTTCTTCCCTATTCTGCTCCTCACTATTATGATTCCATTCCCTTCCCAGAATTGTCAATGACTGTAACTCTCCTTCAGATACTTGACCTAGTCACAAAATAATGTAAAAATGTCTCAAGTAGAATTGGGTAATAAGATTGTAAATTATGCAGTAAGAAGCTATACAATATCTTCAAGGTTTTTAAACACAATTTTAAATTGTTTACTTAATCATCCTAGTGTATATCCTTCAGGGAACAGCTGCCCACAACAGTATTCCATGTTTGTGGCTTAAAAGCAAAACAATGTAAAACCAGATAAACAGAAACAACAGTTGTCATTAAGTATGTTCATACATGCAGAGTCCAGCCTTTTTCAATGTCATCCCAGGGTTTGTTCTTCCTGAAAATCATGACTGCCAAAAACATCCACTTGATGATGATGATTAGCAGTAAATGCAAAATATTTATATAAAGATATATATGTAGCCCTCAAAGTCATAACAAAACTGAGTCATTGCCCTGACTAACCAAAGCAGACACAAAATGGCTTGGACACAGCAGGAGACATGGGGAAGTAGTGTGGGTCTTTGAAAAACTGTATTTCTCCAGAAAGAGTATGTTTCCAAAACAATACGGCTATATTTATAAATCAGTCCTGATGGCACTTGGTTCACTGCATTGCTGCACAAGAGGCAAGGCCCAACGTGTCCCCAGATTAGAGCCAGTGGTAATTCTCCCTGCTCCATCGGAGCCTGCAGGCCGCACACATTTTCTAGCAGGTATACGAGTAAGTTCATTTTCTCCAGGGAAGCCACACCTTTGGTAGGATTAGTCACATCCACAGACGTGGCTCTTGGTAGTGTTTGAAGAACAAGTCCACAATCAGACGATTGTCATGGTATGTTTGTAGATTAATTTAAACTTCAGTAAAAGTGAAGAGAAATATCATTTCACACAGGAGCTAAAGTAGGAAAAGCAGAGAAGAGGCAAGAAATGTCTGTTCATGCCTTGTAGCTTGAATGTTTGGATCTCATTTGAATGACGTCAAGTACATCAAGTATAGAAGTACAGCGACAGAGCTAATTTATAGGTAAATAAAATTAGGGATATTAAATCTGGTATAAAAAGAAGAAATTCTAGCTAGAAACTGAAATTCAGTTGAATTTCACATGGGGGGAAAAAAACCCAGACTTTTTCACTAGTGAATAAGATTAATCACTGGAACCAAAACATTAAGGGAAATATTGAATTCCTCATTCTGTAAGGTACATTTAAGTCAAACAGAAATAGTGGTTTCATCATTTATACATTATAAAACATAAAGTAGGATTAACTGGAGTCTGCAGAGGTCAGAGCAGAACACGTGGCATGAAGTCCAGGTGGAGGCTAGTCACTAACCGTGTGCCCCAGGGGGTGATACTGGGGCCCTTTCTATTTAACCTCCTCATTAATGGCCTGGATGGCAGGACAGAGAGCACCCTCAGCAGTTTGGCAGATTATACTGGGAGGAGTGGTTGATACACCAGATAACTGTGTTGCCACCTGGAAGCAAACCTTGACAGGCTGGAGTATTGGGCTGACAGGAATTTCTTGAAGTACAGCAAAGTCCTGCACCACAGAGCCTTGCTGCACTTTGCAGGACTTCCATAGCAGGAAGAGCTGCAGGCACGAGCATGGGCTGCAGCCAGGCAGCTGCACCTCCTGCTAAGGGCAGCTTGGCAGGAAAAGCCCCCAGGATGGTTCTGAGGGACAGCCAGGTGAACCTGAGCCAACAGAGCGCCCTTGCAGCACCCAAAGCCAACAGAATCCTGGGCTGCAGTAGGCAGAGAGTATCCAGCAAGGCAAGGGTGTGATCCTTCTCCTTAGCATTGGTGTCACAAGTGGAGTGACGCGTCCTGTGCTGGGCTCCCCCAGACAAGACAGACATAGACATCCTGGAGTGAATCCAGCAAAGATGACCAAGGGACTGGAACATCTGACATATGAGGAGAGGCTGAAGGAGCTGGGACTGTTTAAGATGGAAAAGGTTCAGGGGGGTCTTACTCATATGTATAAATACCTGATGAGAGGTGAGGGTAAAGAAGATGGAGCCTGACTCTTCACCAGATTCCCATCCCTGTGGAAACATTTCAGCTCCCAGCTCAGTGGAAACATGCCCTGTCACTGCTGTAGTACACAGTATTCCAAAAGTTGGTTGTACAAGTTGGAAATGAGCCACACAAGGCTGGTGCAGAAGTCTGTCATGCTGGGAGTGATTTGTGTGACACCATAATTAAAAACTTGCACTGCAGTTCATTTCATGCCTATCTGTCGGGCCAACATTTGGATTACTTCACTGAGTGAAGCATAAAGCCAGTGTTTATCTGAATAGAATAAACCACAGATTAATGAGATGTGGACAGTGTCTTATTCATTTTTTCAGGTACACCACCAAGCAGTGATGATATTTTCCAGTGGCACTAAGCCCACTGTTGGTGGAGAAGCAGAAGGCAGGAAGCAGACAGACAGAATCTGGGGCATGGGGACAAGCTGCAGCACAGAGGTTTGGGCCCCCACGCTGCGGGAGGTGGTAGGATGTACCCAGCAGGGCAGGGCTGTACTGAGGGATTGAGGCCCTAAGTTTTCTTCAGAGGCAGAGTAGACCCAGTGCAATAAAGTTTATGGGTTGGAAGAGTGACGGGCAGGTGTTGGGAAAAGGCAGCTCTCAGGGCAGGGTTCCAGAGGCAAGGCAGGCATGAAGGAGCAAGACCTGGGGCAAGGGAGGACCATGAGAATGAACCAAGAGCATATTGAGGAGGTGCAGTTTATGGCACCACTTCAGATGTGGACAGGCACATATGTGTGGGGCTGGAGGCTGAGGAGGACCAAAGCAGTGAACCAGGAGTATATCAAGTCCCTGCATGGCTAAATAAACCAGAGTCCCCACAGCAAACCCTGAGGCAGAGGCCCACAGTGAGGCCCAGGCTTGCAGGCAAGAGCTACCAGATGAAGCCCGGCAGATGCTACAGAGCAAGAAGAGAGCAGGTATAGAGGTAGGGAGCAGGATGCAACGGGGTAGGTGCAGCATGGCTCACGTCACAGAAAATGCTGAGATGCCCAGACCTTGGCTGTGTGCCCAGGCAGCGATAAAGGGGAAGGGAAAGAAAGAAATCACAGAGAGCAAGTAGCAACCTGCTCTGTCCCTCCTTCAAATATTTGGTAACTAATGGAGTGTTCTATAAAGTGATTTGTGTCAAGTGACATTTCACAGGAGCCTCAAAACGCCCTTTAGTGTGTTGGAAGAAGGCTAGAGGCTGTAACATGATATTACATTTTTCTTTGTAGCAAAGCTGATTAAAAATGTGCCATGCACTCCTTCTCTAGCTACTCAGTGGAAAGTTTTATGTCAACTCTGCCATGGGAGAAACCATATGTCTATTTTTTAGTTATTTTAAGCTTCAGAAGTGAAATAATACGGATTATTGCTGTTGTTGTTGTTAATATTACGCTTATTGTTATTCTATAAAAGGTATCTTTCTGTAGTTTAAAAAGAAACATAAATTATATACTTCAGTAGCCAACTAAAACTGAACATCTAAAATCCCAGGAGATTAAAAGCATTGACTCATGTACAAAATCTGCTGAGTAATGTTAACTCTTCATTCTGCTCTAATTCTTGCAAACTATTTTCTGTTCTTCAAACCACATCCTCCCCAAACAGAAGATCTTATGCCTGCATCTTGCATAACGTCTGTGGCAGCCGTGCTTTTTATCATCTTTCTTGGTACTTAATAAGTATACAAATATTTTCCAGCTAGTTCACTTGTTGTGTCTCTGTGCAGTTACACTAAATGCTGGGTCATAAATTGCTATGAATGGAAGCCTGATACATTCCTTAGCACTGAGTAGTACTCTTTCTAAAGAAAAGGAGAGATGGAACTTGGAATGGAGTTCTCTGTTTTCCTGAGTATCACTAAATAATGTGATATATATTTACATATATACTTATAGGCATGACTTGCATATGTATACATAGGTACATAGAAATACATGTGCACATTACTCTATATATGACATAACATGCCATGTTTCTGAATATTGGTATGCAAATATTCTATAACCCAAATACGATTACGTGGACATAAAAGACACAATACAACCTACCTACTTACAAACACATTTTAGAGTTTAGTAGGAGTTTAATAAGGCAGAAAGAAATGCCAAAATATCTAACTTTATGTCATAGAAAAGACAATCCAGTAAAACAAAATAATTGTGAAATCAAAAGGCAGGAAAATCCTTCTTACCTGTCTGGAAGTTATTAATCCTACATTCCATGTAAACTTTAAATTCCCATCAAAGCTGAAAAGCACAGGAAATTGAACACTGAGTTCATAGAAACATAGAACCATAGAGTTGTTAAGGTTGGAAGGGATCTCCAGAGATAATCCAACCCAACCTTCCTACGCATGCAGGGTCACCTAGATCTTGTGGCACAGGATGGGGTCCAAGCAGGTTTTGAAGATCTCCAGACTCCCCAACCCCTCTGGGCAGCCTGTTCCAGGGCTCTGTCACCCTCACTGTCAAGAATTTTTTCCTAAGTTCCTGTGGAACTTTTGATGCTTCAGTTTATGGCTACCCCTGAAAAGAGGCTGCCCCATCCTCCTCACTCCCTCCTTTGAGGTATTTACGCTGATCAGATCCCCCCTCAGCTTTCTCTTCCTCAGGCTGAACAGGCCGAGCTCTCCCAGCCTTTCCTCATAGGGCACATGTTCCCTAGTTCTTAAAATATATTCACACAGATTAGTGAAAAAACACCATCATGACTGCAAGGATTTGTCTTTAGTACAAGAGAACAGAGGGAACCA
Source organism: Nothura maculosa (assembly GCA_032353885.1). Lineage (NCBI taxonomy): Eukaryota > Metazoa > Chordata > Aves > Tinamiformes > Tinamidae > Nothura > Nothura maculosa. The sequence continues at coordinate 1,459,996 of JAUBOD010000901.1, read as the reverse complement.
AGTTTGTTTACCTCAAAACTGGATCTTAGTAGTATAATAAAAAGAACCTCTAGACAGAGATGATCTTCCAGATCCTACTTTTTTAGCTGATTAAATTCCACAATTACAGATTTTGGTAAATTAAATAGTGAGATATGAAAGCTATGAGAGCAGACTATGCAGTAAATATGCAGGCAGATACACAAAAACATCAAGATAGGTCTCTAATGTTTATCAAGGAAACTCTCACTACCAGAATATCAAAGAACAACTAGCAGCTGGGATTAGTTGAATTGAGCCAATACAAGAAGATGCTTTTCCGTTTTAATGGAATGTCCTTTGAAGTCAAATAACCTTTAGCCACCATCTCTTACAGAGATGGAATGTATTTGTTTTGAGTGAAACTCTGTCTAACCTCTACATCAACCTATATTGGCTCATCTTAATTAATTGTCCAAAGGCCCTTCTCCACTGACCCAGAAATTCTGTTGTATAAATGGCCTTATGCCACTTCTTTTGATGCTCCACTACAGTCAATGACAATTATTATTTCATGGTACATATTAATTTTACCAGACTTTGAGAAAATATCATAGCAGAGCAAATATGCAAAATATAGGCAAGAAAATACCCACACTATATTTACAGAAAATATAAAAATCAGACAAACATGGCAGAAAAGTCTGGCACTTGTAAGTTACACTGAGTGCTAAAGTTCCCAGATGACTTTGCCCAAAGCAATTAAGACTCTACGACAAAGTTTTTCTATCTGGGAATGAAAGACAGTGTCACATGGACTTCTACTTTCCTTTTATGATTTTTTCCCCCAAAATCCTCAGTTGAAAAAAAAACCCAAAATTGATTGTGATTACTCTAATTCCTTTGGTTTGCTTTCTCCAAAATACCCTGAAGCATAAGAAGTAAATATGAATACATGTTCCTTGTTAGTGAGCCTGGCAGTGGAGAAGGAATACGGAGCACTCTGGTCTCACCGTCTCCTCTGGCGCTACAATGAAAGAGGACTCTGTGGAACACGCATAGCTACAGTGACTGCTACGGGGCTGAATTACTTGTGGATAATTAGTTTCAACACAGAAGCAGGAAAACCTCAACAAGTTAAAATCGTGGTTTGGTTTTGTTGCACAGTGGGCATTTAGCTATATATTTGAATGCTTTCAGTCTCCCAAGATCTCAAAACTTTGATGGTGATTTCATGAGAAGTGATTATTTTCCCCAAAGTATTTTTGATTGTCCTTTTTGCCTATAGCTGTAGCTGAAACAACATAAGCACAGTATTTCTCAAGGAATGGCTATGCTTCTGTTTTTGATGCTGGTCAGAAGTCCTAAGTCTGGTTCACAGGCTGTTTAATTGCTTTTAAGCACCATATGCGACTCTGGGATTAGATGGTGCAACTTAGCATCATGATGAACAAATTTCTCCTTTGGGAATTGATTAGTATCTCTCTCACTTGGATCACACACATAAACAGTTTCATGATTTCAGTTTCACAGAAAGAACATTTGTGATTATCATATTATTTAATACAGAACTATTTAGTGCCCAGAATATG
>JAUBOD010000901.1:1388092-1400883 GCA_032353885.1 Nothura maculosa | reverse complement strand
GCTGATATTTGCCACTGTTCAAGTCCTTCAGAACTTGCATTATTTCTGTAATTCGAGCTGTGAAACTTTAAAAAAAAAATCATAGTTTTATAATTTTTATATAAGTTTTATAATTTCAGGATTTATAGTTCTCTGCACAAGCTCTGGTTACTTGATCAAAATATTATAACAATAAAGTTGCTCAGCAGATTTCACTAAGATCAGTCTAGTACAAAAACATAAGTATGTGCACTTTAGAGTTGCACTGAGAGTCTCCAATGTCAGCAATTTTTATAAAAACCTCTTCTCACAACACCTAAATATTTACATGATACAGAAGAAATTTCTTAAAAAGTAAACTCAAGAACTTAAATATTTTTACTGATTATTAGATTTACCCAGCCAATCTTGTCATTTCACGTCCTGCTAGGACTATTCTGCCCAAAGCTTGAGACATTCTTAGCAGCATTCTTCCACTTTGGTAGTAATCCTAAAGCAGGCAGAGGGGAAAAAAAACAAACATATATATATATACACATACATATATCTTCATCTGAACAAAATTTAAATTCAGGAAGTGTTTCTTATTCCATACTGCTTACTTCTAGAAGTTCTGCATGGGTACTATTTTGATGGCGAGGATCAGCCAGGTTCAAAAATGGACGACTAACAACCAGGTAACCAACCACAGTGGCAAGGTCTGCAGGTTTTAAAGGGTAAATATTAAACTATACATAAAATGAAGCAATAAATAACAAGTGAAAAGTACGTAAAAATTCTAGCACTTAATTGGTTATCTGTCGAGGATCATTAGCACTGGCCAAGCACTTACATTTGGCGATGATAGTATCAATGAATCCCATGGAGAATCGGAACAAGATGAAATTATGCAAGTGTTCCACCTGAGAAGTTGCAGAAATAGAAGAGTCCAATTATACGAGTACTTCTTTTACTCACTTGCATTGTATTAGAGAAACTAGACAGAAAGCACAGTTATTTGTTTTTCAGTAAGCCAAAATACCTCAGCAATTCCTGTCACCTATACGTGACAAGAACTGCACAAACATCCATGTGGGCACAAACTCCCTCTCTAGATCAAAAAATTTTATATTCAGAAGTAGTTCAGGGAATAGTACTGGTGGTGGGTAAAAACACTAAAGTGGCAAAACACAGATCAAATTATAAGAAACGCATGTTGTGCTAATAGCCTACAAATTTACTTAAGTTTGTCAAAAAAAGAGAGATTAGCACATGACAACTTTTTAAAGTCAGATATAGAAACAGATATGGAATCCTCTGGTATGATGCTGCATCAGCATTTTCTCCTGACCAGAAAATTCATTCTAAGTTTATGTAATTAATTTCAACTATGGTAATTACCTGAAATTGAGCACCAATTCTCCCCTTCCCCTCCCACCAAAAAAAGAAAATCTGGCAATCAATGAGGCAAGTTTAAGACTGTCAACATATCAGCAGTGGTTTTAAGAATAAACTTAAATGAAATTGAGTTAAATGAGCCTTTCACTACTCCCAAACTTTCAAAACCTATGACAATAAAAAAAACAGAGAAAATACTGACAGAATATTAGTGAGAGGAGAAAAAAAAACACAAAAACAACACAAAAAAAGCACCACATTTCTTTAGGAATCATCATGACAAAAACTCATTATAGTTTTCCTTAAAATGCTTTAAAAGAAAGAAAACACACTCTTACCAGTTTACGGAAGGTTTTGTGAATAGTCTGTTTTTCTCTTAAGTTTCCATTATAAAAAGCAATTTCTTCACTTAAAAGAAAAGAGAATACAACTTTGTTAAAATCTTTAAAGAAGTCAACTACAGAGCATAGGAACACTAATTGTTCAGTTACTTTGTGAAATAAGAAGAGTTTTTATTTTTTCACAATATTTTAACTTTGGTTTCTTAAACCACAGATTTATTTAATAGCAATCCGTATAAATACATACGCACCTTGCTTAAAAATAATTGTGTAAGATTTATAAAACTCAGTCCCTATTTATACGTCACACTACTTGTATCTTACCATCCAGGTAAGTCTGTACCTGTTTGTAATGAGCCGCGAGTTGACGTATCTGTACTCTCCTTCATATTTTTGTTCAACAATGGTCATCTTGCCAATGGGTCTCCTTAAGCGGGTAAGGAAAAACCCTGAGACAATCAGGTACGCCATCATGCTGGCCGGACCCTGTTAATATTAAAACAAATAAATCAATATCTAGATAGTCTCCAACTGCAACATCTGTACCCAAAATTCCTAGAACACTTTAGTCTCTTTGTTCCTGCCTTATGTATCTCCTTTATAATACTCTTGCAATTCCCACTACATTTCCTCTTTTTGTATGTTAGAGAGAATGCTTTCTTCCCCCAAATTTATAGTCTCTAAATGATCTCCTCATCCTATTCTATGCAAGTTTTTATCTTCTTCCAGTACAACCTCCATGTCCTACTGTGTCAGCACATAAGAAATTTTCTGGTTCATTCTCATCTCCTTCCATTTATTTCTAGTCATTTCTTTTTCCATATTTTTTACTACATCCATCATAACTGTCAGTATTCCAATCCCTTCCACCCCTCCTTGACCTATCCCATGCATCTCCTGCTTTTCACATCCAGCCCTGGTAGGGATCTCTCATCCTTCTCAACGCTAAGCTGCAGTCAATCAGGGCTCGCTAACAGCAACATGAGCCTCCTGATCTGCAACGTGCTTAAACAACTCTCAAGTGCAGAGTGGCAAAAAGCCAAAAACATAAACTGAATTTGACAAACTGTTTGCAGATCTGTATCAGGGAAAATAATACAAGGACACTAGAGTGACTATGGGAAAAAAAAGGTTTAACTAGACTTCTCAGCTCAGGCTCAGAGACAGACGGAATAGGCAAAGGAGGGGCTGGCATAAGGCACCAAGCAGAAATCTTTGCATGGTGAAATAGGAGCAGTTGAGGTACAGAGCATAGGCCAGGCCTTCATTTGGAAACTTGGAAAGTTGACTATCACTAAAGTTTAAAAAAAAAAAAAAAAAATATTAGCTAACAGACATAGCCTCAGATGGGTTGCTTGTTGCACGTTTTCTTTTACTAAGACTTTTGCCAGCCTTCCAGTTTTACCAGAAACGACCTTGTGCGTAACAATGCCTAAAATATTCCTGAGTAATAATACACTGCTTCTCACATTTCAGCAGTCCAAGTACTAAGTCCTATGTAATTGCTCCACCTTATGGTGGCTGTGAAGAGATTTGGATTTTAGGTTAAAGTCATGCAAGATAAGGCAGTTGGAAAGGACACTTTAATAAAGATTTTTGAGTAACTACTAGAAGAAAAAGGATTTTTCTTGTGTTTTAAAATACTTCATTGCCTCACACCAGAAGATTTCAGACAGGTGCAACATTATAGCCAAAGAAGATAATAATTTTTAATACCGAAAAGAACTCTCAATTTACCTGTGCTCCTATTGCACTTGTTAGCTTGAAGATATACAAAACTATATCCAAAAAGGGCTGTAACAAATGATAAGAAAAACTGCATTAGAATGCACCAACAACATCAATGTAATAACGTTCCCTCCCCTGTCCCCCCAAAAGTCATACTCTGCATTAAAAGCACAATACTGCAGTTAATCTACTATGCAAACCAACAGCTAGATAAAAGACATCTCAGTCACAGGATGTTTTCCTGGCCACATTCATGTAAAAAGTGAACATAAGAGCATCATGCTCTTCAAATAAAATACTAGCTCTGAACAAATAAACAAAAACAAGATCACAGCATTTTAACTAGAGTTGGACTAAACCATTTTAATTGAAGTAACTGCAAGAAGTGGAAACAGAGTGGAGGAATAATTATATATATTTGCCAATGTGCCTGAGCGAAGCAAAGTTCCAAGTGTGAGCAATCCTGTTCAGTACATTCTCTCTCCTTTTCTCAGAACAATAGCAACTAAACAATATCAATTGATTTGGTAGCCTTTACACTTATGAAGAACATGGTCTAATTATTTTTTTTTTACATTAACTGAAAAAGAAAACACACGTACACCACCTGAAACAGATTTAAAGTGATATTCCTACCCAAAATTATCGTCATATATAGCCAAAAAGCAGTATTTTGTTCTGAAAAACAAATAGCTAGCTGAGCAAGTATACTCAGTGTTCAATTGCTGAAGAATTTAGTTTTAAAAAAATATAAATGCATAAAGCATGGCAAAACACAACAATGTTTCATAAAGGTAAAATGAGACTAAAACAATAGTATAATCTCACTCAATTCCTTTTGCCACCGCACACCTAGCAAGGTCAACACAGAGTAAGATTCTATTATTAACAATGTATTGTTTAAAAACACTTACAATCTAATACTATTATTTTAGCCTTGGCATAACATTCTAAACTTGCACAGCTATTACCCAAAGTTTTCTTATAAAAGACTCACCTTGCTAAGGTTTGAGTATAGGTCCACTACACTGTTACAGAATTTTTCTACATCCTGGGTAAGCAGCTGATCTGGATTAGCTATTCTATTGTCCAGATTTCCCATTTTGTAGTATGTATAACCTCTGAAACACAAAACAGTGACAAAAATTGATTACCTGGGTCCGCAACCAACTGGAAAACCCCTGCATCATACAACTACGGGGAACACAGTGCAGACATCAGGAGCCAAAATATGAAGCCAGCCTAGTTTGCATGTTTGCCTGACTGGTTTCCAATAAAATCCTGCAGAAACATCAGGCATCGGAACATGACGCTAGCTGCAGCGCCTGTGCATAGAGCAGTCTGGGGGCGAGCTTCATCCCAGCCAGCAAACCCTCATGAAACCCTGCTCCAGTACACACAACAATCCAAATTTGGTGCAGAAAGACACAGGCAGCCACTCAGGTTCTTGCATCCAGTGCAGTCTGCAAGTTTATTAGCACAAAACCCTTACTGTGTCAACACATGTAAAGGACATGGTGAATTGACCAGTAATTAAAGCAGTAGTGCATTCCTATGCAGTGAAGCTTTCACATCTGCAGAATCTAAGGGTTTGGGCTTTTTTCTAATGGAGCTACTTTTGCTGTCTTCATACATGTGCCAGAGAAAACGTACAACAGAGATAAAACCACTCACACCTTACTGAAATCTGACTGCAACTAAAAGACATTTTTAACCCAGCGCACTGGGTTAGTATGAGAAGTTCACTACTTTCTTACTATGAATGTGAAATTATTTGTTTGGGTTTTAAATCAAGGAACTTAATTTTTAAAGCCATTAGACATTTAGCAAGTTGTTACTTACTTAAGGTATTCCTCATAGAGGTATCTTGTGAGTCTTACTCGAAAACAAAGCTTCAGTTCATTTAATCCATACTTCAGAAAGTTATTCACTAAAGAGATCTAAAAAATAGCAACATAATTAAGATATAAATTTAATCAACAATAATCAACACGTTCAGATTAGTTTGCATAGACCACAAAAGCTCTTAAAATATGCAAATATCCTCCCTGTAGTAATACAGTTAACACAATTAAGACCAACCATACTTAAGTGTCCACGGAGCTATGAATTAGGCCCCAGTTTACATTTTTAAGAACCCCCAAACTCAGTGCATCTTATCACATCCAAAGATAAAGTGTTAAACAGTATTTAAATATGTCTTTATCCCTCATCATGAAGTCTAGAAAATAATCAATATAAATAATAAGTATTTGACAAAGACTATCTAGAACTGATTCATTTTCAAGTCTACTTCAAAACAGTTATATCTACGAATATATAGTAGCAATTTATTACTATCAAGTGTGTGGGAGCTTTGAGAACTAGACAGGCTGAAAGGAAGTTGAAGAGAGAACGAGAGTTCGAAAAAGCACTAAGTAGTTTAGAACTACTAAACTACTAGTAGTTTAGAAACTACTAAACTTAGAAAATTAATGACAATAAAGAAAATCTTTACTTTCAAAGGTGATCAAAAATTCAAAATTAGAATATTTAAATAAACCTGAAAACCTAAGTATCAGCAAGTTCTTCAAATAGGGAGATTTGTGCCAATACAGCCTTACACACACCAAAATTAAAAATTAAAATCTTAACCCAGACCTGCATGTGGAAAAACAGACTTTGTAGACTGAGGCACTCATTTGAGATCTTTTCTCAGTTTCTTCCATTTTACATGTTTTCTACTAGAAACATGGCAACCAAAAAGCACTTACAGCAGGCATTGCAGCAATGAAGTTGAACAAGTATTTCTTGAAATCTTTTCTGCTGCGACCAATGATGGCACTGCAAAAGACCACAAGCTCAGTGTTAGCCGCAATAGAAACTGCAAACTAGCACTTCCCAAGTGCAAGCAAACGAGTAGGCTCGGCAGTGGATCACAGAAAGCAAGTCATCAAGGAAATCTAGGGTCTGCGGTGGGATCAAGTCTTATATACTTCTGTAAGTTAAGTGCTAAGTAGCACACTGGAAGCTTTTATCTCCCTGCTTCCCTGGAAACTGCTTGTATTTAGTGTTCATAAATAGAGGGCCACACAATAGCTCCTTTGCTTTCAGGCTTTCACAGATGCTGTTCAGCCTGGTCTGCTACAGTGGCACTCATCCCTTGCGAGTTGCACTAGTCTAGAGAATTGAAAGAAAAGTATGTCAAAATAAACCAAAAACGCAGAATTAGACCAAAAAAAGTAAAAAATAAATCAAAGGAAGAACAGAGAAAATAAGCAGTAAGACACAAAACAGAAGAAAGTGTTTTTTCTGATGATTCCTTCCTTCCATGATTCCTACAACATGATTACTTGTCAAATTCCTAGGAGAAGGGCGAGGTCCAAACATGTGGTTTAAGAAAACCATAACAAACCAAACCACAAGTCAGACTGGAACAAGAGTAAAAAGCAAGGAAGGATTTTTTTAGTATCATGTACAAAATAACTCCACTTAAATAGAAATTCTGTCCATTTTTTTTAATAATTCTTTAAACAAGAGTTACAAAACATCATATATACCTGAGGAAAAAGTCTAGCTTCAGATATTTAAAGAAAGAAAAGAAGAAAAAAGAGAATAGGTATAGAGAAGCAATCTCAATTTAAGATACAAAAAACCCTCTCATTTTCTCCCCCTTCCCCCCCCCCAAAAAAAATCAACTTTCTTCTCCTATACAAACATCTAACTACCGCAAGAAACCTTCTGTCTTCCTAACACTATAGAATTGGAGGTACTAATTAAGGTTTAAGCTGGACCGACAGAATAATTTGCTGCTATTGGCTGACCAGCAGTTTAGAAGGAATAGAAAGTCTTCTATCTGAATAAAGTGATTAAAAGTTATTTTTCACATTTAAAATCAAAAACAGTTCTGCATTTAAGTATTTTTACCAAGCATTAAAAAGAAAAAAAAAATTGATGGAGAGAAAGGGGCAAGAAAAAGAAAAGACCAACAGTTCACAGGTTCCAAAGTAAACAGCAGAAGCACATACCAAAAGATTCTTTTCCTCAAATTTGTTAATTTTTTTTCTAGATTTGTTTAAGGTTTAAACCAACTTATAGATAACAGAGACCCAGAGAATTTGCCTCAGTGCTGCATCAGCTACAGAACATCAACAAAGCACAGAACTGCAGATGCTTTTATCTTCAACAGCTCATAACCATTAGAACAGCAGCTATAAATTTTAAAGGAATATCTAAGATAGTGCCACTTGCAATCACACTATGAAAAAGGGTATGTATAATTAACAGCATTGCACACTTCTGATTGTGACTTTGCAAGTACTATATACAGACAAAAAGCCTCAAAATGCATGGCACTGGGAAAAAAAAAGGAATCCTATACAAGAGAAAAAAATAATTCTTTCTAAAAATATAGAATTGTCCCTGTGAAGTTATAGGTGTGTACACAGTACAGGTGTGTAACTATGAAGTTATAACTATATCTGTGTTACATTTAGTTTTATATAAACAAGAAGCTATCAAATGCATGATTCCATGTTCTAATATAGACTTTCTATTAAATGCAAGAAATAATGTTTAAAGTAAACAAGTTTATAACTACCTTTCAATGACTGTTCCGTTTTGAATCATCCAAATATCACAGTATGTGCGGACTACCAGCATGACAGCAATGAGTAGCAAATAACCTGTCTAGTTCAAAAACACAAGTTTAAGTTACACAAACAAAATTCACATTTATTTTCTAGCAGACTCTAATTCTACCTCGTAAAAACAAAAACAAAACAAAGCAAACCCCACCATGCACATCTCTAGGTTCCTCACCCCCAGCTACTGAAAAATCAGCCTGCTTTGAAGGAAACACATTAATAGACAATATCTTCAATAAATATAATACATTATTTATTATCACATTTTTACTCAAGACAATCCCAAGGAAAATGTTTGTCTCTTAAAAAGCTACATTTAGTTGATATGTATGCCCAGTTGTAAATGATTCTACCATTCTACCAGATCTTATTAGATGGAGATAAACACAGAGGTAACAGAAGCATCAAACCATTGCTATCAAGAAACATCGTTCTGCCTTAACTATAACATTATATAGGGCGGAAGGGAGCTCTTAAGGTTCCCCATTCTAAACCTGCAACGTGGAGGACACCACCAACAGCTTGCCAAGTAATACTCCGAAGGTCTCAAAGGACAAAGATTTTGCAACTGCTCTACATAAACTGTTCCAGTGGTTTGATTACCTTCACGAGGAGGAATTTTCTTCCTTGCACCAAATCAGAATTGCCTGGGTCTCAGCTGGCATCCACTGCCTCTCATCCTTCCACAGACCATCTCTGAGAAATCCCCAACTTCACACATTGCCATCATGTACAGACAGTACTACCATCTCTCCTCAAAGTTGAACAAACCTGCCTGTCCTAGCACCTCCTAATATTACATGCTCCAGATTTCTAATTATCTCGATGACCTAATTATTAGCAAGTCCTTGTCCTCCTTGTACTGAGGATCCCAAGACAGGGCACAATACTCCACATGCCATCTCACAAGTGCTTCACAGAGGGGAACATCACTTCCCTAAAACAGTAGGGTGCCCAGCTGGACTTTTTATCATGGATCAAAAACTTTAAGCCCAGCATCCAGCCAATTTTCCACCCATCTCACTGTGCACCTACCTACCAATCCACATCAGCTATCAGGACTCTGTGGGAGACACATCTTTGACTTGCTAAAGTCAAAATATTCAACATCCTCTGCTTCCCCTTACCCACAGGGCTGGTCAACTCTTCAAAGAAAGCAATCAAGTTAATCAGATGCAACATGCCCTTTATAAACTCATGCTGTCTGCTTGCAACTACCTTCTTGCCCTTCATGTGGTTAGAAATGGTTTCCAACAGGATTTGCTCACAACCTTCCTAGGAATGAGGTAAGGCCAACCATGCCTGTAGTTTCTGTATGCTCCTTCTTGAAGACGAGCATGATGCTTGCTTTTCTCTTGCCATAAGTAATCTCTTTCAATTGCCATGACCTTTCTAAGATGACAGAGGCCAACTACCTCAGCTCTCAGCAATGCTTACTGTCTGGTCCTGGGACTCACAACTGGTGTAAGGACTCCCCACCTGCAGCCTTCTCCATTCGGGCAATGCTCATAGGTCCTCATAGGTCCCCGAGTCTCCTAGCATAGCCTCTAGTATATCCTCAAGGGCCAAAAGACAGTTGTTGCTGAGCAAAAGGCTTTCCTTTAGCTATAGTTCTTAATGAACTTAGAGAAGTGTTTTTTGTGGCCTTCATGTCCTTGACTAGATCAACTTCCAGCTGAGTTCTGGCTTTCTAGACTTTGCCCTTGCCAGACAGGCAAAAATTTCTATTATCTCCCTCAGGTGTCTGTCCTACTTCCGTCTCCTGTGTACTTCTCACTCAGAAGGCCCATGTTCATCCATCCTGTTTTTTTGCTTCCTTGACATTCCACATGCTGGAGTTCGCTGTCTGATGTTTTATTCCAATATATTTTAGTTCAGCACTTAAGTACTGAGCTCTAGCAACACTTAGATATACACACACACACACACACACACACACACACACACACACACACACACACACACACACACACACACCCCGTTCTGCAAACCACGACTAGGATGCTGATTGGGCATCTTTACCTTGCTCTTGCTAAGTTTCACACTGCACAGCTTTCCTGGCATTATATTAATTTATCTGTAGGCAATCCCTTACTACAAAGTCCATTTGCCCAAAAAAGGGAAGAAGTAGCATGCTTTTTCAAGATAGAAAGTATCTAACTACAGAAGTGGATTATCTTGCATCAAACTGAGCAGGTAAGTAACACCCAGAGGCCCTTGTACAAGATATGCTAAAGACAGTAGTTATTAGTTGACAGTCAATGTCAGCTTATGTGCCAATGTCAGCTTATGTCACATCAGGTATAGCTTATCCAAGCTTACATGTGCTCTAAGCGTCCCTGCTGGAGCAGGGGGGTTGGACTAGATGATCTCTAGAGGCTCCTTCCAACCTTAACTATTCTGTGATCCCCTGATTACCCAGACTACAATTTTAAAAGAGGTAACTGTGCAACATACCTGTAGATTTTTACCTAAATGCATTATAGTGACACTTTAAAGTAGCACAATTTTGTCCTATTGAAGTATATATTTTCATTTAAATTATTATATAATTTATAAGAACAACACTAAAAGCACTCACTTTTGTTACTGCAGATAATGCTTACCTCTTTGCAAAACGTTCTTGGGACCATTATTTTCAGGATTCTACATATTCTTGCAATGAACACTCTGTCCACCATCGCTCGCTCCTTCTTTCCCTCTTTCTGCATCAGAAAGAAGGAGCAAAACAAGAAGAGTGAGTTTCTTCTGTATTGTATTAAGTTGTTTAAATGCTGTTATTTTTCCTTAATCCAGGTTACTTGCAACTACCTTTTTTTCTGCAGTGCACTTGCAACATTTCCTCCCAGTTTGACTTATGTAGACAGGTCAAATCAAATGCACGAATCAGGACTGCATGCCCTCACAGCTAATAGGAATTGTAAAAACAACTGAGTTACTGCAAAAAAATGCAGTAGTAAATAACTATCATAGCTATTTTAATTTTGTGTTAAAGTCAATGAAATACAAATACAGACCACAGCATTAAAATGTCCAATTACAAGTTATCATGTAATATTTACAAAAGCATCACTGTCTAGTAAAGGTATCAATTCTGCCCTCTCTGAAGGTTGCCTGCCTCTGGAAGACATTGCCATGCAGTATTTTAAAATACAGATTTCATTTTCTGTGTTTCTAGACTAGCAGGGTCTGAACTCCTTGGCCATACAGACCAAGCCTGCTCCCTGTGAAATCACTGTTGGTTACTGCTGTTTGTCTTAAGAGAATAACCAATCCTGGAGAACTACATCTACCTGATGACAAAAATATCCCTTGTACACAACCATATGACTCTTAAAATTCTTTATCCTGTATGGTCCAATCTCCTGTACTGATTAAAGAGAAAACTTTTAAAATAAGCTCATGTTCCAGATGTCTTGTCTTTCTTTTCCTCTACGGTTAACAAGATAATTCAACCCCAGAACTAGACTAAAAGAACAGACACATGAACATAAATACCCTCTTACCAACATAACTCTGTTATCTTTTATACTAAAGTTTCATGTGAAACATTTGCACACTGTATGATTTGCATTCATTATGCTTATAGCCATATTATAGACGTTAGAATTTTACAGACAGACTTGGAAACACAAGATTGAAGAGAAAGACAGAAAGTAGCCAGTGATTCAGTATTATCTAGCTGAAACAAAATTAGCAAGCAGTCCCCTGCCACCTCCCTCTTTTATTTCCAGAGATGATTAAATCACAGAAACTTGTGCAGAGAATGCAGCAGCACCCCCCGCTTCGCTGCTTGTGTCTGCAACATGATAGGCAACAAGTCCAAATCGAGTCCCTGCAGTTTATTCCAAATGCTCTAGGAGTAAGTCCATGGGAAGAAACCAACGGTGATGTATTTCCTTTCAAATAAAGGTTTTAATAGAAACTAGAGTGACAAGATGTTACATGCAAGTGCAAAAAATATTCTGCTAAGAATAACTTTTATAGAGAAATCCAAGCAAGCCCAAAAACTAATTCCAACATCCTCTTTCAATTTATTTATTTAAACTTACAACCCCTCTTTCAGTGCAATTACAAGAAATTGTAAAAATGTGAGAAAACTAGTTATTACCATTATTTTTTACAATTCAATATAGGTGTGCAGAACACAAGTGTTTACAGTGTGTCATATCATAAAGTATGTGTAATATCGTAGAGGTGGTCTAGCCGGAATAATATGGTGTTTGGGAATAATATTCTATTTACTCAATTCAAGGCTTTAAGTTTCTAACTATACTGGAATTATCTGAAATAGTTCTTTATTCATAATACCGTAAGACCCAATGCTTCTATTTATGGGCTCTGCCCTTCAGGTTTAACTGCTGTATTTTATTTGAACATGAAACAAAAAATTTGCTTAAACGGATACATTCTGTTGAAACTAAAACAAAAACCAAAGAAACAAACCAAAAAAACAGGAAAATATCAAGTCCAATAGAGGCTTGAGCTGCTTAATAATTCTCAGACTCTGCATCTATTCCAATAGTTTTTTAGCGATTAACAAGTGCAAATGACATCAAATCTGCAAGTAACTATTGGCGGCAATGCATGCAACTGTAATAAATAAAGAACAAATGGAAGGCAGTCAATCACCATTACCATTATGCAGTCAAATTTTAGCCATACACACTTAACCATTTTCCATTTGTTTCACCAATGCAGATTTGAAACATCTTTCAGATCAGGTTTGTGTCAAACACTT
>JAUBOD010000901.1:1333452-1350401 GCA_032353885.1 Nothura maculosa | reverse complement strand
TTGAAAGTATTGCTTTGGAATGCCAAATGTCCAGACTGCATTTTAAATATACCTTGATACAGTTACATAATGTGACTTACAGGGTTAATCGCCCTAAAAGTAGGGGTTTGCTATACTTGCAAGTAAAGCTTATTGAATTTTGAGGAAGAGTGACTTGTGCATGAAGGAGATTTTTTTTGGAGGAGGATATGTAGTGATAACTTGTATATTGTTCAATCCCTTCAAAATGAAAGGGCACCTGCATCTCGCAGAAGTTGCAAGGAAAGTTGGTGAGCTCCTTAGTAGGAGGTCAAAAGATACAGGACCTAGGCTTTATAAGCTGCTAGTACAGGTAGGTTTGTTTGTTTTCCCTCTCCTGGGTGCAAGGTAGTACTGCATAGATCTGCAGAACTGAGGATCTGTGTAAGAACAAGCATTTTCAGGAGAGATTGGTGCCCTTAGTCTGTTACTGCTCATAGTAAATTCCATTGCTGCATTAAGAAAATGATGGCACTGTATGGTCATAGCTAAAATGGGATTCATTACTTTGGTTTAACAGGACCACACAAAAGGATATTTAAGGCACAGTCTAAGTCCTTAATGATAAGATTTCTCCTTGAAGTGTTTCATTTTTAAACAATATCTCAGTTGCTCTTACTTGTATCAGAATCAGACACAGGGGAAACATTCCTGTTCCTCTAGCTTTATGGCAGCTGCTATTTATTTATTTTTTGAGGAATGTAGTACATGCTTCATGCTGTAAGGTCTGCCCTTGGGTCTGTGGGAAATACTGTGTTTCATTATTATGAATAGCTGTAAGGGTGAAATATGCATCTGGTCTGAAAGTGCAAGAGTAATTATAGTTTCTACTTTATATATAGTTTGTTTGATTGTACTTCAGAATATATTCAGGAATTATTGCCTGCTTTATCACAAACTTTGAAGTTATCTTCAAAGCGTGGTACCATGTGCTTCATGTGGGTACTTCTGCGTCCTTTTCATGAGTAAAGGCTTTCTTCCTCAAATTCGTTTTGTTTGCAATTAATGCAGACTCTAGGTTATTCTGAAATGGTAATGCACCATTTCTCACATAGATTGGAAAACAAAATGGAAAAAGCTGTTGTGCTTAATCCAACATTTCTCTTTCAGAATCAGATTTTGCTGTCTGGCTTCTTTGAGTTTGGGGTGGGGTTTAGTGGGTTTTGTTTGTTTTCGTATTTTGTTTTGGGGGATAATGTTGCACCTAGGCCCACACAGAGTTAAACTGAAGTTGGATGCCCTTAGTCAGGAATGTCTGCATCTTCCTTAGAGCAGCACCAAGACTTCCCAGACGATCAGAAATGCTGCCTAACTTGAAACCGCTCAGGTCCTTACTCTTGAAAGATAGTCAGCCTAGTGGGACAGCTTTCAAGATTCGTCAAGTGAAATAGTTTGCTCAAAGTAAGGAACTTGTTAATCACTGGTGACTTCAGAACCTAGTGCCATGGAGATGGGTATTGCCACACACTGTGCTGGAAGCAGAAGTTGTCTGCTGAGGGTGGTTCTCAAGGGCCAGTGGTGAAAGGTGTCTCTTCAGCACCTCCAGGCTTGATAATGTGTGTTTTTTTATAATGTGTGGGTTTTTTTCCCTCTTGCTGTCCGTATTTCAGCACAAATAAGTGTTTTTCTTATAATTTTTTTTGACTTTTTTTTTCTTCTGCATTAAAGCAGTGATCTCTGCAGGAAAATTTGAGGCATTCGCTTGGGAAGTTAGTTTGTCTCGTTTTGCTGGGGATACTTGAAGTTCATTTTCTGTTGCGATGAAGATCGCAGATTGAAATGATGATAACTTACAATGCTTGGTGTAATTTTGTTGTTAGTTCTTTATTTCAGTTTTGATGTTTCCCAATGAAAGCGGTTGTCTTTGATACACCTTAATTTGAGCATATTACCCAGGTAATGATACATGAAGTTCTGACAACATAATTTCTAACATAAAGGCTCACTAGGTGGGCAGACTGTGCTAAGCAAAGATCTAATGAAATGTTTACCTTTCTTTGCAAGACTTTCAGAAAGAAATGTTTGTAATTTGTTTTGAGAGATGCTGGATAGACTTTAAGATTTTTCTGGGAGACGATGATGGTTTTCTCTTCAGTAATCTCTTGTATCTTGTGAGAAACCCATCTGGGAGAGAGAAGAAAAGCACTGAAAGAGCAGCTAATTTTCAGTGACTCTGAGAACTTAACACTTATCCAGTACACTAGTAATGTGAATTAAGTGACCTTTAAAGGAGTCCTTTGGGAAGGCCGAGGGGTTCATGCACAGTAGCCTCACTATTTTATGGCACATAATGCAAAAACAGAGGGAAAGCCCTGCCTAGTGTATGATGACTCCGACAGCAGAAATTGCAGCATTTCAGGATGCTGGCATGCAGTTTGCCATACTTTTTGATGCTAATCACTTGCAGAATCTGAGTGTTGTATAGCTGTAAAACCTGAAGAATAAATCTGTAAACTAGCTTATTGAAATAAACCTCTTTTTTGTAGTTCTGCCCAAGCAGCATGGTCTGATGCAGTAGTTAAATGCCCTAGGCCGTATGAAGGGTGGTTGCTGCTGCCTCCTGTGTCAATTCTGCTATGGCAGAACTGCTGCTGACCTGACTCAGGTGGCAAGAGCTGAGATCAGACAGTTGCTGTTTGCTGTTCAGGCTGCTGATTTTCCCAGCGCAGAGGCGGCCCGAGTGACCTTGTGACGCAGCGGGCCGGGAGCCACGAGGAACGCGGCGCTAGCCGAGTACAACGGGCTGGGGCAGCTGTGGGGCAGCTGGACATGCGGCCTGCGACTGGGCCCTGGCGCCCAGCATGGGTTTGTCCCCCCCACCACAGCTGAGAGCATGGCACAGTGCTCTAACTGTTCAGGGCCTACAGGATGCATCAAATTGCTGCTTTCCTGTCTTGCTCACCAAGCTGCTTGCATCTGTTTTAAGCCACGTTAATACTATGTTTCCGCAGGAACTCGAGCAGCTGCGGTGTGAGCGGCTGTGGTCTCGCGGCGTCTCCCTCGCCCTGGCGCTCGCGCTCAGGTGACTGCGGCTGAGCTGGCTGGGTGAGCTGAGCTGGCTGACAACCAGCCCGAGGAAAAGAGGAAATAGTTTTGAGCCACATCAGCTCCCCGAGCTGGCTGGCTGCAAGGTCTCCTCGGGCGCCAGCAGGAGAGGGAGGAGAAGGCTGGCAAAGGGACAAGTGGCCAGAGGTATAAATGGAAGGGGACGGTGACAGTTGTAGCACAGCTTGCGTGGCGCTCCACCCTGGCATTAAAGCATGCATTGCTAAAGCTAGGCCCAACCTGACCTCATCTTTTGAATGTAAAGCTGACAGAGATTTATTTCCCTGAAAGTTTGTGGGGTGGTGGGGAAACAGCAAATGGAAAATGCCCTTCGTAGGAGGCAAATTAATCAGTCTCTTTAGCTCCAAGCTTTAGACATTCTTGAACTGGATAGTCATCTTTTAAATTTGCCTTCTTAAAACCCACTTCAAAAATGTGGAGACGTAAGCATTTCCAGGCTTTCTGACCTGGAAATTCCTTCGCGCACCCTCTCGCATGTCTGCAGGAGCTGGAGGCCTCTCTGCTAGCGCTGCCCCGCTGAAATCAAAACTGGTCGTAGGCAGCTGTGAAATGGTTTTCATGCTAAGAGGG
This sequence comes from Nothura maculosa, assembly GCA_032353885.1. Taxonomy (NCBI): domain Eukaryota; kingdom Metazoa; phylum Chordata; class Aves; order Tinamiformes; family Tinamidae; genus Nothura; species Nothura maculosa. The sequence goes on along the minus strand of JAUBOD010000901.1, from coordinate 1,346,747 downwards.
ACAAAGGAGCCAAGGAAAAGACAGAGTAAATATTTATTTGTTTATTATAATAAAGTTAGAAATTATTACTTTTGATTTTGAGTTATTAGTAATATGACTTTTTTTATCAACAGCTTCTTTTGTTCTTTATGCCAGAGTTGGTAGGGCCTGGGAGGAGCCCTAGAAACTATCCCCACTTGCTGGAGACTGCCCTTTGCAGAGCCGTAGGACCACAGCAACCAGGGACCTGCTCACTGTATCCCCCGCTGCCCTTACTTTGATGCTGTTGCTTTTCCGCAGTCTCTCTCGGAAGCAGAGCATGGAGATCCCTGGCGCAGAGGCCTGTTCCTCTCCCGTATAAGGCTCTTCAAAGTCCTGAGGACTTCTGCAGAGAGAACAGAAGCTTGATGTGTTCCAGGGAGCCCAGACCACAAGACAGCTAGTGAAACTTGAAGGAAAATAAGCCCACACACCAAGCCCACATAAACTTGTTGACCATCAAAGTTTATGGGAAGCATCAAGAACTAGACACTGTGCTTTTCCCCCAAGAAGTGTTAGCTTTAAACTAGAAGAGGAAACTTCCTACCTCCTATTTCTGTCCCACTGCTGGTTATTTCAAAAAACCGTTTTGTCCAGTCTGCTCCTTTTGTTCGTGTCTGTTTTTTGTTAGGAACTCCTGGAATTTCGGATCCTAACAGAGAACCAGAGGGGCTGGACATACGCCCCCTCCCCACACACAACTTGAAGGCTGCAACATCAGAAATCTGCCTGAGCAGCAGCCCTGCCTGATGCTGACCATGCTCTACAGCCAGCAAGTCAAAGGGCAGCTTTCTTTTTTTAAAATGTGTGTTGCTTTTCAGGAATCATTAAGCTGTACGCTTGCAAAGTTGACTTGATTTGGTCTAGATATCAGAATAACTACAAAGGGGTAATATGAGGGTTTTGAGAGCAAGTGCTGATGGGGCTGGAATCGCAGCCTAGGCAGGATTTGAAAGGAAAAACTTGACACTGAACTTTCTATTGGACTGCTGTTTACTCTGTTAGCCTTACGCAAGGCCCCTTGTGTTAATACTAAAATATACGTGGAACAGTTCAGCTACTTTAAGTACTAGGAACAAGGTGGGGTAGAAAGCCCTCTTGAAGTTCACTGCATGGAAAGCTGTGGATGTAATAGTCCAAGTGCGCTGTAATCTGCCTATTAAATGCAGACCGTTAATGCTGGGCAGTAAACACTGTTTTTGCAATTTTCAGGTTTGGGAAGATATAAGTTAAATAGTAACTTGGTGGAGCTGCTGAGAAGCTTGTGGTGGATTGGGCTCCCCCGCCCCCCGGCACATACTCGGCATTCCTGGGAACAAATGTTCACTTGTTGCTATAGTGTCCCGGATCAGCAGTCAGGAGGGGTGTGTGTGTCTTGAACACTTATGAGCGTTTAAAATCTAAAATCAGCCCTTATGTGTACGCCGGATATTTTTGTTGACTTGAATAATTAGCATATCTGTCTTTAGGAAAGTGTTGAGCTATTATTGATAAGAGTGCACAGGAATTTTCCATTTCTCTATGTAGCCTTTGTACAAAGTGCTACGAGGGGAAAAATCTGCTATTCCTTTTTGCATTTCGGATGTACTGAAGTCTCAGGATATTTAATTTAAAGAACGTAGTATTTTTACCTCCTCCTCTCCTCTTCCCATAGTTGAACCTCCCAGCCCCCTGAAACTGATGTTACAAGATTAGCAGGGTTAGATGTGCAGAGAAGAAGGTCAGTGGTTGGGATCTTCTCAGATTTTTTTGACTGTACCTGAAAAGCCAGATGTTTAACAACAGTAATCAAACAAAATTTTCTTCTAATGCAGCTTATTTATAAAAATAATGGAGCACTTGGCAATAAAACCTTGCATCTCTGAAAGCTGTGCACCAACAAGTGAAAGATCAGATCTGATCCATTTTCAGGGCTAGTTCAGGTGCTCTTAAAAGGAGAAAAGTTGAAATTTGTTTGAAGTCTCTAATCTTAGCCACACTGGAGAATTCTTGCAATGTTGTAACTTTGCTTGTTTAAAATGCCTTGAATCTCTGTGCTGAACTTGAGCTCGAGACTCTGAAGTGTAAGAATAATTCATTCTGTTTTCATCACTTTAAAAAATGTTTTAGTGCTGGTACTGCTTTGCCAAGACACACAGAATGACAATGATATTATGTATGTAGCCAGGCGTACTGCGAGTGCTGGGGAAGCTCTTAGTTTCAGAAGAGTGGAAGTGAGGAAGCATAAACTGAGACTCCTTGAAAATGTTGACTTGTTGGTTAGAAATGAATTGCAGGACCATAGATCAATAACTTGTAGAAAGCATGTTTTTTGGATAAAGTTTATACATCTATTGCAACCCATGCCCATGTTTCCAAAAAAAGAAAAAAGAAAAAAAAAAAAAGACTTTAGGAATTTGAACCACATTTGAGTGAATTGAGGATGTGCAAGTGTAGCACAGGATTATCTCAAAGGATGTTCTACTGTAGGCCTTATTGGGATTTTTTCAAAGCATGGGGATGTAATTGGCTAAGAGCTCTGTGTTGTGCACAAAATAAGCCTCTTGGTTGATGTTTTTTTCTGGTACAGGACACTTTTCAGCTCTTTTCTGTAAGGTTAGGTGTTGCTGAAATAAGTATAGATAGGGAATTCCCCAAATGCTAGTTTAAGATTTCCTTAGGAATATCTAGCTTACATTGTTGATAGCGATGTGAACCCATTCTTTAGGTTCTCTTGCATCTTTTGAAATTATTCCTCTGTCTACAGACAAATTCTTTGTCTATGAACAAAAAAGTTTGTCCAGGTGTTCTGAAAGTGGGTAGCGACAGGAATCACTGAAATGGATCTTACAAGAATGGCCAACAAAATAGGTGGTTTGCCTATTTTGGGTCAACACACATGTAGCTTAATCACTGCAAGCAGAAGAGCAATCAGAGACACTTCTTTGGTGGAAGTCCAAGATGCTTGGTGCTGCACTGGATACGCGGAAAGTTGTTAACCTAAAAATTTGGTCAAGTAAATGTTTGGAGTTGGCATTGTGTGAGAGTTGAGTGAAGTCAGTTTGTGAAGACGACACATGAGATGGTGACAAACTAAATGTTCTCTGGTGTTAATTGCTCAACTTTGTGCAAGAACAAGGTAGCTAATTCAGGAAGGAATGGGGAATTTTGTATAGTGAGTTCTACAGTGGGTTAATGTCATTTTCTGGGACGTGCAAGTATCACCATCAAAGGTGCTTTTGTGTGAGATACTTGATACCAAAATGTTATTGCAGTAGTAATTGTCTACTCTTGTTTCTGGAGGATAGTAGGTTTTTAAACGTATTTACTTTGAAGCATCCCAAGTTGTACGGCCAGACCTTATCTTGTCAGGTGGTGGATTTCAGCCTGACTTCAGAGCTAGAACTTTTGAGAAGTTAATCCTCAATGTTCACTACTTTTCTAGGCAACTGATTTGAATCCTACTTACATTTTAAGTTGACTTGTGCAAAACAAAACATTTTGGTCATCTTTAAAACAACAAAATCAAAATGAGATGCTTTCAGACTAGATATCTGTCAATAACTATATAAAAGAAAAGGTCTTATAAAAGAATTGTGCAAAGTAAATTCATGTCTTGTTTAACACCACATAATCTCATAATCCTGGCTTTGTGTGGTCTTTTGAAAACTAGGTGGGCTGCCAACAAGAAAATAGCTTCTTCACTCGATCATTGAGTTAGACCAAAACTGGGAGGAGCAGCCATGCAGAACAAATGATGTTTTAGACTAGAAGTAGAATGAGTTAAAGGTTAAGTATCTTTTGATATGGGTAAGCAAAGGTTAAATTTATTATTTAAAATGAATAAAACAAATCTTTATAGCATCCTCTCTGTTGCTGAGTGATATGGCAAACTTAGCTTTTGGGGATGGTCGTTCCTTTGCAAGAGTAGGTGTGTGTCATTTCAACCCCCCCCCCCCCCACACACACACACACTTATCCCCAGATATTTTCAGTATGAAATTTGAGTAGTAATTCATACTTTTTTCAAAACATGAAGCAATATGCAAGCAACATACTTTTAGTAATATACTATTTTACTATAGTTACTAAATCTGAATTACTGAAGACTTTCTGATAAAAATCCACTGAGCTGATTTATTGTAGATGTAGGTCTGCCTTTTTTTATAGTCAATACATCTGCTAGACAGCTTACAAACATGATCTTACAATGCTCCCCTGCTTTTTATCCTGAAACACTGGAGGACTATGGGAACCGATAAGAGTGGTGGCCAAGACTTGCCACAGTGTGGCAGGTCACACTTCATTCTCATTTGTCAGAAGCAGGTAAGCATGATAACTCCAGCAATTTTCATCACTGTGTTCTTCTCTTAAACTTTGGTTTAATAGAAGATAAATATATTCTAAAAAATTAACTGCATGGCTGAACACATCTAGGTTGGTTGACTGGAATCTCCAGGCTAGTAGAGTGTAAAAGTTGAAGGAATGTGGCATACAGAATATTGAAGTAGAGTGATGAAAAGCTACTTTGTGGTAGGTTTTTCTCAAAAACTTCCCCACATATACCCATGGGGAGTTAATCTATGAATTTAGATGTGAAATGAATGTGAAGTAACAACAGTTCTGTTGATACCAGATGGCAAATCAACACAATGAAAATATTTGCCTGCTTATATGCAGAAATACAAGATTTTGATTATTCTAGTGTATTTTGCAGATACACAACCTATTTTCTTAAAATACTGTTTCAACAAGTTGAGATATCGTGATTTTTCTGACTTTCCTTTATTCCTGAAAATAGCTCTAGTCTTGATTTGTCTTGTTTACATAGGTGATAAGGACTTCTCACTATTCAGAAGCAGAGAATCAGACCAATAACTCAAAAACCCAATTTAAAAAAAAAAAAAAAGAGGAGGAGGAGCAAAGAAAGAAGGGAAAAGGGACAGGGGTGGAGGGGAAGAATACCTCCATGTTGTAGAGGCTCCTTGATGTGCTTAATACATGCCTGATACTCAATAAAAGCTCTTCAGGCTGGAAATCTTCCCTGGAAGTCTGTATTAGCAGAGGATAGTGGGATTTTGTTGTTCTAATAGTTTAATTTTTTGTTTGTTTGCTTTTGCTTTTTATGTTTGTTTGTTTTGCCTTTTCTATCCAGGTGTGGGGTTGGCTGGTTTGTTTTCACAAGAACTGTGAACATGTGCTATTGCACTGCTTTTTTCAAGGAGCCAAAATGTATCTGTACCCTTAAAATCATGGAACCGTAAATCCCCTGCGCTTTCATTTTAACCTCAAATCTATATAACTTAACTCCTGTGTTTGATCTTAAAATTAAATCATAAATACACTAGTAACTTGCCAATATGCATTAGCTTGCCCACTGCTTTCTTACAGGCAAATAATTCTTTTGAAGTAAAACATTAGATAAATTCCAGTTTCACTGAACTGAATCTCACTATTATTCTCAAAATAAACAACCAAACTGATGCTATTATGTAAAATGAGGGGATGGGGGAAGGTGGACTCTTATGCCTTTCTCATCTTCATTCATTACTAATCAAACTACATGTCTTTAGAATTTTCTTCATGGAGGGAAAAAGTTAACTACTTACTTGCTGTAAGTTTTCACTTCTGTTGCAATCTATACCATGTGATTAAAAATATTGGTTGCAATGAATTGAGGAATGTGTTGCCAAGGACACTGTATGAATTTGGGGTAGCGTCTTTTAATGATGCCATGACAACAAGAGTTGCCACGATACTGATGAAGAAAAAAGCTGGCGCTGCCTTGCTTGCTGTTTTGAAAGTTTTCAAGTATGGGGGTCGGGGGAGGGCAGGGAAGAAGAAGTAGGCCAAATTCTAGCTATGAAATATGTTTGAAGGCACTCTCTTTTTTTTCAGATCTGCAAATATAAACAGCTGCTTAGTATATTGATTTTTTTTTTCCAAAGAAATTGAAAAATAGAGCAGGCATAGTATTTCCTTTTAAAGCTTAACAATCACATAAATGCATCTATTAATTTAAGAACATTATTAGCTCTTTCTTGTTTTTTGAAATAATTCATCCAACTAGGGATGATTTACAGTCCCTTCTTCCCTTCTTTTTGAATCTGAAATTCCAAAATGGGTGATTTTCTGTTAGTTTTGAGAAGTGTGCTGTTACATAGATTAGTATTTTAAAAATCAATCTACTGATGATTATACTCTAGACTCTTTGCAGAGTGGCTCTTGTGAACCTGGTAAATAAAATTACAGTTGATCACAATAATTGCTTAGTTAGATACTGGTGAGTTTTACATTTTTAAGTACTGAAGTGTCCAGAGCAATGGAAAATAGCAGAAAGCAATGCAAAACATATAATGGGCATTAGAGCTGTTTCACTGCTTCTTCCTCTGAAGAGCACATTTATTTTTTCCATGTAGTTGGCTACTAGAGTGGGGTATTTTCTCCTGTTTAGAGTTAGACCTAAACATCAGGATGGAAACTATGTGACAGTATTTGACTAGGCCATTCTGTAATGCCAAAACCAGTGACTGTATATGGTGGGACTTCAAGGCTGTCCACTGTGGAAACTGCAGCTCTTATTTTGTAGCAACATATATTTGAAAGTAAAATTTCACAAAATATACATTTTTTTAAACATCAGAGTCTATACTCTTCAGCAAAAGGCGATGATTTAGAACAGAGCTGCTAATCATGTGGCTATATATTGTAAACTTTAGTTGTAAAATCTCTTGTTAAGGATGCATCTTGAAAGCACAGATGTGACAGTCTCAGTTCTGAGAGGGACCTGAGAAGTGGTCCCCTCGCCTTGTCAGCGCCTTCAGTCCCGGTTGCTGTGTCTGCTTTGGCACTCTGGTTATTCTCTCTTTAGTGCAGCACTGCTCAATGACTTTATACCCAACAAGACAAGACTTTTAATCATAGGCCTAAGAGGAGAAAGAGAGGTTAATTATTAAAAAATACAAGCTACCTTGTTTATAATAGAATTTGCACCACAAGTAAGATGAGTGTGTGTGTATGTGTGTGTTTGTATAAAAATAAAATATTTCCCCATAGTCACAAGCCTGATCTAAGTACATAAACTGTGGAGCTTATGTATGGCAGGATACTATCATTCATTGCCTGTCTTGAAAGCTATGAGGTGCATGAAGCAAAGTAGCCTCGTCTTCCTTACATGTACAAAGCTCCTTTGGAAAGCAAGACCTTGCTAGACAAGGTAGAATCGAGTATTTGCCTTGTAAGTCATGCACATAATGTGATTTCAGGAGAATTTCACAGTTAGATTTTCAGTTATGTTAGCTATATGTCTTTTTCGCTCAAGTGGGACAACTCCAGTTTTAAGCTGTAGCCATGATGAAGTGGTGTTTATGTAAGGGTCTTCCCTCGCCTGGGACTTGTGGAAGAAGGAGATGCTGACAGTTAGAAGGTGTCAACACTAATGCAGGTGGAGCTGTGGGTCTTCTGGATGGCCTAAAGAAGAGGTGGGAGATGCAAGGGACACGTGGAAAAAAATTGTGCTAGTCTCTCGTTTATACTGGTCTTGGCAAATGTTTGTTAAAATAAGCAGCCTCTGAAGCCCTGTTTGGACTCCCAGCAAATGGGGTCAGACAGGAGCTGCGCCAGCCCTGACGCAGCAGCGCCCGTCCCTGCCACGCGTAACGCGTTGCGCTCGCCGGCCTGCGTGGGGCCGGTGCCAAGCAGCCTGCTCAGCTGATCTGGTTTTGCTTTGGATGAGCCCAATCTATCGCTGCGAGGCTGCTGCCTCATGTAGTAAACACAGGCTTCCCTTTGAGAAATGCCTAATATTAGAATATAGGTGCTGGTGCTGTTCTAATACCAAAGATGGAAGAGTAGTCACAAAATGGGGTGACTGGAGCTGTGTCGGGTGGGTGCTCGTGGAAGCACCGTGTCCTGTCAGAGCTTGGCCTCGTGTTTCTTCAGGCTGCCCAGTTGCCATGTTGTGCTGCTCCACATGCAGCGCATCCATGGTGTTTGAGGATGCAATCTGAATATTAGCTTTATGTCTGTGCCATTTATTTATGTCTGTGCCAATAGGTTCTTTCTGGTATGATTTGGAACTTAACTTCACTACCAGAGGTGTTAGTGGAAGATGAAGCTCCTGTAACTGTTTTATTGGTTTGAGGTGTTTTGTGGTTTTGGTGCTGTTGGCCAGTTTGGACCGGTTGGTTCTTTCAGGAGATGACCAAGCGCGCGTTCCCCTTGGCTCGCGTGCTCGGAGGGCTGCGGTGTGTGGTGGGACGGAGGGCGGTGGCCCCGGGAATGGCCCTGCGCGGCGCTAAGCCCTGGCACTGCAGGGTGGCATCCTAGACTGGCCGCAGCATCCACGGCGGGAGGAACGTTCTGCTTGGCTTCCTGCAGATAAATGAGCATCTAGAGTAAGGCAAGAAGGGAAGGGAAAACTGTCAGAAAGTAGAGATTTGATTTTTTTCTCATTGCTGCTTAAATGAGATTGACTTGCATGAACTTGTTGGAAGCACTTTCTCATGCATTCCTTTCACTGTAAACAGTATTTGTTCTAAAATTGTGTGGATCTTTTAGCCTTATTGGGACTACTCATTAATAAAATTGGGTTTTTACTAATGTTACATATTTGGATGTTTTTTACCTGAGGCCTGTGAATCTATGCTGGACCGGAAATTTCTGTATTAATGTCTGTTTGGTTAATATTAGCTGCTTGGTGCAGAGTAATTGTAGGTGCTGATGCCTTCCCCCCCACCCCCCTCAGCACTGCTTGTATCACAGATCTTTTGTCTTCTCCAGCAACAGAAACAATAAATGTTTCAAATATTTAGTAAACAAATAACACAGTGATGGAATACAAAGAAATGTCAGCTGGGTGTAACCAAATTTTTTGCTTTTGAGAGTACAAATAACTAACCATGCTTGAATGTGTTATTTTAGTGATAGTGTTCTTTTGGATGGTATGATAAACATCTAATTCAACTCAGAAGTTTTTTTCAACTTGTGCTTCCCTTAGAAGCCTATAGCTTCTCTTTGGACTTGAAGAGACTTGTGTACTTGAAGTGTCTCTCTCTGCCTTCTATTTTTTTGTTCAACTTGATCTGGTGAGATGTTATCAAATGTTAAGAAATTACATTTAGGATCAAATGTGCTTTAATTGTCCACATTAGTATGTATTTTGTATGTTTTGTTTTGGGTTGTTTGGGGTCCAACAAACAAACAAAAAAACCTCAGAGCTGTTCTTAACTTGTAGCAAGAAGCACATAGTTGTGGGTCTTGTGGGTCTTGCTGAGCTCCCCTGGATAATGACTCTGTCTTTCTGCCCTTGAAGCAGCCAGTCCAGGGAGCCCCAGGCTCGGAGCAGCCTGCAGAGTGCAAGTGGAGTTTGGCTGTTTCCCTGCTCCGTTTTCCATGGGAGCAGGAGCCTCCCAACATACTACCGGAAGACCCGTGCCCGTTGTACGGGCAGAGCTCTGGTTATGAGACACTTGCACGGGTGACTCCAAGCAAGTAATCAAGATTCTGCAGTCAAAGTGGTGCTCACCCGTAGCCTGCAGACACCTTCTGCCTGGCCGTGGGGCGGGTGCAGTTCTGGTCAAACAGTGAGCTTCGTGCCATCTCTAGCCAGCTGAGTCAGCATTCGTGCCCTGAAAGTGCTTATATTCTTATTGGATAGATGCCTGCTTTAGGGGAAGATTGGAGTGCATACAACACCTTCAAATACATCTGTAAAAGCCTACCTGTCGCAATCCTGCCCATCTAAATCATTGTTCTGCCTCCAAGGCAGGATTCTGGAAGACTTGTCCATGTCTGGAAGTTGTAAGAGATGAGTGTTTACTGTCTCCATAGGCAATAAGTCTGCACACGAGATTTGTCCCCTGATGAGCTAGGAAGAATTGGTTTATGTAATGTTCCATTTCCTGGAAATACATTACTGTAATTTTCTTGTATATTTTCAGTGCTGTCTGACCATTTTGGGTTTGTGTGTGGGCATCAGTACAACTCACTGGCTTTCCTTTTCCCCATTACCTTTGCCTGGAGCTGCCCAGTCCTCCTGGTAGCATTTATGGTTACACAGCTTCAGTATAATTGAACTTTTGATGGATTACAGCCCGAGGGGACCATTATAATTATCTAGTTTCATTATGGTGGCTGCAGTGCAGCTCCAGGGGCTGGAAGATGTGAATGGTCATGCTGCTCTGGACTCATGCTGACTCGAACCTGGTCTTTGCTCCAGCAAATGCCAGAAGTGAATAGCTAGTGAAGATCTGAAACAGTGTGTCAGATGAATGTGATTTTTTTTTTCTATGTTCAGAGCATTTTCTGCTCAGGGGAGTTCTTAAGCTTTTGCAGGCTTTATAGTTTGTTTTAGTGTAGTACTTAGTAGCTTAATGGAGTACAAAAATGGAGTTAAATTATAATTTATAGAGTTTAATTTTATAAAATAAATAAAAAAGCTGTGGAGGTGGGTTCAGAAGGGATTAAATTCCAAGGCGGTGGGCCTGCGAACAGATACTGAAGAGCACTGGAATGACCCTGGTGCAGCTGTTGTGGATGCTGCTCTGGCCTCCTAAGCAGCCTTTGCAGCTACCGCACTGCACATCGATCAGGCCAGCTCAGCCCAGCTCTGTAGGACATTTGTTATGTCCCTAGGAATCTGCAGCAAAATTCCTATAGGAGTTTGTCCGCTTTCCACATCAGCTTGTGTCTATGCTGTTTTGACTAGGAGCTCCACAGGTCCATGGCATGAACAACCTCTTCTTTGTTGTGATTCTGGCTTCTGTTCACTCTGTTTAATCATGCTGAGGGATGTGTGTTTCTATTTTTTTCTTTCCTTCTCTCTCCAATTTTAACAGTTAGTAAGCACTTGTTTCTATCCACCATCTTCATGCCTAATGAATTGGCAGCATTCTGGCATCTCGCTTCTAAGTTCTCTCTTCTCCAGGGTCCCAGCCTCCACTACTGCCACTTCATGGAGTTTTTCATACCTGCAGTGTCTCCTGTATTATCAAGTATGAAACGCTGAGCTTGAGCATGCCTCTAGGTCCATGTGTGCCTTTTCCAAATCGTCTCTGCTATTAGTGTGTGCTAAAGGATACAGGCTTTGAAGAGCTTCCCACCCCCACGGCAGGAGGAAAAGCACATGCCATGCCTATGATAGATGGATGCTTTTGCTCTTATCCATTTCCTGAGTCAAGGTTTTTCCCTTGACCATGATAAGCCAGTTTGAGTCAGAAAGAACCCCTACTATTTGGCATAGAGAGATAAAGCCTGAAGCACAGCAGTCCTCAAAAAAACTTGTTTTTGGTAACTGCGAATCTTCAAAACTTACTTCTTGCTCTTAAATGCGGTATTATTTGTGTAGCTCCCACCCACGCAGCCAACAGTAGCAGTATTCTGCATGGCAAGTGCTGTTGTGCTGCTTTGACCCTTCAGACGAACTTATGTTCTTTTAGTCTAATTAATAATTAATGTCTTGCAAGCAGAACAAAGCAACTCAGGCTTGAAGCTGCTCTGAGCCGTGCTGAATCACTCGGCTCAGTTCTGTAGTTGCCTCTATTGCCCTTGTGGCTGCTGTGGCCACAGAGCAGTTAGAACTGCTGTGGCTTTGGCTCGCTGGGGAAGTGAGTCAGCTCCAACGAGATCCTCTTTTTCTCTCTCCTAAGCTGGACTTTCCTGAGTGTGAAAGCTTTTTGTGGCCGCGTATGTGTGTGAGACTAATTCCGTGCAGTGGAGCCTCTCCTGCAGCAGCGGAAGAGCTTGTGGCTGAGCCTGTGCCCCGGGTGCAGAAGCTGCTGGCGAGAGGGAACAGGCCACACACCGCAGAGCGAGGGCAGCGCGCTGTGTAGTGCCCCATGCGCACACGTGCCTGAGAACTGGTCTGGTCTAGGTGTAGGTCCACAGAGTTTTCCATGTTTTTGTCTTGAGTCCATCAGGACTGGCATGCCTAAAGAAAGGCCTTGAAAGATCTAGACTCATTTAGTAGGGATGCTCTGGATTGGATTGACACTGGAGTGAAAAGCTATACAAAAGTGGCTAGCACTTGCCAAAAAACCTTGCTTAGTTCTATGAGTAGGTAAAGAAGGTATTGAATTTATATTAACTGAAGACCTAGCCATTGAGCAATACAAATCTGCTTTAGCTGATTCTGTTTTTTGAACATGTAATGATCAATCACCAGAATAGTGTTTGATGAAATATCATAACAAAATGCAGTTTAGAGGGAAATGGTATAGTTGTGAAAACTAGTGTACTAGTACACCATTTCTAAAATGTTTGAATTATTTGTGCTTGACTTCTGGAGAGAAATGAGTTTTATGTGAACAGTACATGTCAAAAGTAAAGAGCTGGCAAATGCTAATACAATTTTCTTCTTCAACAATGTCTGTGCTCTAAGTAGGCCCAACTTTTGTGTGGTCTAGATTTTCATGCAGTTAAACACCATCAGTGTTTTTATATCACTTTTGTGAGTTGTTAAAATGTTTTAATGTGTTTTTTCTTTTCCCTTTTCAGAACATCAAGATGGCCTGCATCATCTAGTGCATGAACGTCTGGGAGAGTCGCTGCGTGTTTTAAAAGCAGTGATAAATAAACATCAGACTCTAAACTCTGTTGACATTCTTAGTGCTGCAGGAACAGTTATTGCAAAAGTAAAAGGTAAGGAAATAATTGCTTTTCAGAATATGGGAAAACTTGAATTAGTGACTTGATGCTGACTCTTCTTTGGAACCATGGATGAGATTCCATGTGTACAGGAGAAACAGGCTTTTTTAATAGTTTTGTTTTTTAAACCCTCAGTTTTCTTTAGAAATATTTCTTCTAAGTGAAATGTTTACTCTAACCTATTCAGAACCTGTTTATTGGAAGCTAGTTGCACAACTATATAGAGTTACAAAAGCAGAAGCCTTTGACCTGATCTTTACTTGTATTATAGAATGAATTCATGGTGTTTGATATAACCTTGGATTTGGGGGGAGAGGGGAATCTTGAATATGGTGGAGTTAGTGTTGAATATCCTCAAGTGAAGCAATGCATAAATGAGCAATCCAAATTGGAATGATCTAATACTTGTAAATTCTTCAGATATTTTTTTCTTTTTTTAAAAAAAAGCCCAACTTTGGAAACATACATTAATGCTATCTATTTGTTGCTACTGTAGTTCTTAGCCTTTCAGAGGAATACAAACAGTGAAACACCGTCATTCCACCCCCGTAAACCATAGCTGTTTTTCCAACACATAGCCTTGGACTACAGCCCTCACTATTCTGGAGGAAGTCCAATGTACTACAGTGGGACCAGAAGTGTGCTTTTGTTTT
>JAUBOD010000901.1:1323318-1333352 GCA_032353885.1 Nothura maculosa | reverse complement strand
CCCCCCCCCCCCCCCCCCCCCCCGCATGACATGAAAAATACTTGGAGCTGGGTTAAGTCTCCACCTCTTTCCTATGTTAAATCATGTGGACATTCTTATTTCCTTCATTATTTTTTCTCCTTTTATTAGTTTTTTTTCCTTCATCCAAATATCTTAGTGTGGCTGAATACACACCACGGATTCAGTGAACTTGGAATGCCAGTCAAAATGCTAAAACAAAACTGCCTGATTTCTGTAGCTGGGGTTTTTCCAGGTTTTCTGCAGATTCTTCCTATTGCTGTGTTGCTCTGCCTGTTTGCTCCCAGAAAGTGGCAGGCTCTTGCAGCCCTCTTCTCATCTTCTTCCTGCTCCATTTTCCTGTAGGATTGCCTCTGCTATTTGAGATCATCAAGAGACTTTGCAGTTTCTGAACTTTCTTCAGTAGAATTGTATGTAACAGTAGGACAGCAAAGGGCATATGGAAGAGGTTGCTGTTTTCTTTCTGGCTTCCTGGAAAATTTAAATACATGTGTGCAATGGTAATTTATCTTTTGAAATCTGTGAGAACAGATTAAATCTCCAATGAGCAGAATTCTCACGAGCCTTACACAAGCCTGCTTCTAGGCTTAACTGGTATGGTAAGGTTTCCATGCATTTCCTGTCTCCTCCTAATTTCAGTGAACATAAGATACAGCTCAACATTTCTTTCCGTAAGAAAAATCAAGGCAAACTGTGTGTCAAATAAGTGAAAAATCAATTACTAAATCATGTTTCTGAAAACTTTTATGATATTATTAATGTTCTCTGGGCTAGTTTAGTTTCAATGATGTTTGTAATATTCAGTACTGCAGACTGGTCCCTGGCAATACCTCTTGAATTGAAGAATTAAGCCCTTTTATGAATTGCATAATTTGGAGGGAAGAAAAGGTTTTGAATGCAAGATGTTTTGAATACTAGTTCATTTTTGATGGATTTGCAACATTCTGAACTTGATGCTATTACAAGCACTGTCAATACTTGACAGTACTGAAACTCTAGCTGTAAGGGCCACCATCAAAAGACTTAAGATTAAAAATATAGCAGTCATAGGATGCAATGTGTTGATCTGATAAGAATGCATTCTTTCTCTGTGAATAAATAATAAAGTTATCCGATGGAGTAAAAGATTATGGTATGAAATTACTGCCTGTACACAGCACTCTAATTTGTTCTGGAGGTAGCTTTCTTCCTCAGAGGCAGTGCATGTCTGGCTCAGCTAATGCAAACACGAGCTCCTTCCGCTGTGGTGAATCACTGTGCTTGTCATCCATGTGGTGGGACATGGCAATATGGATTCCCAAGCCAATTATCAGGAAAAGGCAGCTTTGGGTGAAATTGAAGAACATAGTTTTGATTGATGTGTTTAATAGAAAATTTTGGCAAGTTGGTATAAATTTGACAGGGAGATTTTCCTGGATTATATCCTTGCTTCAATATTCAGTCTTGCTTGGTAACACCTTTTTTAATCTATGAAGCATTTAGCAACCTTTGTTACTATTAGATCAGCCGTATTCCTTCTGTGTCTGAAGATAGAAATAGGCGTATTCAGGTATTCAACAATTAAAGATTGTTGCTTCAGTCCTGCTTCTCAGGACAGGCTCTTCTATAGGAAAAAGACCTACTTCCCCCACAACGTAATTTTTGGTTAATGTAAAGACAGCTTGTTCCCCTTTTTAGTACCTACTGTTTTTTTCAAAAGTGTGGAGGTAGTTTTTTTGAGGACTAGTGCATTTTTATACTGTGTGTTACAGCTGGCACAGAGGAAGTCAAAGTGAAAAGAGCATTTTGTGGCAGTCAGAAACCATATTGGACCTCACATTTGCTTACAGTGGCCTGCCAGTGACACTTGGGTTCACAGGTTTTCAGCTGTGGTTGTTTCACTAGAAGTAAAGTAACTTTTGAATAAACAGGAAACTGCAAGAATGTAAGAACTCAGTGGGTTAGATTTAGTATCCTTTTTCTTCTGTCTTCCCAGGCTTTGTTAATGAAATAAGTCCATCTGACTCATCTGTTTCTTGTCACTGGAGGACAGAGCTATAAAAAGACACGGAAGCATTCTGTATCTGCACTCAGATTTATGACTAGGAAGAAGATTAACCTGGCACGGAAAAATTCTAATGTTGTTTATTTAGGAGAGAATGAAATGGCAGCAACCTGGGATTTGCCTTTTTTTTTTTTTTTTCCCTCCCCTTCAGAAATAGAAACATAACTGTTATAGCTTCTAGAAGGATCTTTGATTATCTTGGTGTAATACTGGAGTTTCCAAACTAGTTTGCCTTTGGAAATAAAAGTAGAGATAAATAGTTATTCCATTCAATATGCCTACTTTTGCTTCTAATGTCAAAAGTTAAGTGTCTTTGGAACTAGCAATTTAAGCCTGAGAGATGCCAAGCCCTGGTTTCTAAAGTATTCTTGCAAGTCTAAGTTGCACTTAGAGTTACTGATATGTTTTCTGCGTGTTTTTTGATTGTTTTTACAATTTTTGATGTTTGAGCTATTCCTTTAGGCCCAGTGGAAGAAAACAATCCAACTATACTGTGTTACTCTTATAGACAGTGTGTGATGATGCTTGATTAGACAGGTACAGTGAGACTTGCACTATTTTGGATGGAGATTGCTGGGGGAAAGAGCTTGATTTCTTTGAATATGGGGTGTGGGTGCTTTACTGGGCCTCCCTGAGTGGTCCATACTCCTTACTTATGCTTGTCAGACTGCTCTGAGAAGTTTGCTCTTTAAATAACACCTCACTTGAGCTGGAGGCATTAAGAGTCTCTGAAGCTCCCTGCTTATTAGTAAGGATGTTCCTGGAATGTGGTCAGAGTCATGTTGCTGGTAGTCACTTCCCAGCCTCGCACCCCGTCATGCTGGAGGCTGTTATATTCCCACTCCACAGCTTTAAATAGCTGATGGGCACCGAGGACACGGAGTATGTGTGTTTCATGATCGCATGCGAAGTAGGAGACTGTATTGTCCTCCTCCTCTATACTGCATCCTTCCCCTTAACTGAATCGCTAGATCAAAAACAGATCCTTGATAAAGCTGAAAATTGCACTTGTCTTGTAAAAGTTTCCCTTCTAGTTGGAGTTGTTCTGTAATAGTCCTGCATCAAAGCAAAACAGCTCTAGCAAAGTGGATTAATTTCAATTTTGATGGTGTGTTTGAGTTGTAAATGCAGAGCATGATCTACAAGATGGTAAGGAGGAAACAGCTCCTCAAACTGGTCTTCTCCGCAGTAGGCTGAAGGTGAGGAGGCCACCAGATCCTTCAGCGCGTGAGGGCCGGAGACGCGGTGCCGGGGACGGGGCGGCAGGCCGGGGGCCTCGGCAGGCCGGGGGCCTCGGCAGGCCGCTCACGCCGCCGCCTCCCAGCGCTGCCCTTCTGCCTCGCTCCTGGGCACTGTGCAACCGGTCTTCACTTTCTCGCCTCACCTTTAAATTTCCTTTACATATGTTTTTAAAAATGTGAAAATGAGTACATAATTGAAGATGAGAGACAATAGCAGCAAGCATTAAAATACACTTCGGTGGTTGGTGTTTGTGTGTTTGTGTTTTTTTTTTTGAATTCTGAAAAGGTCTCAAAAGAATTGGGAGCTTGAGGAAAGCGTTGGCTCCAAATGCAGTTGGTTTCAACAAGTTGGCTAGTTACCCAGTGGAGTACAGGTCAGGGATCCATTTCTCTGAGGAAATAGTGGATAGTGGTGGCATTGCCTGTATGTGTCTTATTAGGTGTGAGAAGCCCGATCTGCAGAGAAGGAAGCTCTGTGCTCTGGGGTAGATGAGGCTTGTGCTGCAGAGCTCTGCTGCTTTGGGTGCTGCAGGTGCCCATGGAAAGGAGGGAAGCAGCCCATTCCTGCAGACTCCGTGGCATGGCTGCATCCCCTGGGTTTCCAATTTACTCTGCCTATTTTTTTTTTTAAGTTTTTTTGTTTGTTTGTTTGTTTGTTTTTTTAAAGTACCCTTGCTATCTTAGGAAACTTTGGAACTAGTACCTTTAATGCAAGCCCGATTTGCATTTCAGGTACCACTTTCCCAACTAATATGTTATATTCATATGATTAAAAATTAAAATTCACTGTGTGCCATCTGAAGTCTTATTTAAATAAATGCTGTTAGATTTCATACTTGCTTTGAAATTTGTAGAACTATAGATAGCTAGTTGTCATTTCCAGACATGGAAATATTACTATAGTTCATTGTTGTCAGTAGCTATTGTGTGCAGTCAGGATGTCCTGGGGAAAGAGCGTGCATGGTTTAAAGTTGATGTTAAGTACATCAGCATTCCAGCGGTTGTAAGCTGAAAGCAAGCTGGTTTGGTTCAACTGAATTTGTTCGAGTTTGGGCTTTATAGGGAAGAAGTGGTGATTCTGAGTTTGTGGTTGTTTTTTTTTTTTAATAAGATTTTTGTTTAGCTGATGTGATGGAACCCGAAAAGAAAAGATTTTCCTGGGAAATGAAATGCAGAGCTTAACAGAGCTTTTGGAGCCTTCCTGGAACAGGAAAGCACAGCGAGGCAGACGGCTTTTCTTTAGGGTGAGGTTATCTGTATTAATGCCTCACAGAGGGAAAGAAGTGCTTGTTCTCTGAAGACAGTGGGAGTAATGGACATCGTAATGTTTCCGTGGTGAGTGCTTTGAACCTATAGACAGTTTTTGTAGACTGTTTTTTAATTTTCCGTTTGTTTCATGTCTATAGTCAAATGATTTTTCCAGTCACCAGGGCTAGTAATCAATAGCTCTCTGAAGAGTTGATAATAACTCATTTGGCTTGCAGAGCTTTTATTTACAAGCAGATTCATATCTGGAAAGCTGAGGTTTCCAAAAAAAACCCTCAGTGCTGGGAGAGGGATTTCTTCCATTGATATTTACATAACTGTTCAAAAATGTTTTCGGTGGAATTTTATTATGAGTCTCACTTCAAACAAAGGTGCTGGAGAGTTTTAAAATTTAATTACAAAACATAGAAAAAGGAATGAGAAGCTGGGGGAGATGTTTTAATTTAGTAGTAAGCTGTGGTGACAGACTGTTGAGCAACTCTGTAATATGTGGCATTTTTTTATTTGGCTTCTTCCAATGTATTCTTCCAAGTGATTGTGCGTGTAGTCCACAGGATGACCATATAGTTTTTCTAATAGCTTTCCATGGAAGTAGTTATTATAAAAATGTTGGTTATGTGTGTTGGTGTGCTGTTTAGAAAGAAATTGGTTCAGCTGTGTTAATTTACTGGTTAAAAACTTTTCCTTTCACAAAGGAAGTCTAATGGGGGAACAGATTACTGTACTTTCTTTGTTTGTTACCCATTAGCACTTAGGCACCTGGCAGGAAGCTGGAATGCTTTTTAAGATTAGAGTGTTACCTGGGTTTGTTAGGAAACAGTGTATAGAATGGATGACATTTCAA
Source organism: Nothura maculosa (assembly GCA_032353885.1). Classification (NCBI taxonomy): domain Eukaryota; kingdom Metazoa; phylum Chordata; class Aves; order Tinamiformes; family Tinamidae; genus Nothura; species Nothura maculosa. The sequence continues at coordinate 1,327,939 of JAUBOD010000901.1, read as the reverse complement.
CATGATTTAATTGTCGCTACTCCTGGAAGCCGTTGCAGTCCATTATTTCCATATTTGTGCTTGAAATACTAAGGAGAATGAATTTAATGCTATTACAAATCTTGCAAAAAGTGATCAATATGGCGTGAATTGCTCTATCTGTATCCATACCTCTGAAACAGCAATAATTACAGTAAATTTAGGCGTCTAGATAGTTTGGGAGTATTACATTTTTTAAAATCTTTTTCATATTAGATGCTAAGGTGGAATTGTTTCTTCCCCCAACATAAAGCTGACTTCTCACCAGAAAGCATGAGCTCTGAGCTTTACTTCTCTGTTAAAAATTTCCCTACTGGCAGTGGTTTAGCATTTAAGATGGGATCTTGATAAAAGAAATGTTCCCCCCTACCATGTTCTCTCTCCTCTTCCTCTTCCAGCAGCTCCATTAATGGAAGCTCTGGCTGAATGGTTCCGTGCCTCCCTTGTGCTCCGGCTGCCGCGGAGGCGCAGAGCCGGCTCCGTGCGGCTCGGGATCCCCGTCCTGACCCGCTTGCTTCTCTGAAAACTCTTCGCTTCCTATTTTGAGTCAGTGAAGCTCATGCTGAGCTGCTTCCTCGCTTTTAGCAGGGAAACCTGAGGGCCGCCTTTGCTGTGCCATCATGGAGCCAGTAACTGAAGGGTTTGCCCCAGACGCTATGTTCTGATAGCTTTCGAGTTTTCTGTGCTCAAGACATAAGACCTTTATACAGATAAATGTACAGTTTACATTTATCCGTAAACTATTCTGTCCTGTTCTGAATTCTAAAGTAGAGAAGTAATTGCCAAATATATGATCTGCATTTGTGAATTGTTGTGTAGTGTAGCTGCTGCTGGATGATCTGATTCTTTTTCACTTTCTCTACCGTTACTACCACATATTCCCCACAAAGCTCTTCCTCAACTGGGAAGAGGTTACAGACTAATCTCATTTTGACTCCAGGAAAATCTTTATCGTTTTGCTCATTCCTTTACTTGTAATGTTCTTAATCGTTACTATTTTTATTTTTGAGCTATTTTGAGCTGTTTTCAAATTATTCAAAAGAATATCAAATAACCTTTTCCTTAGGAGACTTCATTTGTAAGTTTGTACCCATTCCTAATAAGTTTGCTTGATTTGCCCTTGTTTTTCATTTATTTCCTAAGCCGTCAACTTCAAAGAAGTTACTGAAGAAAACAAGAGAGATCTCTTTGAAATACTTTCTTCCATTGAAACATTGGCATTCACCTTTGGAAACGTGTAAGTTGGAATTTAGTATGAATTTATAGACCTGAACAGAATTGGGACAAAATATCTTAGTTTTCTTTTCAATAAATATTAAATGATAACGATCATAAATGAATCATGTATAGAACAGTTTTACTGTTTTGTTTTCTTTTTCCTTCTCAGCCTGGGAAAACATAATGGTGTACAAATTGCAGGGAATACAAGTAGTACTTTAAAAACTATTCTGCATTTTTGAAGGATTTTAGAATCTGTGTTTTTGTTCTCAGGGATCTGAAATAGTTTGAGTGAGGTAAACTGTTGAAGTAACACAATTCTTTGTTTTTCTGGCAGCGTTTCAGACTTCCTTATGGGAGATGTAGACAATGGCTCGTCACTGGGGCTTCCGGTATCTCGGCGAAGTCGGGTAGGCCAAGCACATCCTTGTGCAGTCTGTAATCACATCTCAAAGATTTTTTGGTTTGTTTGTTTGTTTTCCGTGAAACTCTGTGATCTTGAGGCTGGTACATTTGGAATCCTGTTTTAAAACAAGACTCAGCCCATTAACAAAATACAATTGGAGTTTCAGTATTTCTTTCTTAAATGCCAATGATGACTGAGCTGAGCTAGCACTCTAAAAATATATGATAACCTGCTGTTAGCATGTTTCAGATTTTAAATAATTTTAAATTAAAATCTTCTAAATAAAGAGCTTATTGAAAAGAGCTAATGCTTACTCAATACTCAAAGAAATACAAAATTTACATGCTGAAGTATTTGGAGTGGGCTTGATAGACTTGGAAGCCAAGCTGAGGTTTAGTTACATCTTTTGGGGCTTTTAAAAACAAATGTTCCTTACGTGGTATCTTTTTTAGAGCTCAGTTTGTGCTGTAGCTGTTTCAATAACACTTTACTAGAAAACTGAAAATAGCACTGTCAACTTAGACATAATCAAAAAAAAAGTCAGCATTTTAAATGTCCTTTTAGACACCTTAAAGGCGAGATTTAAAAAATACTGCTCTAAAGTTTTATATTTAGATTCTTGGATAAATGAATTAACTAAAAGATAGATATAAGCAAAATAGTGTTGATAACGAGTTTGTAGGACAAGCTCAGTTGCTACAATGTGAGAAATCTTAAAGTTAACAAAAATACATTTTTGAGGTGTACTGCTTAAGCTTTGGCAATATTGTCTTGAGTAGGCTTCATCAGTCTGCTGTGCATCTGTAGATGGCAAATCAGTCTTTTAAAGTTGTTACTGTGTTTTAGAACACAAATGCAAGAAAGATGAACTAATGGTTTTAGCAGCCACAGAATTAGAACTACAAAGTGCATTTTCCCAAATGACTTAGAGGAAAGGTGGCCAGTCCAAAAATTTCAAAAAAATTTTCCAGCAGACTGAGAGAGGTACCCATTACTGAAATACTTTTTTTTTCTTCCTTGTAGTGCATTGCAACGCAAAAATGTTTGAGGAAGAAGTTTCCATGCATATTGTAGTGTAAGCTGAGTGCTTGGCTGAAAAATCCTGCTTTTAAACCCCAAAGCAGGGTAAAACCAAGGCAAAATTAGAGTATAGCAAGATGAAGAAGGAATTCTAGTGTAATCATTCCAGAAGCGACTAGCGTGTATTTAAAGGCCCTTTTTATAGTGTCATTTGCTTTTCTCAGGGTGAAAGAGAACCATTGTAAATAAACTGTGGAGCAGGTAGGATAATATGGTTCAATTTGTTCGATACCCATCTTAAATTTAAGGTGCACATTCATTCAGACAAACAGATGCACATTTAATAGATGAAGCATATTGCTTTGATCTGCAGCACAGAACAAGCCTGGAGAACAAGCAGGAATTCAGCCTTAGCAGTTAAATGCAAAATACTTTAGTAGCTATATTAACTTCTCGTTCTTACAGATGCTTGTACTGTGGTTGAACATAGCAGCTAGCTGTATCTTATAGAGATTAGAACATATTTTTTCAGTCTAATTTACTGTGTAAACACTTTGACTGTTAATTAAGGAGTGAGATTTAAATTGCCTACTAATTTTGGAGCCTTCCTAACTAAGCTGTTGTGGATTGCTTTGAAGTGGGGTGGGAGATGGTCTTGTTTCTCTTGGCTGCCAGGGAATCTACATTCCTTTGTTCAAGTATTCAACTTTGAGGCTCTCTTAGAGTCAGGTCTCTTATTTAGCAAATGTAAAGGTTTTCATTGTAGTCCGTGTAGCTCAACTGGAAGTACGAGGGAAGCAAAGGTATTTCTTAATTAAAAGCAACAGACTTGGAGGATATATCGGGAGAACTGCAGCAGACATGTGACCTTTTATTACTCCGCAATCTATTGGAAACGATATAGATCTGCAAACATAATGGAGGAGGAGAACATCCTCCAAACGTGTGTAAAGACTTGTGTCTAACCTAGATTGAGAGTTCTTGGCCAGTGGTGGGATGGGGAGAAGTCAGTTTGTCTGAAGTTCAGTTGAAGTGGAATCCATCTAAAATCAAGTTTTCTGTTGCTTGGCTCACTGGGATGAGTGATTTGTGACACGTGAGTCAAGTTGTGATAAGTAGGAGAGCATATAGATGAAACTAGTAGTCTGTGTGTTTGCTTTGACAAAGTGGGACGTTTTGTGTTTGTAGTTTGAGTGTAGCTGAGCATCGAGCTGTGCTGACTGCACTGTCCCAGCCACTGCAGAGGAGTGAGCAGTTCCTTGGGCTGTCACCATCTGCACCTTCTCCAACGGGAAGTGTTTTGGGGTAGTTTGGTTGTAAAGGATGAGCACATAAAGTAAATATATTTTTTTCCCCCCCCTCTTGCTTGTTCCCCTAACAGATGCATATCGCTTTTAAAAGCTGCTGCCCAAACATGACTACCCAAATTAGAATTAAATCTAAGCAATAGTTATACCTTTGCGCAAGAGAATATTGACCTTTGTTCAGTTTTTCCGCTGTCAGTTCTGTTCATACAGCTTTCTTTAGTAGATAGTAACGAGACAGCTTTGAATTAATTGGTAGTTTTAAAGTAGTAATTTCTTCTTACTAAAACACAAATATAGTAGCCTTGATTTCCTGAGGACCGGAAGTAGTAGAGGGATGATCTGCAATGTAATTTTTATTCTGTTTCTATTCATTATTTCCATTGTAATTGATGATTAATACAGTACCCATTTTTGTATTAGAAAATGCTGGTTTTGCTATGAAATAAGCCATACTTTTTTTTTTTGATTGACGTCATTGGACTTGCATTAAGAAACAAAGCAAAATTCTAGAACTAAATGCATCACTGTTATCCTAATGCATTTGTCTTAAGTCTGTTTATGAAACAGCACAAAACTGGAAACAATATCTTGTAAAACTTAATGTTGCCTTGTAGCTGTTTCTTGACCTTTGTCTTCTGCCTGCTCAAAACTC
>JAUBOD010000901.1:1289194-1307570 GCA_032353885.1 Nothura maculosa | reverse complement strand
AGATTATGAAGGCTGAGGCTTTTTTTTTCTCTTCAGGAAATAGGACGCAAAATCACCTGTCAGTCTTGCAGGCAGTGGTGTGTTTCTGACAGAGTGGCTGTGGCCACCAAGCCTGTGGGCTTGGGAGCTCCCTTGAGGATTAGTCAGGCAGTGCCTGAGAGGAGGAAACTTCACCAGTCCTTGAAGGCAGCATCCTGCAGCATCTGCCAACATGGATGAATGTTTCAACAGCTTTGCCAGGTCTGGATTCCATAGTGCTATAAGACTCTGACTTTAAAAAAAAATCCCTCTTAAAAGATGAATTGTGCATGTCTGAGTACTGGGAACAACTTCTAAATCCTTCTAAAATCCTGAAGCTTTTTCAGTGCGGTAATTGAAGGAGCTAATGTGTTCTCTAAAATGAAAGCCATCATATAAAGACTGGAAAGTACTGGTGTAATCCTGTTATGCATAGTCCCACCTATGCCACCAGGACCCTTGAGAAGCTGGCTCTAAAAGGCCTTCTTCACCCACAGAGAAGAAGTCAGCCCCATGTTGGGGAGAGCTGGGAGGTGCTGTGGCTGTGCCTGTTTCCCCATGCAGCAGGGCAGGGCACAGCCTGGGGCCTGGCCATTCCAGAACCTTCCTTGCCTGAGCTGCAGTATCGCCTGGGATGCAGTCCCCTCGGTGATAAGATCTTATTTTATTCTCCTTGAAAATGTTGTAACTTGGAGTTTGTCTTTATTTGTCAACTGGTAAAGAAACTTGATTTCAATCAGATTGGTCTGCTGCACTCTAGCCTGCCCTTCGGCCCTGCGTGAAGAAGCGTCTTCCCACAGTCTTCCTGTGCTTGGCAGGCACAGAAACCGCTGCCCTTGGGGGGTTGTGGCGAGAGGGGGTCTGGAAAGGAGAGCAGGGGCAGGACGTGACCAGCCGCAGGTCACACAGCTGGCTGGCCAGGAGAACCCTGCCCCTGAGGCAGGGGAGCTTAAGCCTGGTGGGAAAGTCTTTGGCTTTCCTTTTGACTGGAAATGTCACTAACGCTCCCTTTTGTTTCTCCACGTTGTGATGCAGATTTCCCAAGGCCTGGTGTTTGACGCGGCCGATCAGCAGCGATTCTACCCACCTGCCCCAGGTGACAGGACTGTGGGGTCATGCAAAGTGTGCCTCCCCATGTGGCTTGCCCTCGGGGAGGAAGCCTGCCTGTGTCAGATTTGCTTGGTAATTACGTTCTCTGAAGTTGTGTTGCACTCGCCTCATCCCTCTTAAAGCTTTGGCAGGAAACTGCAGCCCTTGAGAGCCTGACCTAATTAGTCGTGACAGCTCTTTGTTTAGCAGGGCCCCTAATGCCACCAGAGTTATGGTTCCAAGACTGTCTTTTCAAACACAAGGTTTGTTTAGATCTGAAGAAAATTCTTAAAGGAAGTATCTGCTTCCTGGTATGGACTTTATTGTGCTTTTTCTGGTTGAATCAGATGTTAGTGGGGATTTTTATTCAGCAGTGCTTAAACTCTCAGATTGAGTCTTGTACCTCAAGGAGGGGATTAAAACAATCTCCTTACAGCTGAGCAGTGTTGTTGTGCAGTGCTCACTGCAACTGAGATATGCGTTCCCTTGCAGCCAAGCTGAGCATCCCTTCAGAAACCCTTTTCTTTCCCATAGCACTGCAGTGCTCACACATGAGGTAAGTTTGTGAGGTAAGTTTTCCACTTTGTGTTGTTTCTGTTTAAGAAGTCCTTGTTTTGCTGCAAATCCATGAATTCTTGAGGTTCTCTGCTGTGGCAAAGGCCTGAGTTCTTCTGAAAATTGGCTGGAAATGCTCAGGAAATGCTGTTAGTGGTTAAAGCCTAACATTTGTTGCTTCAGATCGTGCTTGTATTTCTTAAATGACTCCCTGTTTACTGAAGCTGAGAGCACACAAACCAGATTTTCCTTGGATATTTTCTCCAGCTGCTAAAATGCATTCAGACTATGGAGCCAGATGAGCTCGTCTGGAGTAACACCACAAACATACAGGTCTGGTATTTGGTCCTCAACACTCACCATCTTTGCATATCTGCTTTTATCAGATTTCTCAATGTGCACACAGGAAAGTTGGACAAAAAAATTCTGTTTTTCATGAGCAAAAAATATTTTTCCCCCATGTTTACAAATAATCCTATTTTATATAAAAATATAAACAATTACAAACACATTTCACAAAAGGGAGCCTAAGAGACAAACCTACAATCTTATTCCATGAAAATTTCTGTCTGCATGCCAGTCTGTCTTCACGGAAGTTATGTTTTTAGGCATAGTTATGTAGGTACCTAGAAAAAGTTTTCGTACTCAGAAGAAAATTCCATGTTAAATCTTTAAGCTTGTAAAATACTTGAGGGATGAAGGCTAAGAAAATTCCCATTCCTTTCAGCCCTTGTGATACTATGCTTCCAGCTGACAGAACAGCGTTTATGTGAAGTAAATGGGATAGTGCCAGATACAGGCAACTTGCCTTCAGAGCTTGCTCTTGGTCTGCTCTGTGCTTGTTTTACTGCCTTGTGCCTTGAGCAGATAGGGATGGTTAGGCTGCCAGTGGAGTCTGCCCATGAGCAGGAAGACTCTGTTTATGGTGCCACATTTCCCTGTTTTGACATGTGGAGGAGGCTACTTGATTCTCATTGTCTTTAACTTTTAGGAAAATACCTTTCAAAACAAAGTTTCAGGAGTGCTCTTTGTAATTCTGTTGAAGCTGTGTGAGAATATTGTTCTCTATGTATGTAAGAGAACATGTCACCAATTAAGAAGCTGACTGGTTGTTGGAAAGCACTGTTTCCAAAAATGAGTGATATTGGCCTGTGAGCACAGATAGTATACATGAATGTGCACATTGAAAGCTATCTTTTCAGTTAATTTGTTTAATTATAATAATAATAATAGAAAAATACTTGCTTGTGCTGTTGGAGTTTTTTTATGTATATAATTTGCATTACAGCACTTAAATTTTACTTTGCAGATTCAGGAAATAAGAAAACTAATAAAACACTGACATTTAAAGTAGCTGTTAAAATGTGCCATGTTTAGGAGAAACAAAGTGAGGTGAAGTTTTAATTACGTATTGTAATGACCATTGTGACTTATCTGTGGCTTTGTCTTTTGTAAATTGTGCAATCACACAATCCTATTTTAATATAACATGTATGTCACAACTCTCATGTAGATGTTTGCGCATGTTATGTGTATCATAGGCAGCTTTCTGTTACCAGAGCTCTGTTGTGTGCATAACTCAAGAACTGCTATCAAATCTGTATTTTCATTAATTACTTTTGTTCTGATCCATGCGTGGAATACCTCTTTTTTTTTTTTCTGCTACTGCTACCAACAAAGTAAGGATTATCAGGAAATTCTTGGAAGCTTTCAGACAAATTGTGCGCAAATTTCATTCTCCCCTCGCATGTGAACTGGCAGGCCCCAAACAAGCTTTCTGTGTTTACTTTCAAAGCAAAAGTGGGTCACAGGCACTGCTGACATAGATGAACATAGAAAACAAACGTCCCCACCATCATCCAATTGTAATGTAAAAATCTAATTAGGAGAGATTAGTTTAATCTTTTGGAGCCTTCACTGTGTACATGCAGGCAGCAAGAAACTGTTTTCTTGAAATAATTGAGCTGCAGCGTTAAAATATGTGCTGATTGAAAGTGTAGTCTGCCTTGGAAACAGAAGTTGTACTTATACACAGTATATAGCCCAGCAGCAACACTAGTTCTTCCATACTACCACTAATTAGTGAGGAGAGCTCCCTTTGTGGGTACAGTGAAGTCCTTCATTTCACTGCTGAGACTCCAGAAGGGTGAGCATCAGTTGGGCTATGATCATATGTCCAGCAGAAATTAGATCAAAGCTACTTTGGAAAGATGAGATTGCCTCATAATCCCTTTGCAAGCAGGACAGGTCGAAGTCAATACTTTAGGTGCAAATCTGTGCAAAGACTTGAGTGTCCTGAGATTACATTAAGCGATGAAGCAAAGTGCAGTGGCAAGCGGCTGCAGCAAGGCCTGGTATCTACACATTCATATGTGTTAACATCAGTGAAGTGTTGACCTATGGGGTGATTTTGAAAGGTTTTCCTGAGGCCCTGTGGGGAAAAAAAAATCTTTCTTTGTTTGTTGTTACGGGGTTTTATGTTTTTAAAAATAAAGGCTGGAGTGGCATGCAGCTCCCACTTGCAAGAAGAGTCCCGGGAATTTGGCAGCGAGACAGAGAAGGAAATTATGATGATAGTGCACAGGGCCGCAGACCGACACAAGCACTGGGGTTTTGTTGTTTTTGTAAGCAGTGAGAAAGATTACTGCTTTCCCAAGGTTTTATCAGCAGACATAAAAGTGGAGCAATTTTCTAGCTTAGTTGCTAAGGATGATGATTCTTTATTATAATAATATTAAAGAGCATGAGAATTAAAGACTGCAGTGCACTGTTCTTAACTGATGGTAATGAATATATTTCTGATGTAGCAGTACCCTGGAGTTCAGGTTCCTCAGCAAAGGCAGGAACATTCTGTAGTTAATAATTAAATTGACAAGATGATGACTTAAAATTTTCTGGACCCCATCTCCTCCATGCTGTGTGTGTTAAAAGAAATGGGCACATTCTTTAGGAACACTTTCCACCAGGATTAGTCAGAACTGGGGCCAGCCCTTCTCCCCTGTGCAGGCCTCTTCCTCCCTGGTTGAGGTCTAAATTCCTTTTTCAGACCATAACATGTGTACCTAAAATGATTTTCTGAAGGAGTCAGAGTTAATACTGATTTTTATGTCAGCTAAAGCCTGGTTGACAGATGGAACAGTTATTCAGTTCAGCTATTTAAGTTCTATAAGGCAGTTATAAAATAGGAAGTCAGTAAAAGCAGAAAATTAAAATGATTTCTTCATTTTTGAACAGGCACTTGTCTGGCAAGTATCTATTCAGGCTTACATCTCTAATCATTTTTATTTTCAAGAGAAAAACTGATATTAGTAATTAGAATGAACTGTAAACCTAGAAGAGAGATCATGAAATCTTATCTTAAATTCTAGATCATCCCAGTCTTTGATTCTGTTGTATCTCTGCCTAAATGTCCTGGGAGTTGCTGGCTTTAAAGCATAAAAATCCAAGATCTTGGATTTTTTACTAAAATAGCAACAACATGAATTTTCCTTTGCAAAACCTACTATAATCCAAGGCTGTGTTAGTCAATATAGGTCTATATTATCTAAATGGAAAACCTAATTCTGTCTTTGTTATAACAAAGTAATGGATTTACAGCTAGACTTTATTTTTATATCAATCTTGGAAATATTAGTTTGAAATCAAGTGATAAGTTAATCTGATAAGTTAAAGCAACAATTAACGGTGTTCATTTTTTGCAAGTTCGTGATAGTAATTGAAATGAATGATACTGCCATATTTTCATTCAAAAGAGATGTTTCCTCTCATTTTGACACTGATAAATGTGTCACAGGAAATACACTGCAGACAAAAGTGTATCAAATATAAATGGTGCAGACAATGAAAAGAATTGATATATATGATAAAAATATAGTCTTACAAAAGATTGTAACAGAAACTGAACACTGTGGTTTTGCTCTGAAGTCTATTTCAGTTATCTCAGAAATAACAAGTCCTCATGCCAGGTTAACCAGGGCTGATAAGGAAGATGAGCTTCTTCAGGCAAGTCAGACTTCTGCTATGGAAGAACTGGATCATCCGGAAAAGACAGAAGGTAAAATCTTGGTCTTTTAATTTCAGCTTTACACCATAGAGTCCATCAAATAAAGAGACTAGCAAGTATCAGCAACTTGACTGTCAGCAAGTGAAAATCACAAATTTCTGAAAGAATCAAATGTGATTTTTATAGGCTTTTCAGCTGGGATATAATCCAGTGGGGTTTGCAAAGCTGCTCCTTGCAAACTAAATATAAAACAGTATCAGGGTATTTTTTGGCAAATAGTACAGTATACTAGAACAGTTGTGGGTAATAGTGCTATATATGCATGCATAAAAAGGATTGTCAGAAAATATAGGTGCCATTCACCTAAGGAAAATTACATTCTGGATTTTAGATTTAACTTTCAAACACTCATTTTTAGATGTGAATCCACTTTAAAGCTCTAAAGCTTAGAACTCATCTTGCCATCTTATTTCATCATTGTTAAGCCAAATTCTCATAGTCAATCAAAACCTTAAAATGAGGTCATAAAAGAGAAAAAGAGAAAGCAGTGAACTGAACCATGAGATGAGAGTAAAAACTGACCTACATTGTGATTTTTTTTCCTGTGTCATCACTGCACTTAATACAGTGTATTTAAGACATGAGGGAAAAAAAAACTTAGATAAATTCAATTCATCATTAAAAATAGATTTAGTTCACCTCCAACACTGACATCTCTCTGACATGGTTGAGACAAATCCTTTAATGTCCCTCTCCCTCTCTTCTTTCTTTTTTTTTCCTTTTTTTTTGTGAAAACAATGAATGACAACAGATACTGTTTAAAAATGCTCTGACGTTTTGTCCTCTTTTAGGATTCCTGGAAATGTTGAAATTTCTAAAATTGCTAAGAATGATTATTATGATTAAAGTTCTGGAGTCAGTCCATTATCTGATGGATACATATATTTTTTATATATATGTGTGTGTGTGTATATATTATATATATATCTATATCTATATAAAATGTGTGTGTGTGTGTGTGTGTATATATAATATATATATATATATGACAACTTGCATGTCCCTTCTTTCATAGCTTTCTAGTGGATTTTTTCCTGTAGTTTACATTGCCATCAAGAGTGGTTGCACGCAGCATTGTCAGCTCATGATTTAATACAATATGCAAGTAATTTATTTACGTTTCAGCTAATTTGCACTAAATATATAGAACTCCCTTACATAGATGGACTTAAGTTACTTGCTACCAAGAAGCTGTAACAGTTTAATTTTCAGGTTCAGAAAAGAGCAAGAAAAAATCCACCCCTGTCTGATCCTCACATGTGTGTACTGGGAGAGCTGAAAGCCAAAGCCACTGATATTTTTCCCTTTTTTTGCCAATGAATATTTATATAAGTCTTCAGTAATTTTTGTGTATGTAATACTGCTTAAAAACAGCAAATCTGCTTAGATATTTCACCCAAAGTACATGCTTTGATTTCAAGAATTCTTTCCTCCTACTGTGCCTGCTTCCTTCCCACAAAATTAAAAAAATGCTGAATTGGAGGGTGTCTGGTATTGCCAGAGATTTTAGTGATGATCATTCCTATCTTGTAAGCAGGGTGATTTTCTCTGCTTTCAATCCTATCCAAGCTAGTTAACTCAAACTGAAAGGAACACTGAATTCAAGTCTGAGGATTTTGTATGTGGCTGAGAATAGGATAAAAGCTAATATGCAAGCAAGAACCTAGGTTAGCTCTTCATCAGAGGCAGTAATCAAGGTATCTCTCCCATTTCCTTGCGCTCAGACTTATTTATAAGTTGGGTCTGTCCCAAACATCTTATTAAATGGATATTAATCAGACCTGACGGCCATATCAGCTCCAAAGAAGGGTCTCTAATGCTTTATTCTTAGTTGTGCCCAACAACTGTCAGGGAGAGAAACTCTGCTCTTGAGATTTTCCTAGCCCAGTGATTTATTCATCTCCTACCCTATGGTGCTGGCAAGATTTTTGTGTAGCTTTAAAAGTATCAGGAGTGCATAACTTTAGTGGTGTGTATTTTGTGGATCTTTTTCTTTCTTTTGTAAAAGAAATAGGAAATGCCGAGAAAAATGGGAAATGTTTGCATGGTGAAAAGCTCAATACCCTTTGGCTATAAGCTATGCCTTATTAAAGCTAGTAGACACAGTTACAATGGGGGCGGGGGGAGGAAAGAATATTTCCAAAAGCCTGTGCTTAAAGGTTATGGGAATGTCTTTCATTTTGCGTAGCTTGGGTGGGGTGAGGGGAGATCACAGGTGACCTGTCTCATATCTGGTTCTGCTTCCTACACACTGCTGCATATGTAGTGCCTGGCATGGGAGGTGGGAGCGAAGGAGAGGAGGAGGCAGGAGCCTGGGAGGGCTCTCCTGTGCACATGCTGCACTGCAGCATCTGGGGAGAGTCTGTCCTGGCACTTGCAGAGTCAAGGAAAGAGGGAGAGAGAAATGCCATGTAGCTGGATAACAACAACAACAACAACAACAACAACAAAAAAAAAACACAGCTGGTCCTTGGAGCCTAAACCCCATGTCACATGATGAAAGGGTTGTAATTTCCAACCTCTGCCAAAACACTGAGGCAGCAAAACAAACAGTGACACAGGAGCAGAGGAAGCAGACTGAGCCCAGGGCAGGACCTTGCTCTGTGGTTTGGGCTGTGCCCTCGCTGCTGCTCTGTCAGGCTAGCGGCCGATGGCTGCTCCAAGTATATTGGAAGATAAGGGTATTCATGTGACCACCTTAGGTATCGTACAAACCAGCCTCTGCCTAATGATTATGTGTGATTTGTGTGTAGAGCTTATTTTGAATGTTTTTTTTCCTTTTTTTCAGCTTCGTTTACTTGTGGAGCTTGTATGGCCACTGTCATTGTTTCTTGCCCTTGTCTGGCTGAGGAAAGCTAATCCAGTGTATCGCCAACATGAATGTAAGACCATTTGAGTCTTTCAACACCTGTGCTAGATAATGCCTAGGAGGTCTCACACAGATTCTGCCCCCTGTTCGTCAGGTATTATTCCCTAGTAGCAGAATGACAGTCTTTGCTGCAGGTAATTTAATCGTTTATAGGCTTATGTTGAGAATTACTTTGAAAGAAACAAATCAAAGAAGTTCAAGTCTTCCTGCAAGGTACTCCATGGATAGATTTAGTCAAGGTTTTCAGATCCTGTTAGCCTGGTACTGAGAACATATTGCCTTGCTGCTTACTTAAAAAGCAAACCAGCACGCTGGGTTAGCATTTATTCCAGTCAGACCTATTCCTTAGATGAGTGACATTAAAAAGTTTTGATATATGGAAGGACAATAATTTCCCAGTGTAGGAGTGGACCTTAGTGAAGCAAATAAGAAGCCTCTTATATTCAGTTCATTTCTTAGTTGGTAGTAACTGCAGACTTTTGGGAGCACAAACTAAATACCTCAAGCCACACTTTGTACCAAGAAGCTCTGAATGTTGTTCATTGCTTTGTGAGCAGCCCTAGTCCCCCTTCCTATCTGTTACTGTTGAGCTCTCATGCCAGAGAACTCAGATGGGCTAAACTTGTGTGCATCTGGCCCAAAATTCAGTGTTTAGTATATAGACTACATCAGTTATTTGATTCTAGAGAAACAGGTTTGCTTACTAGCTTTCTCAATTGTGAGTGTATGTTATCCCAAGCAGTAAATTTTTAAAGCATTCAGCAGTCTCCAGTCTCTGTTCGTGTTAACATGAACAGCTGTTGAACAGCATGAATAGAACCACTAATTTCCCTAGGAGGAGAATTAGTCCAGCATAGATTATTCTTGAAAATCCTATACACATTATTCAACTTTTTTACTTAATAAATAGAGAGTTTTATGTTCATCATGGCATTCGATGTACAGTGAGGCGTCTTGTAATGCTCTTTCTTCACGTTTTATGTTTCTGTGCTCTAGGTCATTTCCCAAACAAGGCAATGCCATCTGCAGGAACGCTGCCGTGGTTACAGGGCATCTTCTGCAACATGAACAACCCTTGTTTCCGCAGCCCTACCCGTGGGGAGGCTCCTGGTATTGTGTCCAACTACAACAATTCTATGTAAGCAGAACTCTGTGTGAGAGCCTAGGCAGCGGTAACACGGGTCTGTTAAGCAGCTACTGACAGGCTGCTCTTGGTACCTGCCAGGTGGTACTTGGGCATGAATGAGGTGGGAAGAAAGGACGGAGTATTCTCATCCTGCCCAGAATGTGCCTCTGTGCTGAGTGGTATTTTATAGGATTGTTCTGTGGTGTGAATGAAAAGGGAGAAGTGAAAAAGAGTTTAGTGAGGGTTTCAGTGCCTTGCCTTGTAGCTGAGTCATGAAAGCGCAGTAGACAAGGACCCTTAGAATAAAGAAAGGACAATTGCAAAATTTTGTTAAAATGGTTACGAAAATGCTTCAAATTCCCCTTTGCAAATTATACTCTTTGGAGTATCCAAAGATAAAATACTGTGAGCCAGTGATGTGAAGACCATCATAACTGCAGTCAAATCAAAGTTAGTAGTTTTGAGTTAACTTGGCATTTCACCTTTTGTTCCTAGTGAACAGGATTTAAAATAGTTCCAGTTCTTGAGCGGTCAGTCACACAGTAAGCTGAGGAACTGTATTTTCTGTACACTGTAGCTTTTTCAGGTCACTTGTTACAGACCTGACTGTCCCTTTGTGAGTCAGAGTAAATTCAGTGAGTTACAGAGGAAGCAAATACATTGTGTTTTTTGAAGGAATTTAGTCCTTCCTGTTTGCTGTTTCCTGTAAGCTAAAATAAGTCATGCATTCTGAGAGTCATCAATTCGCATATGGAAAAGCATAGCACCCTTAAGGAATTGCAGTATATGATAAGTATATGTTCAACTTCAATCTCAGATTTACTGCAATGGAGAAAATGAATCTGTACCGGTTGAATTCCTAGATGTTTGGCCGCTACTGCTGCTAGTCATAATTTTCTTTGTATTTATAAACGTAGGACGTGACTAACACCCTTTCTTGAACTGCATCTTCTAATCCACAGCCAGCTTAAGCTGTAAATAGTTGCCTGTGGCAAAATTAGGCACAACTGCTTTCCCACCTCAGACAAACAAAACCTTCTGAAAGGACTTGCAAGTCACTCTGGCACTGGAGTGATTTGAGCTGAGAGAGATAAAGGAGAATTCTGTACTGGGGTCACATGTGGCTTAGCCAGCTGAGTAGGACTGCTTGTGCCGAGTCCTGCTGAAGCTGAGCCAGAACCAGAGCACATTTGCACCATAGCTGTGAGGTGAAGGTGGTCTTGGGGGAATGTCCTGTCTCCCCAGAAAATCAACATGACTAATGAGAGGGTAAAGATTACGAGACCAAACTTCTGCCTCACCCGGAGCCCTCTTATACCTTCTGTGGTTTTACCCAAACCTAACTTCATCCCACACCACCTGAAACTATGAACCCATAAAAGTAAGCTTTGATGTTTGAAGACTGAGGGGGGAAAAAAATACACAAAAGTGTGTGAGGTTTTTTTTGCTGTCTTTTTATGAGAAAGGTTTTTGTGAGTCATTCTTAAATTATTTGTTCCTATTTCTCCTTTCAGCCTTGCAAGAGTATATCAAGATGCTCAGGAGCTCTTACTGAAAGCCCCTGAAATCCATGACCTTGGCAGAATCTGGGAAGAACTGATCATTATGACTCAGTTTATGGAAACAATGAGAACTAATCCTGAAAGAATTGCAGGTAATTGTTTTCTCTGTGTCCTTTGGACTATTTTTTTCCCCTACTGAAAGCTGACTAGTAGTTATTTGTAGAGACTAACAACGGTTATAAATGTATTTCACACATGCTGTCACTATTCCTACTGTTAAGAGGGCAAGTAAAAGCTCTTTGTAACCAGCAGTATAAAAAACACCTTTCACAGAGAAAGGGGAAAGGCACTCTGCTCTTTTATACAACCAGTTACCTTAAATTACAGTAGCTAACACTCAGAACACACAACCATAGATACTTTACAAACTCAAAACAAGAGATGGAGGGAGAAATGTAATTAATTATATAGAGGTAAAAGCAATAAGAAAGAATTGGTGGAAGATGCAGAAGAATTTAAGCTAGGAATGTTAGGAGCAGAGCTGAGAGGAGAGCTGAGAGATATTTTTTGTTTGTTTTACAGTGTTAACTGAAATAGATTTGGAGAAGTTAAGAGAAAAATAGAGACTTTGAAATGTAAAAAGTGATGTTTTTAATCCTTCTATTGCTAGAATCCTACTCTGAAACATCTTTGAAGTCAGTTGCATAGAGTAGGAATGTTCAACAAATTCTGATAACCAATCCCCAGTAAAAGATTAAAATCATTTTGAATGCTGTTGTCACAACCAAACATGTGAGCCAAAGTATATAGCATATAGTTTATGTGGAATTAAGCCAGGTTTGTGATTTTCTTTCGCTCACCTTGTAACTGATTTCTGCACTGCTTTCTGCATCCAGGAAAAGGGATACGAATTCTAGATATTTTGAAAGATGGGGAGACTCTCACTTCTTTCTTGCTGGAAGTTGTGGCCCTCCCAGATGATGTTGTATTCCAACTCATTAATGCTCAAGTGCGCCCTGAACAGGTGGGTAGAGAGTAAGAGTTACTGAGCTGTTATCTGTGTACATAGTCATCTTTTGAGTAGTATGTGCAAAGTTGCCTCATTGAGAACTTTGCCCAGAATTTTTGTCATATTTAAATGCAAAAACAAGCATCACAAACGATGCAACGGACAGACAGTGAGTCTATCCCCATCATAAAAGGCTTGGCACAAAAGCATAAGGCAGCTCTGCACCATTTCAAGTCAGCAGTCCTGGTAAAGAGCAGCAGAGCTCAGTGCTGAACATTTAAATTTTCCACCCTAATGTCAGCAGAATCACACAGTGACTTTATGAAATTGCCTCCCATAAATAGATAGGAGTGGAAAAAGAAGACCTAATTTTTTCCTTCTAAATAATAGATCTGCTCAAGTAAATTCACAGTGAAAGCTGCAGGTCAGGCCATTCCTGAAGCAGCTTAAGCAAGGCACTGTCTTTACCAAAATGCAGACTGTCTCAGCTTCTGGGTGTGCTGGTGGCTGGAAGCTCTGCAAGGAATGCTGTGCTCATGAATGAATGTTGTTAAATCAGAACCCTGGAACAATTTCTTTATACCCTGCATTAATGTGTGGGTGGAAGGAAGGGAATAAATGAGGCTGAAAAAAAACAATTCTTTTTTCACTACCACATAAAATGCAAATGTTGGAGTTGTATGTGGCCAGAAGGAGAGAGGGTCAATGAACTTGCATTTACTTCTTCTTGGACACAGGAGGTTCCAGCTGGTGTGACTAGGAGCCAGGTTACTTATCTGCTCTATTTTTGGCTCCCTTCTTCTCACTTTATCATGAAGCAATATAACAAGACACTACCACAGCCAGACCAAAGTGATTGTATTCCACTTATTTTCACACCTCCATATCAACTGACATGGTGAAAATTTGTTTCCGTACTACTCATGACAAGAAGTATGTATATAGATATCCTGTTGGGCTTAATTTCCCCTTTTCCTCCAGCACTTTTCTTCTTCATGGATGTGCTGCCCTGGGAGAGCTGTATGCTGCTGCCTGTGTAGTCTGTGTTAGCTCCCGAGTTGCTTTCTCATCTGGTGTTGAAAACTCTGTAGCTGCCAGCATATGCAGGACTGAAATGTTTTCAACACCATCATTGAAAGTGTGATCAAGACATGCTGGAACATGGTGTCTTTCTGCTGTATTTTCTGGGCTGATGTAGAGAGAGATGTTGTTCTTTTAATGCTAGAAATTAAAGGAATTTGAGCACGAGTTAGAGAGAAAGCTGGAGTTCCAGTCTACTATTGTCTAGTTTTATTGTTAGTATTAATCACAGGGTTACAAGATCATCTCAAGCAACTGATGTACAGCTATGAGGAAAGAGTTAAGAATACATTCTCCCAAACCAAATGATGCAGAAAAACTAATTCAGAATTTGTTGAACTAAACAGCCCAGAAACTTGCTGTCCTGCAGGAGGTAAATCACTTAACACTTTTAAGAACTGTTGATGAGTCCAGCCCAAATATGATTCTTACTATTCTTAAAATTGAGCTAGAAATAGACCCCTGACTAGAACGAAGATCTGAGTTTGTCCTGAGTGTTAACAGCGGCCTTCCATCTCCTGGTCTCCCTGCTGCTCTCCCCTCTGCTTGTTTGCCTGTTGTTGTCTACTCTCTCCCCGCTGCTCTGAAGGAAGAGAGCTGCTCAGCCTGCAAGCAGCTTGTTGACAAGAGCCCAGCCGCTGCCAAAGCTGCCTGCAGACCTAGCCCTGAGCAGCCTGGGAGTGCAGGAAATGACACAGCTCAAAGCTAAACCTGATCAAACAGGCGACTAGCTGAAAAAATAGTTTGGACTCTATCTTGCCCACTTTGGCCAAAAAGAGACGTGTTGATTAAAAAAAAAATACAGGTTTTCCTCTAAGGAGCTGCTTTTTGAGTCCTTTTGAGATAAGGATAAGGGGCTGATGCTAAAGCACAATAAAAAAGTTCAGGAAAGATTGGCAACAGGCCACCCTACCGGAAAAATTGGAAGGGCGGAGGTTTGATGTTTTTCTAATCCCATCTGTTCATGGACATTCTTGAAATGTGGCTATAGTTTGTAAATAACCTTCTGTGTTCTCTGTGTTTAATCCTTGTCAATGATGTTCATGTCCTGGCTTCCTCATTTCACAAGTTAAAGCACAGTTCCCAGGCTGCCTTCCTTTGCAGCTCAGTGTCAGTGCAATTCATGCTGGATGGTAAGGATCACGTACAGTTAAAAATGCTGCTGCTTTCTCACATAAATTCCCAGGACAGCAGTGACTGAGCAATTAAGCAAATTCTTCTTTTCACATCAGGCCGGTTCAGTCAAACTCCACTCTTTTTGTTTGGGACAGTTCAGGGGTTAGGGTTTTTGTTGTTGATGGTGACTTGTTTTATTTTTGTTTTGACAAGCCAGACTATCTGCCAGTTGCATTTCCTCCTCTTCATTCTGCCTCTCCCTACACTTTCCAGCTTAGGTCAAAAATGCAGCCTATGTTCCCTGTCAGCACATCATTCTTAACCTGAGTTTTGGTTTTGCTGCAAACCTAGCCTCACTTTCTCAGTAATACCCTGCAGTGGCAGATTCCTGTGTAGGTGAAATTGTGCAGTGGAAAAGGCGTTATCAGAGGCCATGCGCCATTGATTTGTCACACAGTGATGTTTGCAAATAGATAATCTAGCAGTTATTATGGTTGCTAAATGGCTTAAGATCATAGTTTGTTGTGTCTACATAGGGCAGGATAGAATGCAGTCTTCAAAGCAACTCATCTCCTTCTAAGTATTCTTCTTTACAGGCCTCACCAAACAAACTTTATCTGCTAAATATAGAAGATTTGCAGATATAAAACTTTGGTAGTGTTCAGAGTCTCTTAAATGACCTTAATTTCCTTAAAGAGGAAGTAAAAAGTGCACTTTCATCTGGTGTGCTGTAGGTTTAGTGTACACATTTCAATCCAGATGTCCAAAGTGTAGAATGCTTTGGAGATGGTTTCGGAGATGATTAGAAAATCTTGTTCTATGGAGATTTTGTCAAGTTATCCATGTAATTTTAAAAATTAATATAACCTAAAGATATTGCATCCATGCAAATTTCTTGCTTCTCTGAAATTCTGTTGTTCACAATGTAGGCTTGTTCAGTGTTCATAGTGTTATAAACTTTTTCCATATAATTTGATCCTTTGAAAAGGAAGTGATCAGTGGATAGGAATATCAGCTTCAGAACAACTTCCAGTACTGTTTTTTAGTATAGTGCCATCTACTCTGGCCATTAGAAAGCAAATAAAAACACTACTTGAATTTCCAACCGTATTCTGTTGCACCAACCTGTATCCAAGGTAAATCTACTGGTTTCTGCAGAGTTACTCTGTATTAACAGTAGTTTAACTATAAACTAGTCTATGCCCTGTGTTAGCACTAAAGATAATTCTTTTCTTCCGCTCATGTTTATATTAGAAGCCCTAATCAGTAGATTGGGTGTGGTGTAATGTAAAAGGGCCTTTAGAAGTCTGGCTGCCAGTGCACAGTAACAATGACTGGTGGCTGTAGGATGACATTAGGATGGAAGAATTGTAACTGAAATAGTGAATCAGACTTGAGAATCAGTGGAACTGGCCTTTTCTCTTGCATTGTCTGACAGCAAAGTCATAATCATACTGAAGAGCAGGGTAGTAATACGGCACATTTGGTTGGCCACGGGGAAATATTTTTCAAGTAAGTCATAACAATTCCTCCTTAATCACAAGGATGAGTGGCATGGCATCAGCTATGCTTAGGTGATGGAAAGAAGTCTGAAGAATTTTGCAGCAAAAGGAAAATTGTAAAGACAACTTATCTGAAGGTGATCCTGCATAGTATTAAGTGAATATGGTTCGAGTTGCTGCTTTAGCTGACCACATCCTTTTGACATTTAGGAAAACATTAACAGGTACTGAAGTCAAGGCGTGTGCTCTGATAAATCTCTAATTTTTCCTGAGAAGTCTGAATGTTCCACAATAGTAAATGACACATTGGTTTTGGTTGCAGTTTGCCTATGGTGTCCCTAACTTGACTCTGAAGGACATTGCTTGCAGTCAGATGCTTCTGGAGCGCTTTATTATCTTCAGCAGCCGAAGGGGTCTTCCTTCTGTGCACAGGGCCATGTGTGCCCTCTCCCAGGAACGACTGCAGAGAGTAGAAGATGTCTTGTATGCAAATATTGATTTCTTTAAGCTGTTTCAGCTGGTAAGTATTAACACAGTCATCCTGTCTAACATTGTCATTTTACAGCTGGTATTTCATTCTCCTTCAAGAGTAATATGTTATCAAACTCCCGAGATGGTTTTGGTTGTTGGCCCCAACAGAAGCAAGCTTAGTTGTTAAATATGCACATTAAACTTTTGTTCATGCACATATACATACTCACATCCTTCATGTGTACATCTCTATTGTCTTTTGCCAGAAATTAAGCAGCTCACAGTTTTGATAGCAAAATGGAAACAAAAAAACAAGACCTATTCCTTTATTGTCTGTCTGGCTCATCTACAGGGAGGAAAATAAGCCTCTTTCTGGAACACAGCTCTTATTGAGCCTGCTTATCTAAGCTTTATTTGAGACACTGAAGTTCTTTAAACTTTGTAAATACAAGAAAATAAAGTTTTGAAAATACCATATTGCAAATCTGGGAGGAGGTAGTTTCTTCAAAAGATATAGAAATGTGTCACTGAAACACAGCTGCTTTGATCAGTGTGACTACTGATCATAACTTCATATGGAAAGTGAGCCGCATGCAACTCCATGCATAGTCACATATGCAGAATGCAGTTTCATAGGCATTACCTCAAATTTTAAAATTGGAGATTTTGTAGGCTTTTTTAAAATTGAACTTCTACATTAGAAATACCTATGTATTCCAGACCAGGTAATTTCTGCACTCTTCATGTCAGAAGAACCATATGTCAAAAGCTTGTGGAGCTTCTTACCTGAGCAGGCCTCATTTTTAGGATGGCTAATGGATTGGGTGTTCCAAAACTGGACCATTTATTGACCCAAAGAAACTCTTGGCTTTTCATATTCTTCCTTAACCCGCCACCCAATATTTATTTATTATTTATTTAATATTTATTTCCAGTGAATATGAAAGTGTTTGGATAGACAGTTTGGAGAAAGCTGTTGTCCCATTCTGGGCTGAGAGCTTATGTACGTTCCCAAGGGCATGCTCTAATATGTGGGTGGAATGAGTGCATGGTTTCTGCTCAGCCTGTCTCGCACATTCTCTAAGAGAAAGTGAACTAGTGCTGCTAGTAGCATTTCCTTTTAGATTTGATTTCTATTTAGATCTGATTCATATTGAATGCCTGCTACAAGAACTAAGATTTAGGACTTAGCACATACAATTTGACCTCTATTTCTCTCTCCTTTTCTCCTGTAGCTACAGGAAGGAGATTCTTAGTTCCGTATAAACTCCAGGCTTTTGTCTGTTTTACTTCATATTGTTTATAACACCTGATATTATAAATTCTGCTTGAAGAATCGAGTGCAGAGCCTGAGTCTTCTCAGGGACCCAAAGCAAAGCATGTTTTACAGCAGTGTTTGTGTTTGCTTCCTGCCTGGACTGCAAGTGGCAGGTTGGAACACAGTAGCATGAGCTTTCCTTGAAATCTCCTGCAATGCGATTCCCTGCCAGGTGCCTACACAGTGCAGCTCTTCTGCTTTCTGAACTACCTGCTGTCCAAAAGGAGTGGCAGGGAATCAACGTGTGCAGCTGTAGTTTTGCGGAAATCTGTTGAGGGCCTCATCTCAAAAATTTTACAGTCTGGCTATTTAAAAGTCCAGCTTTCTATCTTATTGTAATACCAGAAGAAAGAGATACTTGAGAAAGCTCAAGATTTGTACTTAGTACAAATCTGATGCTGACAGGGGTGCAATGCCAGAAGCACAGTGTGTATGACGGCCTCCATAGTAATGTGCATTCCTTAAAATGCCAGTAATAACTGAAGCGTGAGCTTCAGAGGGAGAGGCCTTTGGGACTCTTTGCATGTTTCTTCCATATCTGACAGGCATTGAGGAATACTGTTTCCAAAATGTGGAAATCAGAGATCAAGTATTACAAAGTATTTTGCCTCCATGGCAATCAGGGGCTTCTCAATCCCAGCACTGGCCACTAGATAAA
>JAUBOD010000901.1:1272622-1289094 GCA_032353885.1 Nothura maculosa | reverse complement strand
TAGGCACAGCTGAAAGCTCTCCAGATACTGTTTTCTTTTAAGTGGTTGCAATTAATAAAGAAGTCTTGTTTTACTACAGCTAGCCAGGAAGCCAAGTGTTCAGGACCTTTTGGTGGTTCTGCAACCGTTTGTTCAAGATGGAGAGCCAGAATCCTTAGGCCACTTGCTGAACTCCTTGTCTGATCTTTTCTGTGGCTACCCAGAAGGAGGAGGATCCAGAGTGCTCTCCTTCAACTGGTATGAAGATAATAACTACAAAGCTTTCCTGGGGATTGACACCACAAAGAAAAAATCCAGTTATCTTTATGATAATACAACCAGTAAGTTTTTTCACCAAAGCCTTACAGAGTATGTAAACAGATGGGGGTTATTTTA
The DNA here is from genome assembly GCA_032353885.1 of Nothura maculosa. NCBI lineage: Eukaryota > Metazoa > Chordata > Aves > Tinamiformes > Tinamidae > Nothura > Nothura maculosa. Next base: position 1,288,719 of record JAUBOD010000901.1, on the reverse strand, counting down.
GAGTACTAGTATTACAGAATGATATTTTAAAGCAGTTGATTTGGGGGAATTAAAGAGTGTTCATCTTTATGTGTGAAAGCAGAGAAGCCTCCGATCTAAGAACTGACTGAAGTACAAATAGGAGAATATAAAACCAGCATAATAGTTAAGACACTCTCTCATTTTCTAATAGCTATTGTTGCTATTGGAAAGAACTTGATACTTCTGATTATAGTTCAGGAAAAATCCTAGTGTAGTATTCTGAAATCTTCCTCAGGCAAATTTCATCTAAGTCTTTAAATTTCTTATGGTCTGGAGCATAGGAATTTTTAAAATCTTTCCTTTTAAATAATGCTTAATTTAATATATGGTGGCTCTTCTGCATAGAAGTACATATATCTTGTAGCACTGAGTTCTGTACTTGAATATTATTTCAAAATTTTCAAATTTTTATCTTTTAAAATTAATTTAAAATTTTATTCAATTTCTTCACATCTTGCTATTGCACTAGAAAAGATTGTAAAGAGTAAAAGAATTATTTTGTATATTTTCTGCCATTTATTATTTTATTTTTATTATGCTCTCTTCTGTCTGTTGTTCAGTTTTTATTTAGACTGAGACCACCAGCATGTTTTGCTACATTAACAGCTGTATCATAGCTAGTATTAGAAATCTCTATCCTTTCTGCTCTAGTTGATCTCATTGTCTTAAAAAGTACAGGTGACTCTTTTGCCTGTAAAGAGACCCCTACCGTTCCCCAGTCCTATTGATATTTGGCTCTGTTCATGTTTTTGAACCTCCACAAGACCTGCAAAGAGCCTAGTTCTCTGTTTCATCAGCCAGGAAACAAAATAGTTGAATGCTATCCAGGTGTATTACTTACTGGAACATGAGCTAGATAGAAATGTTTGCATATAAAGCAGTTAACCCAAATCATTGTAGGAACCAGTTCTCAGCACTTCCAGAACTTCTGCATCTCCAGTCAAACATTTTGTATTGCGTATGCCACACTGTGTATGAGCACTGATTGATTTGCAATAATTTCATATTGCTATCAGCTACCATGCAAAGAAGTTAAGTCGTCAGAGATAATTAGAGCTAAAGCTGATCAGAGGGGTCTCAGCTCTCTAGCTTCCTTCAGTATGAAATACCTTCTAAATATTACACTTTGATGCTTTAAACTGTACGTATTGCCAGTGAAAAGCCCTGCAGGATACTCTGTATGATACAATTTGGGTAGAGTTATATAAAACTGTCTCTTTCTGTTTTTTAGCACCTTTTTGCAATGCATTGATCCAGAACTTGGAATCAAACCCTTTAACCAAAATAGCCTGGAGTGCTGTGAAGCCCTTGCTGATGGGAAAAATTCTCTTTGCTCCTGATTCACCAGCTGTACGAAAAATCCTAAAAAATGTAAGAAATTCTGAAAAAAAAATGTGTATCTATATGTATATGTGTGTATGTATATATATAAAAAAAGGTTGTACCCTAAGAGGCTATTTTTGCAAAACAAAGGCCCAACTACCTCATCTTAATCAGATTTTCTTCTCAAAATTCCTGTTGCTTTGGCCAGCCTTGTCTTGGCTTTGCCCTATAATTTTCAGTTGCTGAAATTAGAGCTCTGGAGTGATGTTGGTGTATAAGAAATTATCTGTCTGCTACATCAAAACTGTTATATGTTTGGCGCAGAGGAAAATAGTCTGGAAAAAAAGATAGGATTACAAAGGCTTTTTTGGAGTTCTGTGGAAACTTCTTAGTCTGGAAAGACTTTCTCAGTGCTGGATTGCAGTTCCATCGTCCTTTCAGAAATGAACTCTATTTTTTTTGAAGTATCCAGAGACTAATTTCTATCACTAATTAAGAACTAGAAAGAAAGGGGTGGGTAGATAATTAAGAGGAAGGAAGCAGTTGGAGAAGGAAGATAGTCTCTTAAAACTTAAAATATCTGGACTACTGTTGAAAACAGCATAACAACAGTATAACTGTTGTTATATAACAACAGTTACAGCATAACAACAGTATAACTGTTGTTATACTATTTCTCTGTGTGAATTGAAAGCTGCAATTCTTTTGTGCCTTATATGGATGTTGAGAATAAGAGAATTGATTTCGAGGTGTTCCCAAGCTAGGATAATAGTGATTGTTGGTGTAGGAACTTAGCTGAAGCAGCTGAGTTAGGAACCCAGGCTCCAGCCAGCCGGAGGGAAGAAAAGGAGGAACTGAGAGAAGTGTTTAACTAAAATGGTGAGCCTTTAAGGTAGTTCACTGGAGTTACCCTAGGCCGTGGTTTTTTTTGGGTTTTTTTGTTTTTTAACCTTTGTACATGCAACAAAAAATTTATCCTAAATGATGTTTCAGCTAAATTCTACAAATTCATTTTTTAAGAAGTATTAATATTTCTGCTATTTAAAAAGTTTCTTAAAGCCCTGAAGGTAAAAGCTATAGCACTTACAACTTTCAGTGTCTCTGTGTGTCGAGATCCTAAGTTCTTTGTGCCCATCTCTTTAAGCATTCAAAATATTCTCTTTTCTTATTCATCAGGCAAACTCCACATTTGAGGAACTTGAACGCCTCAGGCTGTTGATCAAAGCCTGGGAAGAAGTAGGACCTCAGCTGTGGCACTTTTTTCAGAGCAGCCTGCAAATGAACATGATTCGTGTAGGTAACAGCTTAGTAGGGATTCACAATAAGAGAAGTGTTTCACCATCCTTTGTGAAGGGACGAGAATAAATTTTGAAGGTTGACTGGAAGCAGCAAAGAATCTGTGGCTTTTAAGACTGTGGGACTGTGGTTAATGAGTTGGGTTTGAAGACTAATCTTCAGTGCATTATAGAGACTTCATGGCAGAAGCTCAGATCCAGAAAAGCTCTAGCATCTGGTTGTGGCTTCTTAATAAAGACACCAGCTGCCTGTCCTCCTGTAAGAGCAGGCAACTAGACTTTCAGCCTATGTAAAGTTGGCAGCAGCATCCAGGTTTTGGTAGACCCAGCAGCTTGCAGACTTAATGTTTGCTTTGTCTCCAGTTTTATCTGGCCTTTATCAGCTGCAAACGTTATTTGTAAAGTAGGTAATACTAGAGAAAGCATTCTTTATTTTTCCATGGTTTTCTGTATTATATTAGACATTTATTACATTTAACTTCTTGCAGATAGGAAAAAAATGTGATTAATAGTCAAGGATATGTTCCTTTTTATCCCTACTTCAAATCTCACCTCCCTTTCAACAAGTAGCTGCCCACTATAAAATTCACTCCTTAGCATACTCTTTTGTACTACTTCACAGTTCGGAAAGAGTTACTGGAAACTCTGTTTGTCTAAATGGTACATGAAGAGCAGCACTGTAGTGAAGTTGGCCTGGTGTATTTCCCCAGGATTCTTTGAAACATCCCACAGTGAGGGGCTTCTTAAACAGCCAGCTCGGGGCTGAAGGCTTCACTGCAGAAGACATCATCAACTTTCTCCACAACGGGCCGCCGGGGAGCCGGGAGAAGGGAACGGTGGACTTTGACTGGCGGAACATCTTCGAGGTCGCAGATCGAGCTTTGCGTTTGCTCAGCAGGTATATGGAGGTAAGGCCAACCCTCCTGCTGCTGCAGTCAGGCCAAACCTATTTAGAGAGCGTGATGTGATAACAGCATTTGTAGAATTCACAAACTTTGTCTTATGCCCCTTTAAAGGGAGGAAAATGGGATACCTTTAAAATGATTAGATGTTTTGATGACTTCCAACTTCCAGCAGTTGGAAAAAGGAAAAAAAAAAAAAAAAACCTCTGGTGGCAGAGACCTAGTCTCTGCTGTAGCTTCAGCCCTTCTGATTAGGTTATTGTCTTTTGTGGGGGGAAACGTTTAAACCTGAAAATGACAGCTATTTTAGATGAACCTACCTCCCTCTCTCAATAGCAGCAATAAAATACCTCTGCTATTGTCAATCATCAAAGTGTGCTTTAATGCATGCATCCTGCTAACTTATATTCTGTGCGTTTATTCTCTTTGTGATTCTTTGCAGTGCTTAACTTTGGATAAATTTGAAGGCCATCTTGATGAAACGCAGCTGACTCATCAAGCTCTTCATTTACTAGAAGAAAACAAATTCTGGGCTGGTGTGGTTTTTCCTGACATAGAGCCCGGAGCCAGCAGTCTTCCACCACATGTGAAATACAAGATTCGGATGGACATAGATGTAGTGGAGAAAACAAACAAAATCAAAGACAGGTGGGTGATGGTTCTTCCTTAGTTCTTATCTGCTGTCAAATGAGTATGAGTTGCATAGGGAGTTTACAGCCTGCCTTGGATACAGGCATGAAATGAGATCAGATTTGGTGGTATTTGGTAAGTAATGAAGAGCGAATCTTTTCTCCAGTTACATCTATCTCACTGAGACGGGTGGTGTCACTCTTGTGGCAGGCCAGGCAGTGAATAGGTGCATAGAGAGTAGGGCAAAGAGAGTGACCCTGCACAGAACTTGCCTAAAATTTGATTTCTCAAAGTTTCTAATTGACTCTATAACAGGGAGGGATAGACAGAGAAGTCCCATGTGATTTGTGACCCAGCTCTCCTTCCTCAAAAGAGCAGAATTCTGTGCTCTTTCTTCTTAGTCCCCTTTCCACTGCACTCACTTTTTAAAGGGAGAGCAAAAATCATTTCTCAGGCTTATCTGCACAAAGAGATTTAATGGTGTCTGATAGTTCCACTCCAGCTATTTCAGTTTAATCTCCAAGTATTCTGTATTTTCAATACAGCCATTTCAGCTTCAGAACAGTTACTCGGCTACATGATTAATCTACGCAAATTCCCGGCCAAAATTGCTCTTCTGAGCAAATGGAGAGCAAAATGAAAAAAGAATATAAGTACATAGTGCTTTCCAAGTGATTCACTTTCTTAAGCTATGTGTTCTGACAGCACAAAGTCTGAGAAGTGCAATTGCAGGTAGTGCCCCTGCAGGTTCAGTAGCTACGATTCCTGCCTCCCCTGGCAGCCACTGCCTACCCAAGTGATTTCTGTGTGTGTTTTTTCTCCTTAGATACTGGGATTCTGGTCCAAGAGCTGATCCTGTGGATGATTTACGTTACATCTGGGGAGGCTTTGCATATCTCCAAGACATGATTGAGCATGGGATTATAAAGACCCAGACCAGCAGTGAAGTGCCATTAGGAATTTACTTGCAGCAAATGCCTTATCCATGTTTTGTGGATGACGTGTGAGTAAAAGCAGGTTACAGTCTTCATTTTGACAAATATTGGGATTGCTGTGCTACTGTAACTTTCTGGCTATAAATCCCTTCCATGTGTACCTTAATTTACTCCTAAGCACTATTCCTAGCCCCAGTCCTAAATAATACATGCAAGATCAGTAAGTGAACATAGTAGCCCTCCCAAAGCTCCTCTGTCTGCAACCTGCCCCTGCCCAACCCCGGTAGTGTTGTATCCAAACAGCCATTGTCCAGACCAAAACCAAACACAGCACACTGGCCCCTTAAGAGTAAGAGTTGTCTTCCTGATTTTGTCTGTCACACAAGATCTCCCTTCCTTCCTCCGACATCTGATCTCCAAACAACAGTGACTCCAACCTCAAACTTCATATAAATCATCTCCAAGAATCCAGTATCCATAGGACACCTAAACATAATGCACTTACCTCTAACAGTATCACCCTAGTTTTACACCAAATCCAGCAATGACATTTTCAGAAATTCTTTTGCCTGTCTCCAGGCTGCCTTGTGTAGCATATAACCAGTTCCTCTAGCAGAAGTGAGCACAAGGCATTGACCAGTGTTAAAATCAACACTGTCTTAGTCTGTTAATGGTGAAGGATCCATCAAAAAAATATAAACCTTTTTTCATAATTCCTAATCACAGCTTTCATTGTTCTAAGAACATTTCTTAAAATGAAACTGAACATAAAAAAGGTCCTAGTGGAACTGGTGTCTCTTGTTATCTCTAAGTCTTGAAGAATGCAACAAATAATCCAGACTCTTCAAGTCTTCTACCAAGCCTTAACCCTAACTTTGTTTAAATTTATTTACCCAAAGCTGTAGAATTTAGATTTTGAAGATACCATCTGTCTGCACACCTTGCAGGGTCCCAAGACAGTTTAGACTCATGAAACTTCTTTCCCTGATCCTAACCGCATCCCTGGTTCTATTTACAACTTTGATTAGTGTCTGAAATGCCTGCCACTAATTTGTGTTAACTGTGGCCCTTTTCCTGCCCTTGTGGCTGCTACAGCTTTCAACAATAACCTAATGTAAAATGGGAATAATATTATCTCAGAGGAGGATAGCAACAATTAGTTCATTAATATTTGAGTTGCTTATGAAGTCCCTTAACACCATATTAACAGTGTTAATGTTAACTGAGAACTTCCAGTCCTGTATTTCATAAATGCTGCTACTGTTCTTCAACACTTTTTGTTCTTATCTTTCATCATAACACTTGTATCTAAAATTAATTCCTCTCCTCCCACTTGGATAGCTTCATGATCACCTTAAACCGCTCCTTTCCCATCTTCATGGTGCTGGCCTGGGTTTATTCAGTTTCCATGACGGTGAAGAGTATAGTGCTGGAGAAGGAAATGCGCCTGAAAGAGGCCATGAAGAACAGAGGCGTCACCAACGGAGTGATCTGGTGCACTTGGTTCCTAGACAGCTTCATCGTGCTGGCTGGGAGCACATTCCTCCTGACAGCGCTGATTATGGTAAGGATTACCATGGGAATGGCAGAAGGAATTCCCAAACTCGCTGGTGGGTTAGCGTGGTTGATACCAGCTCGCTGTAGAGAAACAATAGTAGCCTTTCACAGGGAGATGGAAACAGCTGGTGGCCTGTTCTGATCGCAGCACGTAGCAGTCGCATTCTTGTAAGCAGACCTCATGACAGCATTAGCACTTGGCAGAGGCAGAAAGATAATTTTGCTAGTGAGGTTTGTTGCAAGAACTTCCTCAGAACAATACATCAGGCTGATGACTCTGTTATTGTATTTCCTGTAGGCAGATCTCCCAATTAATAAGAATTGTAGCTTTAAATAGAAATGATCATAGTATGAAAACTATGGCACTATTGCAAAGGAAATGGTGAGGACAGAACATGTCCCTCCCTGCCCGGGAGGTTAAAAAAAGAAAAAAAAATCCTGTCTGGCCTGTAATTAGAATTGCTGTAATTTTTTGTAACATCTTATGTCAGTTTGGAATTTAGTCTTTAAAGCTTACCTTTCATCTCTTTTAGCCGAGAACCAGCTCCTCCTGGCAGCTGTTAGTTATGTTGTTATATGAATCTGTGACATTTCGATAGGAATGAAAGTCATGGCATCTCTTCTAACATGGAGTTGGTATTGCTGTAAATGAATAGTTAGGATTCAATTTGCTCCATCCAATGAGTTATTCTAATACTTTGCAGTTCTGTTACAGCTTGGGTGGGTAGAGAAATCTTGCTTTTTTGCAACATTTAATTAAAAATCAGGATGCAGTTAATACCACTGAGGAATGTGCTTATACCTGTAATTCACTTCCCTTCCTTGGTTTCACTAAGCCTCTGTGAGGCACTTTTGTGCGATATAAATACATTCTAATATATTAGGTGGTAGCAATGCTTTTTTAAATCAAAAATTTTAAAAAAATAAAGCTTCATGGGGCCCAGTGGGATGGTACAAAATGTTGCAAACCATTTGTATAACTTTTTTTTAGGAGTAAATAAATAATAAGCAGCAATCCATGTTCTTCCTTCAATCTGTAAATGCTCCAAAGAAGAGGTCACTGGAAGTTCACCTAGTGAGTTATTTGGCACAAAATGGATTCTGGGAAACTGCAGTTGGTTTCCTCAGTTGCCTCCTAAAATTTGAGCATCATTTAGGTGCAGAAAAGAATATTTTTTTTTCCTGTTAGATATATATTTTAAAACTGCATTTTAGCAGGCTTCCTTACATTATCTTTCTTTCTGCATTCATCAAGGGACCTGAGGGCAAGATATGAAGAGATCAATGAATATTTGTTATGACAATTGAGATGCAGTTTTATTTAAAATGCATGAATTTACATGCAGACACATCTTTCTTGGAACCATTTGCATGTTAAGACAGGGACAGAATGGCTGTTTTTAATCAGTTATAGACTAAATTCAGTCGTCAAACATGCACATGAGCTTTGCAGCCTGTGGTCCTAACCTGAAGTGAAGATGAGAGCAGGGATGAAGTCAAATCAAGGCTTTATGTTTGTAAACCCACAGATGTTAAAACTCTATTGCCTGGGGAGGATACAGAAATGATACTAGGTAGCCTGGTTTATTACTCATTGAAGGTTACATGTCAAAGGTAATTCTGACCTTTTATGATGGGTTGAAGGTGACAGTTCTTCTTGTTTTCCCCTTGCTTACAGAGTGGCCAGGTGCTGCAGTATAGCAGCCCATCTCTGTTCTTTCTGTTCCTGCTGACGTTTACCACAGCCACCATCATGCAGTGTTTCTTGTTCAGCACCTTCTTCTCCAAAGCAAACCTGGCAGCTGCCTGCAGTGGAGTCATCTACTTCACCTTGTACCTGCCTCACATCGTCTGCTTTGTCTGGCAAGACCACCTGACTGTTAATCTGAAGATCCTAGCAGTAAGGCTTTCCCCAATTATCCGCTGTCTTTGTGTGCTCCTCACTCTCCACTCTGTTTGTAAACACCTAGCACTGCACACCACCTCATTTCTCTCATCCTTTAACTGAGAGATATCATCTCTTGTCAAAGAGAGATTGCAATGCGCCTGTTCACCAAGAGATGGTTTCATGGCTTTTAGAAAATATCACAAAATATACTTTACATTTTGAATGTTAGGAAATCAGATTAATGTTGAAAGCTTAAAACGTTCATATAAGGGAAAACAAATTTAACTTCTGGGATGCTTAATAAATGCAAAAGAAGAAAAAGAACAACCGCTGGAAGCTTCCTCGGTAGCCAAAGGAAGTAGAGCCAAGGCTGACTTTAATCCTCTGTGGCTAAAGGTAACTTAGATTTGTCATCATTTAGAGGATTGGACATCCGAGTCCTATATATTACCAAGTTTCACAACCCATTCCATAATAAAGGTCATCTTTTTACTTGCTTTACAAAATGTTTCTGTTTGATATATACACATATATTTTTTTCCTATATTCCAGAGTTTGCTTTCTCAAGTAGCTTTTGGTTTCGGCACAGAGTATTTGTCGCGCTATGAAGAGCAAGGTCTGGGTCTACAGTGGGGTAACATCAGAACCAGTCCCTTGGAAGGAGATGAATATAGCTTTCTATTTTCCATTAAAATGATGCTTTTTGATGCTTTTCTGTATGGAACACTTTCTTGGTACATTGATAATGTTTTTCCAGGTAAGCCAGTTTTTTATTTATATAAAGTAGTGGTAATTCTCATAAGTCCTGTCCATTACAAAGTTTGGGAGCTTTCTTTATGTGAAAATGATTTATCTTGCTGCACTCAAATGGTTATTTTGCCTCTTACTGCCTATGGCAATACAGTGTAATGCTAAGAACAGACTAGTCTGATGCACAAGTGAAGAAGCTTTTTTTCATTAATTTCCTGCTCCCACATGTGAATTTCAATTCCAGAGTGTATTCCTTGGTAGAAGGCTGTCTACAAGACACTCTTATTCGCTTGGAATCTGAGATCTTGCAAATTTTCTCAACTATGAAAGAAAACTTTTATGCTTGTGTTTGCCCATATCACTTAGGATAGTTAATCCAAATTAGAAAAAGGTAAGGATTTGTTAAACTGTTTTAGATCTCAGAATATTTTCCTTCAGAATTAAGGTGTAACCTTCGCCCTACTTTGTTTCTTTCTATTCCCAAGTAAACTATACAACACTAAGTTAAAGTTTTTTCTTTCAATTTTAAGAGATATATCCTCACAAGAAATGTTTAATGCAATGTAACATTTACTTAGAAGTGAGAAGTAACATTCTTCAGAGTGTTTAGACAAGTCCTGTTGCAGCCTTGTTTAAAGAATGGAAGATGTCCAATTTGTACAAGCACAGCAGGAATTAAACAACAGGAGAGAGTTTCTTTGCTCGTACTTCCTTTTTTTTTTTTTTCTCTTCAGTGCTTTACACAAAAGTATTGTCTCCCAGAACTTTATGACTTCATTCAGTGACAAATTCCTCCCCAGATTTGCTATTTGATCCAGTTATCTCTGGCTTTGTAGCATCTGTAACTAGTGGTAGGCAAACTGCTTATGGATGCAAATCAAGAGTTTGCTAAGTCAGAAACGGACACCTTCATAAAGAGTGTCTTTTAATTCAGTTAAGTCAGGCCCAGTGCAGTAAGTATAAATACAGTGAGCTTTTCACTCATGGAGACTCTGAAGGGTTAAGCGTGACACAAAAGGAAATCATGGAGCGAGGCTGGAATCCTGTCAATTAGGGTAGCTTAATCAAGCTGTATTTTACTTGAGAAAATTTAGTCAAGCAAATCACACCTTATTTTACCTGTGTTCAAGTAAAGAATTGTAAATATAATCTGTTCTGCCAGAATCTCTGTGAATGTTTTGACCTTTCCATATGCAATACTGTGACTGCTGATGCAAGTGCAAATGTTTATGATTAGAGCTTAGATTTTGCATAGATGAATGTGGTTATGAAGTACACTTTACCTGCTTATTTTTGTTTTAGGAGAATATGGGCTACCACAACCTTGGTATTTCCTTCTGCAGGAATCTTACTGGTTTGGCTCTGGAAACCCAAGAGCTGAAAAAACAGCAACTGCTAATGGTAAGTTCTTTCAAAACTTTAGTATTCAGAACAACTTCAAAATCACTGGTCTGCTTAGAGGTGACTGCATGGCATTTCCATGAGCTGCTGCAAAGATTAGACATAACCATACACTGTGAATCTTGGTAGGTGCCTTTGAACTTAGAGTGGCCTGCTGTTATTAGAAATGAGTCACTGATCCATCTGAGGGTATGAAAATCAAGGGTTAAAAAGCAGGATCAAAGCCCTCACTATCTAACCAACACATCTAGAAGCATTGGAGGATTCTCATTTTCCAACACAGCATTTGAGTGAAATGAATGGTACTAAAAAATATGTAAGGACTCTCCCATGCTTCTAAACATGATTCCTTTCTACCTAGCTTGACACTAATTTAATTGTTTCCATTGGGTTTTTATAACGGTAGACAGGATTTAAATTAAGACCACCCTTACAGCAACTTCAGAGAGGATAGAAGTCCTGCTTTTGCAGATATTTTTTTTTTTCGGTGTGTGGATGTCAGAGTAATTAAAAACAGCATTTGAGTGTTTTTATTTGAAAAGAAATTGACTAATTTTTAGATGATCTCTAGAGATCCCTTCCAACTTTAACCGTTCTGTGATGTCTGGAATAGGTGCTTTCTGATAGTGGTACTTTGGAACCTACCTTACATTTACAAGGTAACAGTGAAGTAAATCAAAATGCTAGATGAATGTGAGTCTTTACATTACCATCCTTATCTTTAATCTGCTCTGATAGACCACTGTCAAGGCAGTCTCATCTCAGGATGGTATTTCTAGACTGGAAAGGAGTTAGTGCTCTGTAAAACTGCAGATATTACATCTACGTCTCGCGCATTTTGATCTGAGGAGGGAGCTGTCGCATTCTTCTCTTTGAAGAGATTTTGAATTTTGGTGCATTCTAGAGGAATGAGCAGCCTTTAGCCTTGTTGTGATGGTATTCAAAATACCTATTAGAAGCTTTTCTAGATATTGTAGACTTTCTTACCTACTTCTGTTTTATTTCTGCTGTCCACTGGATTAGAATTTATAGGAAGGAGAGAGACAAAGGAAGATTTCAAGCATGCTTACAGATGAATGGAAAAGCTTCCAAATGCTCAAATAAGATGTCAGTCACTACGTCTCATTGTCTTTCCAAGGCATTTAGGTAGATTCTACACCAGAGCTGCTTTGCATATCTCAAACAGAATTACTTTATAGGGTTTGCTGAGTTTTTTACAACATCTCAGTTGCTCACGTAAGTCAGCAACATTAAAAAAAATCAGTTTTCTTGTCGAATTTTTATACTGTGAGATTTTATTAGTATTTTTCAGCTTGGTTTAAAAAAGCATTTTGCTAAATCAAGTCTGGATTTCATTCTATAGGTGAGTTTATATCAGATAGCTGAATTGGTTAGATTTTAAACGAGATGGCCTCAAGTACTGTGTTCCTAGTAGAGCCCTTTGATTAATGTTGTTGGATAGGTAGGATTACCTCCTTTTCTCCAAAGCAGCTCTGGAGATGAAGTGCAAATGATTTTTTTTTTCAGTTCAATGTTGATTTCTTTTGGTTTCTATAGGAAAAAGTCCAAAATCAGAAGGCTGTATGGACCAGAAAGTCATGGAAGGGGAAAAAAATGAAAGTGGAACAGAGAAATATGAAGAACCTGAAAAGCCGGAAGAAAAGAGTGGCAGCCAGGGGGAGAAGGATGGTAAAAACAAACAGTGTAAACACAAACGAAAAAAACAACCCGTCGAGCAGGGGAAGCCTAAGGCAGATGTCCAGGACAAAGATGAAATGAATAGTAAGGAGAGATAGCAACCTGAGTACTTCCCAGATATTATATTCATTGTGGTTTGTATCAGCCTGGATGCAGGAGTGACTGCAGAAAAACTGCAAGAGCTTGCTAGGCTATAGTCATTAGCCTTAGTTTCTCCATAAAATTGTGGACTAGTGTCATAGTCTGTCTGTCTTCTGTCCCTGCAGCTGGTGTTTCACTGCAGTTCAGCAGGGGATAGACTGAATGTTGCCAGGTATATATGGCTGTCAGACCTATGCTCAGGAGAGATGCTGATTACTGTGGGTACCATCTCAATCTTAGTTACATTCACTTACACTTACAGTCCCTTAGAATATTCTCAGCTATTGCGCATTTAGAAAGTTGTCCTCCAGTAGTGCTTGTAGCTTGTTTTGTTTTGCATTTTTAAAGTGAAAATACAGGCAGTCTCTCACAAATTGGTGTTCTTGCTAGGAAAAGCCTCAGAGGCATGGGCATTGACTTCCTATGCTTAAATAGAGCCATGACTTTAGTACAAATACTTATGCTGAGAAGTATATTCTTCCCTCTTTTTTTGTCTATCTTCAGCATTTCTTGCATCTACACCAAAAGGCTGATTTCAAAGGGATTTATCTGAAGTGCTGTGTGTGTCTGTCTGCAGCCTTTTCTGAGGCTGACATTAGACACCATCTAAGAATTCCTGAATGACTTGCCTCCTTTACAAGTGCCAATGTTGTCTTTTGTGGGGAGCCAGAGGAGTTTTCTGCGTGCAATACTCAGAGGAATGCATGTGGATTCTGTAGCAAAAGCAGCTACAGACAGCTGTGGGCTCACTCTGACTCTTGAAAAGCTGGAGATAAAAGTAGGGTCATCAGAGCTCCTCACGTAGGCACTGAAAATATGCATTCAGAGTGAATGGAAGCAGGACAAGACTTCAAAAGAAACAAGACAGGCAGAGGGCAAAGGTTATTTTAGCCAATCTTCTCCTAGCACTGCCTTATCTTTGTGGGGTTGTGCTTCTCAGCTCCCAGGTTCCAGCTGCTTCACGACCACAAAGGTGGGGATTAACCTGTCACTGCACACAGAAAAGCTTGCCTTCCATTTCAGTCATCCACAGAGGAACTGCAAGGCATGTGGAGAAGCTGAGCATAGCCCTGATGTAGCTCCAGGACCCGGTTACCAAAAGCATTATAAACCTGTTCCAACTGCTTGCTTTGCTTTAAGCAGAGACTTCATCCAAACCACATCCATATTCCCCACAAATGCTGCTACCTCTGAAGAATGACTTGAATAGTCCAAAGGTGCATGGAAGGAATAGCATCAGAAATAGAATAATGGATCACCACCAAAAAAAAAAAAAAAAAAGAGGGGGAACACACCCTCTACCTGTGCCATGTGGATGATGTAAAGCAGTGTAAGGGGAAACTATCAGAGCATTTTCCTCAGCTAGTAAAAAGCCTTGCAGGCAGATGAGAATGGAACTCATGGTAAATCTAAGAGCCAGGATGGTACCCCACTTTCCCATATATATGTATATATACATACACACATATATACTTTTTTTTTTTGCAAACGTATCTAAACATCTTCCATTTCAACTTCTGTGAGTTCAGGGAAGTTTGTGTTTGATGCGTTGAAGCGCAAGGAAATCTAGATTGCTTTACAAAGCAGAGGAAAGGTCTATTATAAGCATCATTTCATTTAATATAAAGCTAGGCATTCTAGACCAATGATTTCAGCTGCACTGTGGTCATATGTGCAGCTCTCATAAGCAGCATATTTGGGACTATATTCCTGGTGTTGTTTATAGTGACAGTCATACCAGCCACTGATGGAGGTGGGGCTAGTTTTAACCAGATGGTATTGGCTGCTCTCCACACAGGCCTGCTGGATGCTGAACAATTAAGTAAACTGCATTTGCAAAGCACGCCACCCTACAAAGCCTTAAGCATTTTGTGTAAACAAAAGCAGACAGGGTCTTTAGTTTAAATTTCTTAACTCCCATAATTCACATTGCCCAAGGGCTTCATTTAGTTCAAAGGAAGTTTGTTTTGTCTAGAAGCTGACGCAATAAAACATCGTGATGGTGATATTTAAAATAATGCATTTTTAATCCTGAGAGAAAGCCCTTTCGTGTAGAGCTCATAGTTCATACTGCCTAAGTCTTGAGCTGGCCTCAGCAAGGGAGTAAATTTCACCTACTAGGATTAAAGACAAATATTATTTTTTTTAAGCATCATGTTAAAAGAATGCACAGCTGGGCAGATAATTTGCATGGCAGATTTCAGCACGACTGGAAAGGCAACCTGCTGCTTGTTTAATGTAATATCCCAGCCTATCTAATTATTTACAAAAAACACAGTCCCAAATAATCTTTCTGCTACACAATAAAAACAGAAAACGTGTTGGCTTCACCTGATCCAGTGGGTTACTTCTCCACAGACCATTACAGTTCTGAGCACTGTTTCTCCTCTCATTGATGGCATGGTAAGTCTGAATAAATTGCCATGCAGTTAGTAATCTTAACCTCAGTTTGATCCTGATGTGCCTGAAAAATCTGGGCCTGGCACGTAATACTGTATTTTACTGGGACTGCACCATTGTCTCTGTCCTTCATGATGAGTCATCCTGAAAGCTAGAATCAAAACATGGTCTTTTATTATTTTTTCATTCTTGATTTCTTGCCATTCAAGTAGATACCTTCTTCGAGCCTGAGCCAACAGGACTAATTCCAGGAGTGTGTGTTGAGAACCTGGTGAAGACTTTTGCGAGCATGTCCAAGCCAGCAGTAGATGGGATGAATATTACTTTTTATGAGGACCAGATTACAGCCTTCCTTGGTCATAATGGTGCAGGAAAGACAACCACCATGTAAGTCTGTATTTTAGAAAAAGCAAATCCAGGTCAGTGGCCTAATGCTCTGTTCTGTGTTTGAAACACAACATCAGGGTTTTTCTTCCAGACAGGGAAATGCTGTCCCTCTTTCAAAAGAATATATTCTCAACTATTTAAAGCTGTAGGAGGAAAGAAATACATAAAAAGAAATACATAACACAAGCAACAGAAGTATTAAATTTAGAGAGGAGAAAGCAGTTCTCTCCCTCAAAGCAATTTTTTGATGGTCAGACACCCAGGAGTTGAAGTATGAGGAGAATTCCTGACTGAAAGACCTGAAGATCCAAAAGCCAGCACAGTCTGTATAGTCTTGATTTCTCTGTCTGGCTTTGAGTAAGTCTTGTTTCTTGAACAGCATGCAAAGGAGTGTGTAACTGGTGTTATATACTGTTTAGGTAAAATGGTTATCTATATGCAAGATTCACACCCAGATTAAGAATGTTTTAGTCCTACAACACTAGAGTCTCAGGACACAAAACTTAGAAATGTTTTGTTTTCTTTATGCTAAAAACAGGGATGTTTTCTATTAAAAAGTTTATTTGACAAAGCAGGATTTGTTGCTGAACCAAACTTTTCATGAGTTTCTGACAAGTCCACTAAATACTGAAGAACTGATGTTGTCCACTGTGATGTTTCTAGACTGTTTAACGGGAACTTCGTAGTCTAAACTGAAATAAAGTTTTTATATGAATGCACCTTATATGAATGCATCTTAAAGTGAATTTCAAATTATTCTGAATGAAAT
>JAUBOD010000901.1:1259707-1272522 GCA_032353885.1 Nothura maculosa | reverse complement strand
AACAAAAACATTGCAATCCATTGAAATTTTTGTAAATCTGATTTTTTTAATTCGACAAAGAATTATGTTCTTTGAAATTTCCAGAATTGAAAAATCCATTATTCATTCAGTTCTAATAACAGGTTCCATCCATTTGCAAGATAATATTCAGTCTCCTTTTATTTTATATCGGAGAATGATGTAGGCCATGCCTCTGCATGGAGGCCGATCTCAAGATAATTCTTCTGTATCTTGATCCCAGTGAGTTGAGTTGCAGACTCTGTGTAGTGCTGAGGTAATATGCTTAACAAATTACTCTGAAAAGTTTGCTTAAACCGGGCTGACTGGAACAGTTTTCTACTGCAGGCTAGGACCATATAGACAAGTTGTACCAAAAGTTACATCTTGTCAGGGCAAGAGTAATTTATATATGGTTTCCACTTAAGTTGTTTCATCGAGCTGCATAATAAGAAGTCACTATGCTCCACCTAGTGGAATTATGCCAAGTATCTTCCTCATTTATCAGGGATGAATGGGAATTTGCTCATTT
Organism: Nothura maculosa; assembly: GCA_032353885.1. Lineage (NCBI taxonomy): Eukaryota > Metazoa > Chordata > Aves > Tinamiformes > Tinamidae > Nothura > Nothura maculosa. Next base: position 1,271,993 of record JAUBOD010000901.1, on the reverse strand, counting down.
TGTTTTCCAGGTCCATTCTGACAGGCCTATTTCCACCAACCTCTGGAACTGTGCTGATAGGAGGCCTGGATATTCAAACTCACATGGACTGCATTCGGCAGAGATTGGGCATGTGCCCACAGTACAACATCTTATTCAATCAGTAAGTATCTCTCTATGCTAGGCATACACAGAGGTTTCCAAAGAAACAGTTTAGCATCAGTATTTCCTCTTGCAGTGGGGCATAATAAGACTTTAGCTTGAGGTTTCATGCTGATAGTGCAGTAGAGGACACTAACCTGCCACTAACCATTGACCACCTTCTCTGGTGTTTTCCAGCTTCAGTATCATCAGTTTGCATTCATCCTAAAGGTCTCTCTTTATCAATGCAGCTGCTACATGAGCTCCCACTTTATATCCCATTTACTCTCCCTTTTAAATGGATGGTTTAACACCTACTATGCTTGTTCTTTTGGTAGTGGGTTCTGCTTCAAAAAGGCAGAGAAAGAACCCTTGGCATCTTGGTAAGGTCTGTTGATCCAAAAGAGGATCTATGATCCAGACACACTTTATATAGACAATGTAAGACAGTCCCCCCTCCTCCATCAAGATAAAGCTAGAGTGAAATTACTGCTGTTCGGGAAGAAGACTGCTTATTCAGTTAAACTGTCTTGATGCCCTTCTGTCTGATTTCACAGCCTCACTGTAGCAGAGCACATCTTGTTTTATGCCCAACTAAAAGGGAGATCCAGGGATGAAGCTGAGCAAGAGCTGGAAACGATGCTGGAAGACATGGGGCTCACCCATAAAAGGAACGAGGAGGCTCAGAATTTGTCAGGTGCCCAGAGGGTTCTCTGCTTATCTCTGCTATCTTTTCTTCTTCTTCTGGGCAGTTGGGCAGTTACCTTCTGTGGGACCATATTCTGCCCGAGGAGGCCATTATTGTAAAAGAATCCTTAATAACACAGTGAAGGCGGCATAATCTGTGCTAAAGCTTCTATTGCTTATAAACACATGAGAAGTTCAAAATGTACTTAAGTTTATACACATCAATATATGAGAAAAACAAAAAATAATTTTTTTTAGGCTAAATGAAATACTGCACCATCTTACTGTTAAGTTCTTTGGGTGATACTCTGGAATGCTATACTATTTTTAGGAACAATTCCTTTAATTGTAGAGGCAGAATGGTATGCAGTGTATTTGCAAGAGCATGTTAATAATGACCACTTTTGTGTCCACTACACATACATTCATATTCAAAAGCTGAGTTGAATAAACACCCAGGAGTTCTTAACTTTTGTCCTGTTTGCAAAAGTAAAAGTTTGAAGTGTAACATGATAATGTGAAAAATTTCAGATCTTCTTGCTGTTGCTTCCAGAAAGAACTAGAAAATGCAGCACATGTATGAAACATTCTGAAAATAATAATAAGAGCAAATTGTTTGGAATTTATATATGTAAAAAAGTAGCTCTCTGCAAAGAGATACCTCATAGAGGGTGTTCTTTGTTTTGCTTGGATCAGTTTTTCCCCAGTCCAAAGAGCTGTGTTCATCTTATTGCTGCCATGTCTGCAGCTTTCGTTTTAGACTGTTGGATGTGTCCCTGTCCTTTGGTAGGTGGAATGCAAAGGAAACTCTCTGTTGCCATTGCCTTCGTTGGTGAAGCAAAAGTGGTGGTCTTGGATGAACCCACTTCTGGAGTTGATCCATATTCTAGACGATCTATATGGGATCTTCTGCTGAAGTATCGCTCAGGTAACAGATTTGTGTGAGGGGAACTTGCTTTTTATTTTTTTAAACCTATCGTAGATACAGGAAATGCCTCGTGCATAAATGGTCACTCGTGCTGGGGTCTGAACACATGCAAACAAGATTCTCTGAGCAGATACCCATGTTGCAGGCAAACCTGAGGCCTGATTCTGGTGCTGAGAAAACCCTGCATTAATTACCGTAAACTGCACAGTTCTAAATTCCTGAGAAGGTCCATGCCTTGAACAGTCCTGCTTGTCCCTTCTCCTAGGCAGAACCATCATCCTGTCTACCCATCACATGGATGAGGCGGACATTCTTGGAGATAGGGTAGCCATCATATCCCAAGGGAAACTCTTCTGTTCAGGCTCTCCGGTTTTCCTGAAGAACTGCTTTGGATCTGGCTTCTATCTCACCCTTGTTCGCAAGATGAGAAGCACCAGAAGTGGAAGGAATGCAGTAAGTATGCTGCTCCCTCCCCAGACATGTCTTGAAATTATATGGCTGCATGAGAATCCCTGTAACCAGTTGCTGGCATTATCATCATGACAAGTGAAAACAGTAAGTGGACATGAAGCCCTCAGTGGTCTACACTTTGGTCTATTCAGTCAAGTGCGCCTAAACATTTACAAATCAGGTTGTCTTTGTACATGGATCTTTCTGATCCCAGCTTTTGTAGTAGTGTGAATGCAAACGTCGTTTTCTCTAGTAACTAGCTGAGAAACTAGGAGAGTCTGTTTATCTGTATCTAAATCAACTTTCTTCAGCTTGAGAATTAGAGATCTGGAGCATTTCTGCTGCTAGTGGTACTTTGTTTTATAAAAATATGATCTGCATATGCATGGCCACTACTGGTTACATTTCTCTGGCTATTGGTCTGTAGCTTAGAATGGGTAGACCCCCTTTGTGCAGACCAGTTTGATTTCTGCACTGCTTACTTCAGTCCTCAGGTGATTTCTGTGTCATCTGTATAATCTCAGTGTAAAATATTCAAGATGCTCCAACTATAATGCATTTTTCACTGACACAACCTGTTCAAATTCTGACAGCCTTTACATTCTGCTTTGCATTTATCTGAAGCACTTTCTTCTTTGTGTCTGTTGTTTGTCCATACTAGTCCTTCTGTAGCTGTGGATCTGAGTGCTCCTGCTCCTGCTCCAACTGTATGTGCAGGGACAAAGAAGGTGCTCCAGATCAGGAACTGGATGGTAAGATGGTTTGGCATTCCAGCATGCAACTGTGCCTCATATTGTGCAGTGCTCCCATCTTCCAGGGAGGTGTCCTTTTCCATCACTTGTCTCTGATACCAGCATTTTACTGTAGCATGGATTTGGTGGTTTCTTTGTGCTTTTGTTTAGAGATCCCTCTTTTTCATCTTATGTGTTTATATGATTTAAGGTGCAGGTGCTGAACTGGTACTTTGGGTACCAGTTGTCTTAAATATAGGACACATTTTGAGCTCTTCTGCACCAGACGTGCAGTTTGGTAGTGAAAATTGAATAGAGCAGATCTTGAATAGCTTCCAGCTATGTAGTGGCTCCGTATCTATCCATAACTAACAATGTGATCAAATCTGATAGAGAATTAACTTGAGGTATCTGTAAGCTAGGTAATAAAACAGTCCTAATTCATACAGTACAAACAGCAGCTTTTGAAATCGTTCCCAATATACTTAAATATTCATTCTTTGAACCTGTTTTGGCTTTTTACAGGAGATCTGAATGAGCTGGAAGAAATAATTCATCATCATATCCCAGAAGCAAAATTGATTGAAAACATTGGTCAGGAACTCATTTACCTTTTGCCCAATAAACACTTCAAACAGCGATCTTATGCCAGTCTTTTCAGAGAACTGGAAGAAACATTGGATGACCTGGGACTCAGCAGCTTTGGAGTCTCAGATACACCACTGGAAGAGGTAACAGGCACATGAAATATTACCAATCTTACATTCAGGCCCCAAAATGTTTTCTGGGAATATTCCTATTCCTAAGTGCAGAATCTTATTCATTCCTAATATTCCCAGCAAAACACAGTCACGTTTGCAGCGCAGTCAAAGCCATTGGTATGGGCACAGTGAAAGGGTCAAGTCTGACTGCATAGTAGCCTTATGGAATGTGACTCCGTATCCTGAAGTCTGCCTTTCTTTATATCCTTGTTCCTTTCTTTTTTTTTAGAGATATTTCATAGAAGATCTCTGGTTATGTAATAAGCAGAAGTACTGAAAAGATGTACAAAATTATTTCTGAAGTGTCATAATAAAGGATAGTATATAATATTTCAGAGATCAGCACCTGTGCTATTTCTAATCTGGAAATATGTTATCTATGGCAGGTTTTCCTAAAGGCCACAGCAGAAGCTGACCCTGGAATGCCAAAAGCAGGTAGAGATCTGTGAATGTTTGACAGACGTTTCCTGGGGCTATTCTGTGGTCTGAATGCCTAGCAAAGGAGAGTGTGAGAAGTGTCCATCCTTGTGTGGTGTTCTTGTCAAAATGTCTGCTTTTATGGCCTGTCATGACATCTGAGAAAATAGTTGATGTCAACAGAGAAACTTACATGGTTAGGATCAGATCTTTAACTCTTCAAATAAAAATGAAGTGTCAAGTAGCCAGTGTGTCAAAGTTTTAGTAGTCTTGAAATGCTCTGCTGACCATCAGTCCATAAACTACATACATGATTAACTTTTTTGTCCTCATGAGTAAGAAGAGAGTTACCTACGTGATGCCACTGGATGCAGACATACTTCAAGAGCTGTAATTAAAGCAGCAGGTGATGTCATGTACACATTTGGTAAAATTTCAAGCTTATTAAAGCAGTTGTACTCCCTTTGTTTATAGAAGAAAAGATGTCTTTTCAGCCTTTTTATTATCAGGAAATTCCTACTACTATTCCTACTACTAACTATATTTCCTTATGTAGGAGGTGCTCAATTAAACAGTTCTGCTCTGGGACAGATGTCTACTGAGAACAGGACAGTTGAACAACCTCCCGTAGAAGCCAGTGATTCTACTCAAATGCCCACAGGCGCAGCAGGAGGTGGCAGTGAAGGCAAAGGGTCCCAGCGGTGTAAAGGTTTTCAGCTCGTTCGTCAGCAGATCAAAGCACTGCTCATCAAACGCTTCCATCGCGCTACCCGCAGCCGCAAGGACTTCCTGTCCCAGGTGTTGACTTGTTTTTCTGTCTTGACTCTTTCCCACAATGTTCTCCACACTGTTTTTTCTAACAGCATCTCTATGCAAAGCAACAGAGGTGCTGTTAATGGGTAACAATGTCCTTATGAGGGCTGTTCTAATTATGGCTTGAGCTGTTCTGATTTTATTCTTTCTTTCTGCCCAGAGTCTGTCACCCTCCCCAGCTTCAGTCACTACTAGTCCAGTGTGTTCTTTTTAACACAGTGCAGATTCTAGGCTGTGGACAGTGTTGATGTAGAGCACACATGTAACTTAGTTTGATGTTTTCATGTTCCTTGCAGGTTGTTCTGCCTGCTAGTTTTGTGCTACTTTCTCTCATACTTACGGTCATTATTCCTCCATTTGGAGAATATCCTGCCTTAACCTTACATCCTTGGATTTATGGACAACAGTTTACTTTCTTCAGGTGAGAGGAATTACTGCATTCAATAATCAGTCTCACTGAATCACTATATATCTTGCTCTAACTGGTTTGAGAGGGGTGCAGCTGCCCTGGAATTGACAGATCTGAAGTAGGATGAAGATGGTGCATGTGGGAAATACAATGGCTAATATTTCTAAACGATGGTCCTCAAACACATTGCTGTCTTTGATATTTTCTTCCTCCTACGTGAATTCATGGGCTCATTGCTTAGACTATAACGTGTCTAACAGTGTCTCTGATACTCCAAGGTATCTGTTTTGCATATGTCACTGAACATGTTCAGGTTTTGCCTGCCTTTCCTTAATAAAATAAACCAATTAGCAGTGTTGGAAGGAGGCAGGTAATTCTGCACATGGTGTCCTATAACAGTTGTTTATGTCCATTCCATTATAGTAGTTTAAAATCCTTTTATAGAGAAAACTTTCTCCTCTACCCTTAGCAATGAGCAGCCTCGCAGTGAACAGATGGTCTCCCTCACTGATGCTTTCTTGAACAAACCAGGATTTGGAAATCGCTGCATGAAGAATCAGCCTCTCCTGTAAGTTGCTTGCTAAAAATTTCCCTTGAACTAGACTCTACCAGGAGAACCCAGGTATTTAAGAAAGAATTGACTTGACTTTTTCACTTAGAACCCATTCTTCAGCTTTTCCCCTGGCAATAGTATCTCCAGGTCAAAAATAACAATAGACAGCTATAAAACATTGGTGGATTAAGAGTGAGTCACAGTGCTAGGTGTCAGTAGCTGGAAGCTTGCTCATATGACCTCATGCTAGGACTTAAGCAACCTTGAAATGTGCTTTAGTAAGCCAGTGAGAGGAGACCTAAATCTTTACAGTTTCCCTGGCACATGGCACAAGTGATTCACCTTATCTATCTATCTATCTATCTATCTATCTATCTATCTATCTATCTATCTATATATCTATCTATTTATTCTCCATATTCCTAATGATAAAATTTGAAGGAATAGCTTCAGCAATTGCTCAGGTGATGAAGTAGCAACAGTAATCTCTGATTTGCAGCTATTCTCACTCTGAAGCAAGGACCTCAGTAGAGCTCTTAATTTAGCATCTGTTGTCTACTTTCCCTGACTGCAAGGCCTCTTTTGGAGACGTTTTTGACTTGGCATTTTGTGTTCTGGCACTTGTTTCTTTTCTCCTGCTTCTCTTCCAAACATGGCATCCATCAACTTAATGCTTTTCTTCCTGTTTCACATAGTTCAGTAGGAACCAAGAGAAATCTTAAAAAATGAAAGATAAAAATTACTGAATGAGCAGGGAGTAAAGAAAAGCACCATCTACTGAGATGTGTCTGCTGCAGATTTCAGGTGTACTAGTGAGTCAGACACCCTTTGTTTCTTCAGCTTCCCATCCAGAAGCTGAGGACAATAACCTTGGCGGTGCTGGCACGGAGGGGAAGGGGGAGATGATATTTATTTCTGTTTATCAAACACTCTAAAATATTATTCTCCTTAGTCATGACTCACTGGGTAAGAATTGAAAGCAGAATTTCTGTGGTGACACGATTGTGACTTTTGTGGATTTTGAGCTCTCCTGAGCTATAGTTCTGCCCAGCTGAAATATTGTGTTGCTCTGCACAGGGACTACCCCTGTAATAATGTGCCAACAGCCTGGAATACCCCTAGTGTTCACCCTAACGTGAGCAGCCTCTTGCTCAGCCACAAGTGGAGTCCTGAGAATCCGTCACCTTCCTGTAAATGCAGTAGTCGCGAGAAGCTCACTATGCTGCCCGAGTGCCCTGCAGGAGCTGGGGGCCTCCCACCACCACAGGTAAAGTTCTTCTCTCTTGCATGCTTAAATGATATTTGATGAATATTTTCATGCAAATTTCAAAACTTTCATATAGAAAAACAAAAAATCGCACCGTTCATCCAATAACTTTTAGTAAAATATCCTTTTTTTTGTCTCTAAACAGGAGTTCTGTTTAGAAAATTGCCTGCCCGCTAAGAAGTAAAAAACCAAAAATATTTAAAAAAAAAAAACCAAAAACCCACATGATTCAGAGGTGGAGTCTTTCCATGGAAAATGGAAAAGTTAGTTGAGTCAACCTAAAATATTTTTAATATTTCTTACACAGTTCAGCTTCTAGAAATAAAGTACTCAGCTAGCTAAATGAATATGTTTGTATACATGTGCATGATGATAAGTAATTTAATAATCATTAATGCTATATGGAGAAAAGATGATAGCTTTTGTGAAGTAGGGGAAAATTATAACTTGTCAGTGCTGGTATTTTCTAAACATTATTCTAATAACTTAAAGAATATAGAATTGAAATTGCACTTAAAATTAGTCATCTGTTGTTTTAATGCCTCTCCATGCACACTGTTCAGCTTCAATTATGCCATTTGCCAGATAACACACAGTAGTTAAATGATCTATTAAAATAATTACCACTTTTACATCAATGGCACAAGGTTAATCAATTTCTATATCAAAATGTGTGATATGATCTTTCAAAAATATAGATTTGATTTTCTTTTTTTATGTCAATATTCACAAACACCAAACTACAAGTGTTTCAAATTTCCATAAAATACTAAGCTATGGACCAAAATAAGAAATTAATAAAGTGATTATATTCAGATTTCTCAAATTATTTCTGGTTTTCAAATAATCTGTATCTACAGGATACCCACAGTGGAATTCTGATAATTTCATATTAGTGCATTTGAGAGAATATTATACTTCCTATTCAAGTAGGATGCACAATTATTTATTTTGCTGGTCTTCTATTTTTCTAAAGCCAATGTATTAAACATGATAACATATTAAACTGATTCTTTTCCCTACCCTCTCATGAAGATACAGGTCATATTTGACTCTCCAGGGAAAGGACAGTATGTAAACAATTGTTATGCATGTCTGGGTATGGAAAGCTTGTTTAATGAAGGCACTGTGAAAACGCCACCAGTCTTCCTGTGTATTCCTACAGGAAGGAATGTATTTCTTCCTGTATTCTAAAATGTGCTAGACACCTGTCCCCAACTCTTTTGTGAGAGATACTACTGCCTCTCTGTGGACAAATATAGTCACTTTTTATAGAGAGTTTGTTATTTTCTATGTATTAGACTGTTTTCAGCTTGCAAAGTTTGCACCCTGTATAGGGATCCTTTATAAGGGAATTCTGCTTTTTGAGAACCTTTAAGATTCTGAGTTTCACAGCAACACTGTATTTGCAAATTACAGAAGTTAATAGGTTTAGAGACTGCAAAATTTACTGTGACTGGGTTTTCTTTTTCTTTCAGAGAGTGCAGCACAGCACAGAAATTCTTCAAGATCTGACCCACAGAAACATTTCAGATTTTCTAGTGAAAACGTATCCTATCCTGATAAAAGGGAGGTAAGGATCAGCTTCTCTAGTTTTTTTCACAGGTGGCTTTTTGTGACTGCCCAAAAAATTCACTAATGTGATATAATATAGCACTTGATTTCTTACAGTTTCATGTAGACATAGACAATTCCTCTGCTGTTTGTGCTTCTCATATATGAATAAGAGCTAAAATATATTTAGCTATATCTACTTGCATTATCAGGCATACCTGTATTGGCAAATCTAAGTTTTGATTTACAGGACATGCCATGTTAGAGGAAATAATGTCAGCAGTGAGAAAACATATGAATTTACATGACATGGTGAACATCCTCACAAAGGTGCTAGCTGGGATGCCTGAAGGAGCAAAACCACCCCAGCATGACCATCTGCTTGGGTTAATTAGCACTTGCTTCCAAGAACTGCTACGTACCTACCACTAGCCCCTGTCCATATGTCCTGTGTGATAATTAAATATGTAGTGTCCATGGCCTAGTCTTTCTGATTCACATCTCACTGCCCGTTTGGTTTTCAGCTCAGCTCTTGAAATTCCCATAATATTGGACTAGATGACCTCTAAGGTGCCTTCGAACCTTAAGCACTCTATGATTCTATGTTAGCTCTCTGCTGGCTGCTTTTGGCTCTTAAGACATATCACAGTTTCTTTAGATGCATCTTCTTCGGTCAGATAATTACAGATTTAGGATAAACCTATGTGTGTTAAGTCTTGCTCTTCTCCATATTAGCTGATTTTTGGATCATGTCAGGATTTTTTTTTAAAAAAAAAGGGTGAAAATGAGTAGAAATAAATGAAAATGAAAATGAAAATGAAAAAAAAAAAAAAAAGAAAAAGAACACTTCAGAGAAAACCACAAGTCCTGGCAGGTCCACAGCTCCAAGTAATCAGCACAAACAGTATGATATAAAAACACTTTGGGCTGCTCAGGGCAACTCAAGCTCTGTAAGGCACAGGCAGTACCATTGACTTTGGTTTAGTACCTGATACAGGATTCTTTGTCTTTTTCAGCTTGAAGAGTAAATACTGGGTCAATGAGCAAAGGTAAGGAACCAATTCACAGATTATGGTGGTAAATAGTGAAACAACAAAATTCTATTTAACTAGGGAGCCTCACAATGCTTCCCTGAATGGACAGGGTAGTAGTAGCAGATAGCACAGACCATAGAAAGAGATGGCTGTAGTGTGAAATGAGTTGGAGGTCAGCAAGGGTTTTAGGAAGGCAAAGGGTTATGTTTGTTTGGGCTACCCCTGCAAGGGTGAAGACCAGAGGCACACAATGGATCTATCACTGTTTTGTTATCTGCAAGAGTCTTGCTAATGGGATCTGAGTGGTGGAGAGTTACAGTACAATGGAGCACTACCTTGCAGTTCTCTCTGCTGTGGCTTGTCTAAAGCAGAATAGAAACACAATAGTCCAATAGAAGCAGAATAGTCCAACAAAAGAACTGGGGAAGATATAACCTAGATAACAACAAATTTCTTATCCCCATTCTAAAAATTTACATAGCTGGCATCAGCTGGCACTCTTGTCTGTAACACAGATATTAAGCTTAGAAATATGGCTGACTAGCTGGGAAAAGTTACTTATTTTCATTTTTTCAAAAGAGGAATGCACTTCAAAGGTAGCAGCAGGAGGACTACCTTCCTTCAGATACAGATGAGTCTTTAAAAAGCAATAGAAAAGCAAGTAGTTCTTCAAACAATTATAATACCTAAGAAAAGGGAGTAGATGCACAACCAGACAAGACTGTTACTGTGATCTAAAGATTTTATAGTTGTGAGAATGACATTTCTGTACATATTCTTTCTGCTTAATAATTTTCTCAATTTCCTAACTTGAATATTGAAATAATATTCATATTATTGTTTATAATATTCAATAATATTGGAATATTGGAAACCAATATTTTTATTATTTTTAAACATGATGCAGAACTAATACAGCTTGTTAGAAAAAGAGTGAAGAATGTTATACATGAATTACATCATGTGTATAAGTCAAACTTATATCAAAGGAGGAGCTTTTAGGCTCTCGATCAATGTATAGAGCTTTGGGTCTATGATGTGACAGACTGATGATACTGTTTTCTTTGTTAGATATGGAGGAATTTCTATAGGAGGAAAGCTCCCAGTCCTTCATGTATCTGGAGATCAAGTTACTGATTTTTTAAGGGATCTTGGCCGAATGATGAATGTGACAGGAGTAAGCAAGAATCTTTTTGGCTCTTTATCAGAGAATTCATGAAGCTAAAAACTTACAGCATAGAGTCTCACAGAGAGATAATCTTTAGCCTTTTCTTTTTTCTTTTAGGGAGAAACTTCACTGGCTGCTTTTAAAGAAATTTCTAATTTCATTAAATACATGGAAACTGAAGATAATATTAAGGTATTTGCTGGAAGTATTCTGCTAACTCAGTTTTTCTTGAGGGATCTCAAGAGATCTCAATTTGTGAGAATACTGTTAGTGGATATCAGATAGGAGAAGATCTGTAATATATTTATTATGAATAATATGGAACACTTACATGCTGAATTATTTGTAATAGGATTTTTAAACCACATTCTTTTGAGAAGTACATACCTTGTTAAATGTTAAAATGTGCTTCTACCAAGTCCCTTGAGAGGCTGCTTTTCAAACCTTGTTGGAGATGAATCTTTAAAAGCACAGTGTGCGAGCTCTTCCTGCTGGACTTACACCTAGGAGATAGGGAATTGCCCTGGGTTCTTTCCTATTGACACTACACCCAAATATCCACATAAAAAATGGTCACATTTTCTCCTCAACCCAGGGTTGTTATTTCAAGTTTCCTAAATGGGTTTGTGCTTTCTGGCTCCTTTAGGTATGGTTTAACAATAAAGGCTGGCATGCTATGGTTAGTTTCCTTAACGTAGCCAATAATGGAATCCTTCGAGCTAACCTGCGAACCGGCCAGTCCCCTCAGGAATATGGAATCACTGCCATAAACCATCCCCTGAACCTCACTAAGGAGCAGCTCTCTGAAGTCACTGTGTAAGTATGCCTGTGTCCGGCCACTGGCTTCTGCCCCTTCCTCTCGACAGCTTGTCACCTCCAGTGTGCCCACAGTTTGAGTGGAGATAGTTCAGTTCACAGGATATGGAAGGTCACTGCTAAAGTTTTGATTCTTACCAGAGATTAGATGCAAAATCCACTTTGCTTTTTTGTTCTGTCTCATATGTTCCCATAGGAATTCAGTACCATTCTACACAGGAATCATAGCTGCGGTGATTATATCTGATTACATATTTGTGTTGATTCCACAGCACTAAAGCCAGGTTCCAAAGTCATCTTTCGTGCTCTGAAGCTGGTAGGTCTGCCCAGGAATTAGCACAGATATTGGAATTAGGACAACCAACAAGCTCTGGCTTGGGTGCCAAGGACAGTATGCAGGCATGCAGTAGGTTTGCTCTGTTCCAGAGCCTTGGGAGGCATTATTTCGTGAAAAAGACTCCCTTGAGATAACATGACTCTCCACTCATGTCTCCTGCTCAGTTCACAAATCAGAAAAGCTAAAATCTCTCTTTAGTACAGGGGCAAGATCTGCTGCTCATCTCGCTCTGTGTCTTCCC
>JAUBOD010000901.1:1247425-1259607 GCA_032353885.1 Nothura maculosa | reverse complement strand
TTCACAAATCAGAAAAGCTAAAATCTCTCTTTAGTACAGGGGCAAGATCTGCTGCTCATCTCGCTCTGTGTCTTCCCCCTCTGAATACCTTTCCTCCTAGCTCCCACAGCACTTCTATCATAGTACCTTAATACATAGTTTGAGAAGGAAAGCAGTAACCATGAAAGGCTATCAAACCCTGCTATACAGAAAAACTGAACTATCTCTGAGTGACTAAATTAAAAAATCAGGGAATGGAGCCATCAAAATTCATATTTGTTAGCTGCTGTCCCAAATATAACATGAAAAAAATACATCAAATTTTGAAAATAGAAAAAGCTTCTACATTCAAAATAATCTTGCTATTTCTAGCTCTTAAAGTTGCTTCCAGCTTTTCCAAATGTTAATATAGTGTTGAGTTGCTTCCATTTCCTAGCTCACAGCCCCTTCTTCTGTTCCAATGCAGACTGACCACTTCAGTGGATGCTGTTGTTGCCATCTGTGTGATTTTTGCCATGTCCTTTATCCCTGCTGGTTTTGTTTTGTACCTGATCCAAGAACGTGTGACAAAAGCCAAGCACCTTCAGTTTGTCAGTGGTGTGAGCCCTGCTGTGTACTGGTTAACTAACTTCATGTGGGACATAGTGAGTAGCTGCTGGCCTCATTTCATAGCATGCAGTTATTCCGATTTCTGGATTAGCTGATGAATAGTAGGAGAATTGAGCGAGGGTGACTTTGAGCATTGCAAAACATCTATTTCCTGAAGTGTTTCTTAGAGACTATGCTAAGGATCTGACTTCTCTTAAAAATTGTAAATGTGAAATAGAAATCAGGTGCACAGGTGCACATGAAATATAAATCAGGTGTACATTCAACTAATGAAGCTGGAAGTGCTGTCATTATATGGATTTCCAGCCCCTGCCACTGATGTGTAATAAAGTACAAATAACAACAGCGAGTGAAAGTTCAGTTGCCAAAAGATAGTCACACTTGCCTTTAGAAGCACCTTAGGGTGTTTCAGGATATTGAAGACATGGGAATGAGAGACACAATCTGTTGGAACACCAGATGGAGGCCAGACAAAATAGGGTATCTACAGTGAGATAGATGTATCTGCTTAGCCAAATTGTGTTGCTCCAAGAGAAAAAGTCACCTGTCCAGCTCATAAATTCCAATGCTTCAGCAGTTTGAAAATCTTCTTGGAATAGCACGTAGGGTCTGGATAGGTTTCCAGACCTTCTCAAGTGTCACTCACTGATCTTTTCCCTTTGGTGTGCCAGGTGAATTACGCACTGAGTGCTGGAATGGTTGTGGGCATATTCGTTGCATTCGACAAGAAGGCGTACACTTCTCCAACTAATCTCCCCGTGCTTATTGCCCTATTGCTTCTGTATGGGTAAGTCTTCAAGGTAGTTCCTGCATGTGGGACCCTATACTTTACACTGGAAAGATTTCCTGAGGTTGAGCTCAGTAGTTAGTCAAATCTAGCTTTAAAGAGCTAAACCGGATGGGTGCAATGCAAGTTAGAACTGGGTTCCGTCACTGTTCTGGGATACTCCAGCCAGACACATGCTGTAAGAAGGGAATTTTTTTGTCCCTGCCTTACAGAGATTTTTAACATTAAAAGTCTTTATAAGAAAATACATTATTTTCTACTGCTGTACAATACGTATGTTATATAAAATATGAAGAATTTTTTATTTACCTCTCTGACAGCCAGTGCCTGTAAGAGTTTTTTTTTTAGGTTTTAGCCCAAAGTTTAAAGTCTGCTAATTCTTCTGCAAAGACATTTCTTCTTTTTATTTGTGCTGACAAAATGCTGGAAAAAACATTTTGTAGGATTGATGGAAATTTACATTGTCTTTTAGTGTTTAGTGATCATGTTTCTTATCTACAAAATCATATGACTGCTAGCTCTACAGCTAGTGGGAACCTAACCTGGGGAAAACAGATTAGCTGTATTTATTTACAGAATCAAAAATAAATTAAGCTTTTCACACCATCCTTTATATATCACAAATTAAGTGTAAGAGGACACAGATCTTTTCCAAATAGCCTACCTTTAACTGACAGTAGTTTTCTTGTTCTTCAATGAAAATTTTGAGGCAAAGCAACTTAGCATTTAATTTCTGTAAAATGCTTCATGATAAGAAATTATATCAGAATGTCACTATTTCATTACTTTTTTTTAAGTGCAATAATTCTGTCTTTTAACATGTTGTCTGTGGTGAAGGCCATACATATTATTTAAAAATAGAATGATTTCTGAGCATATGGATGAACAGTTAAATGTCTTATTTTTAGACATCTATTAAGATTTTTTTTTTTACTAAAAAAGTTCTAGTCATATGGCAGTAATTTCAATGATTTCACAATTAGGTATTCAAAATAGAAAGCAGAAAGCAAGATAGATTCAGAGTCATGTATTAGTCCTTGTTTCCACCTTTAGTGACAATGGGAAATTTAAGATTTTTTTTTGTAACAGAGCTTTTTTTGTGCCATGCGGCAATGCAGGCTGTTGCTACTGAATTCTCCTTAGTGAGACTGGTTGTGGCTAAGCATTGTAAGTTTATTTTTTGTCCAAAAAAACATGACGCGGGGAAGTTCAAATCAGTAAAACATAGTGGTAGAGGAGCCGTAAGCAAATATCAAAACATATGACATTTCTCATTTCTTTGAGCATTTCCAAAGGCTGAGCACTATGTGGCAGAGAAGTACATCATATTGGCATTATTTAACCTATATTTGCTTCTCCATTCAGACATAGAGTCTGAGGGTATCTGGGATAATACCTTGCCAGTCTGGGATAATACCAGAACAGCAAACATGCTGTTCAAGCATCCTTGATGCTGAGATGCTAAGATGACAACTCCTTTTATTGAGTAACAGGGAAAAGTATTCCAGGGGAGTCTCTGGCTATGTTGTTATTTTGGCATTTCATTACACTTGGGATAAGAAGAAAGTTCACCTTTTGTTGGGCCTACTAATGTAAGTCCTGAGAAGCCATTATCAGAATATTTCTCTCTTGTGTGTGCAGGTGGGCAGTAATTCCCATGATGTACCCTGCTGCTGCTTTCTTCAATGTCCCTAGCACTGCTTATGTTGCATTGTCCTGTATTAATCTCTTTGTGGGGATCAACAGCAGTGCCATTACTTTCATCCTGGAGTTGTTTGAAAATAGTCCGGTAAGTGATGTTTATGTGAAACCTTGTTTAAAAGAGCTTTGCAACGAGTGTCCAGGTACCATCATCTCCAGAGATGAACTGCTTCCTTGACCTCATCGTTTTTCTGTCTTTAGATAAGCAAATGGGCAACTTACTGAGTGACTCAAGGACAAATGAGCAGAATAAGCCAGAGAAGAAGTGAATCTCGGGGAATTTGATGTCTTGGATTATATTAAGATTTTCATCTCTATGAGTAGGATTTCATCCTCTTTCCCACTTGGGCTGAGGAGGCACTTCATGCTTTCTTCCATAATGTGGTTGACACATCTTCAGAGGAAAATTGCCCTTCTCTAGGTTCAGTGGTTGTGCAGTAGACTGCTGCTAGTACTTTTGCTGTTTTGGATATCTTCACATTGTACCAAAATCTACTTTGTAATTATATCCTGAGATAAGTACCTTTTAAGATTATGGAAGTCCTAATTATCGAACTTTTCCAGCCATAAATAAAAATATTACAATAGGTTAAGTTTTAACCACCTTGTTGTTGCTCCTTGTTCCTGTTTATAATAGGTGACATTAGAATAATATATTTTCTCTGCTACATAGAGAAATATTTTACTCTGAAGATAAGCTTTTGTTTATTGACAATTTTTAACCTGGTTTGGTGCAACGTATGGCAGCATTTTTCTATGCAGCATCTTAGGTTGTAGATGTTTGAGTGTAGCTTGATAACTACTGTTTTGTTGTGAGAATGAAAAACATCCCATCTCTCCAACGTGACAGAGAACTGTACACTCATTTTGCTTTATGTTCTTATCGATGTCTGGGTTCAGCTCCTTTATGATGTTGTTTTTGTTTCTTACAGTCCTTGCTGAAATTTAATAAAACTTTGAAAAATGTACTGATGGTCTTCCCACATTTTTGCCTTGGCCGTGGACTCATTGACTTGACTATGAACCAAGCTGTGAGTGAAGTTTATGCCAGATTTGGTAAGTAAAAGTCAATAAGCAATAAGAGGTATTAGTGTTACATGTCCTGGCCTTGGATGAAATGGTTGGAATTGATTTGGAAAGTAAGTGGCCTTTTCTGAAATTCCTTCTTTTCACACCATCAGGTGAGTGAAGAAGAGTGAGAATAAAAATTCAATCCCTTGGGAAGAGCTGTAGCTTCTGATAAACGGCCAGAACTCCAGAGCCTGAGCAACATTCTATACTAGAAAAGAAACCTTTCGTTCAGTGCCAGGCTCTGGTCTGTGCTCATCGGGTGCCCTAAAGTCCTCAGATCATCATATTTGGGATATACTTCTCATTAATTTTCATGCTAATGTTTAAAGTGGCTATTCTTCAAATGCATCCTCTTGGGATGTGGAAGTGGCTGACTTTGGTATCAGACAATATATTACAGTAGCAATACAGAAACTTTTTTTTCTTCAGAATAGGTATGCTTTTCACATAATCCATGCAAATTTATTGATTTTTATCTACAAATACTTGTTCATTATGAGAGCTAATACTCGTTTTTGTGCCCATGCATCAACACTTAGAGAACTAGGCTGAGCTTGTGTTACATTTTGTTAAGAAATCTTTACTGTCTTTACTAGAAAATGTCAGACATTGCCTGATCAAATGAAAGTACATCATGAAATAAAGTAGAGATTTTTCATCTGAAACCATTATGCTTGTATCCTTTGTTATGAATAGCAGTGGATTTCTTGCTTTCTCTCCCAAGGTGAAGAATATGTGACCCATCCATTTCACTGGGATTTCATTGGGAAAAATCTGGTTGCCATGGCTGTTCAAGGGATTGTGTACTTCATTCTGAATCTGCTTCTGCAGCACCATTTGTTCTCCACAGGATGGTATGTCCAAAAGCTTGTATTAATGTTTCTTTAGTAGCAGGATGAATGTCTTTGTTGTTCTGTCTATTCGTTTTGCTTTCTCTTTCTCTGTATTTGTGGCATAAATAGCTTCATTCAGTTTGCTTACCTGATTTCTGCTTAACTTGCTGATATGACATTTCAAGAAAGCATTGAAATGTGTGTCTGTCTTCATTGTTTTTACAATATTTAAGCTTATTATTAAGTTATGTTTGTGTTAACTTACTGAAAAAAATAATTTTCTTGATTTAAAATTTCAGTGTAAACTTTTTGGATCCATAAAACTTAGTAGTGAGATTTTAAAACCACTTAGAAAGTCTGGAGTGTCTTAATGTTGGCAGGAGGTGCAATCCTAACTGAAGTCCTAGGCACACCTACTTACAGCCTGGGCAGTAGACAGGTGTCCTGTTTGCTTTGCAGTGGGCCCATCTTAATGAAAGGAGCTGCTCTCTGGGTGTGAGTGGGTCGTTCACTCTTGATGGAGTTTGCCAGAGGTATTGTTACTATTCTGAAAACACTGTCTTGCAGGGAAATCTTCTCCAAAGACTTGTAGAAGGACATCAGTTCACTAGTTACTTGAAGAGCTGCCAAATAGCCGAAGCTGTGGCTGAGCAGCAGCTTATGCCCTATCAGTGACTGAAGAGGCCCACTCACTTGAACAGCAATTTCCTCCCCTTTTTTAGTACTTAGAAATTGGTTTCCAAAATTCCACGGATTCTCTGAAGCACAGCAGTGCTGAATCCAGTGTCACATTGTGATATTTCAATCCCACTGCTTCCACCTCTTAATATTTTGGGGAATTGAGTAGCCATTGCTTTGCACTCCTTTGTTGTAACTGCACTCAGGGCAACTTACAGGTTCTGCAGTTGGCACCTTTTGTTTTTTCCAGGTTTGCTTGGACTAGTAATTCACCTATTACTGATGAAGATGAGGATGTTGCAGAAGAAAGAAAAAGAATTATGAGTGGAGGGAACAAAACAGACATCTTACAATTGCAAGAACTGACCAAGGTACTATTTTGATAAAGATGAAATAAAAAAACTTCTTTTAGAAGGCACCTAAGCTACAGATATAGATGCATATTGTATTTTTTCAAAATCATCCTTGCCCCTTGGAAAATAATGGTTTTTTGTTTTAGGTTTATGCAGGTAGGAACAAGCCAGCAGTGGACAGACTTTGTGTTGGCATCCGTCCTGGAGAGGTAGGTTGTTCAGTGACACTAAAATACATTCCACAGATCGAAACAGATTTCATGCCCCTGTTGATTTGCAAGTTGAAAATACTGAAAAAATTGATAAATTTTCTGACTTAGTGCTTTGGTCTTCTGGGAGTGAATGGTGCTGGCAAAACAACAACATTCAAAATGCTCACTGGGGATACTGATGTGACATCTGGAGATGCTGTAGTGGCTGGCCACAGGTATGTGCCTTAGAAAAACAGTCCATTGACCAGGGTGGGATTGCCCAGTTCATAGCCTCTATGACTCTGATTTTCTTTACGGTTTTGTGTCACTGAGATACCACAGCTAACACACACTGGTACTTCACAATTTTAGCACTGTTTGTATTGAAAAAACCTAAGTTGTAGTAATACTAAAGGTGGGACAAAGCAATTAAATCTGATCCCATAGCTGTATAAGGAGATTAAGAGCTCCCAAACATAAAATATCCAGTCCAACACAGTACTTTGACCTGAACTTTGGGGCATGTTTCTGTTCCTAACCCTTTGTGTTGGCATAATGCATAAGTGAACACATTACGATATGGTATTTGCTTATGTTTGTTTAGCTTCAGGCTATATGTCTTGATTTCTTAGGTGGCATTGGGATCTGACTCTGTCTATTGCTGTTATTTGAACAGTATCTATTTGTACTTCACTGATACTACCAGCAGACAATGCATGCCTTTCCTGTCTGCTCCCAGTGACCACACTCTGTCATAAAAGTGCTTTATTTTTTTATTCATCTAGATAAAAACATCATTGCATAGAATAATTCCTCTTCACATTGGCCTTATAGCTAAATGGGAGAGTGAGCTGGAAGTCTCAACTGGCTAGAATGAAAGTTAACACTGTGCAGGTAGATATTTTAGTAGCCCCTTGTATAAGGAAGAATTCAGTTTTCTATTACAAGAACTGTTGCCCCAGAAAGGGAAGATTTTGTTCAAACTGTCTAGCTCTGTCTTGAAGCCAGTGTTACAGATTTGAGATTCTTTTCTTTGATTCTCCAGTATATTGACCCACATCTCTAATGTTCATCAAAACATGGGATACTGCCCTCAGTTTGATGCTATTGACGACCTGCTCACAGGACGGGAGCATCTCTACCTATACGCACGCTTGCGGGGGGTTCCGGCAGAGGAAATCAAGAGGGTAAAGCAGCCTCACTTATGACTTCTTCGTAGTTACTCTTCATAATTACACTTAATTGCACCTCATAATCTCTGGTGATTAACAGGGTTTAGTTCATGCTTAGATCCTTGCCTTTTCTGTTTTGAAGTCCTGGGGATGGTTTCTGTCATTTTCAATGGATAAATTCAATATTGCACTATTAAATTCACGTTCTTAGGTGGAAGTGATACCTGCAAAACTGTGGGACTAACTGTGGAAGGCTAAAAAGGCAGCTACTGTGACTGGCAACTGTGCTGTTTTGTTCTCATCTTTGAACTTGTTTATATATGAGAGAGAAAATGTGAAGAAGATTCTAGAAGACAGCAATGTACATTTTTGCTGAGTTAAGAAATCTAGGTTATGTGTTTTTTTTTTTTTGTCAAGGAATTAGAACTCCACTTGCCATTGCAAAATTTTTGGACCCCTCTCTGTTCCAATTCTAAAATGAATGCGCTAAAGTGCAGGTTTGCCATGTCTGACAGGAGACCAGCCTGGTCTGCTGGTCATTAGCAGTTGTGTGAAAAAGCCTCTTTCTCTCCTAGGTTGCCGAGTGGGGCATCCAGAAGCTGGGACTTGCTGTGTATGCAGACCAGCTGGCCGGCACCTACAGTGGTGGCAACAGGCGCAAGCTCTCCACGGCCATGGCGCTGATAGGCTGCCCGCCGCTCGTGCTGCTGGTAGGTGCTAGTGCTGCCCCAGTGCACGCGTGCTCAGTGGCAGTCCTCACAAGCTGCACTCTGCCCTCCACTTGCATTTACTTCATTGCCATTTGGAGTTCTGGAATTTTGGAGATGTGGACATCGCTATTGTCCTGATAAAAGAAAGATCTTAAACAGAGAATGACTTGAGACAATATCTGTAGTCCAAATAAATCAGTTTTAAATCTGTTAGTTTCAGTTTGCATTTTCTTCTCAAATTATAACTGCTCATGGAAGCAATGATCTTATGAAATATCTGTCTTCCTGGTTTATCCAGCATAGTGAGTATTTGAGAGGATAGCTGACCTTTTGCAATATTGAATGTCACTGTAGTAAGCTATAGAAATTGGACTGAACTATAGAAATATTGAAATGTAGCTCTTCTTGAGTAAAGCCTTATAGTTGCATAATTCAATGGTAATTCTAAATGCAGTTAATTCAAAAATTATATATTTAGACTACACTGTAGCACTTTTGGATATAATGGTTGCTTGAGTAATTTCATGGGCCTTTTCATGTCTTCTCTCTGTACACAGTAAACAGGAAATGTTTTCTCAATTTTTTAAAGAGCAATTGTTGAATGACAATTTTTTTCTACCATTTAAAAAAAAATTTTTTTTTTAAGTGCTGACCAGGTTGACTGAATTTACACAGGATCAGATTCTCAGCTAAAATAAATCAGGGTGACTTCACTAGCTTATTGGATGTAGAAATGTGTCCTATATGTTTATGTCAGAAGAAGTAGGGTTATTTTTAAAGCCAGATTTGATATAATTTGATGTAACTGCTACCACCATTTTTTCTTCTTTTAAATCCTATATGCTTTGCTAATGAGGTATCACAAATACTTATAATTTTGCTGGCTCAGTCCACCCTGTGGGCTGCCTTTGTTATAAAGGTCACTGCATGCTTTTCCCTGTATCTGTGTCCTATACAGGTCACATTTTATTTTTACCCGTAGTTTCTTGAATTTGCTTCTTTGGAGTTGAAGATTATCTTGTGCCAGGAGTTTATTAATACCAATTCTTTCTCAAGGCACATGTGCTTTCTCAAGGCAAAGATTTCAATAGGGAAGCAATTATACACAGAGGCCAAAATGGACAAAGAATTCTGAATGGATTTGCTTTTCCTTATCTGCTGCTTTGACTGGTTGTCTTAACATTTTCCTTCCAGGATGAACCAACTACTGGAATGGACCCTCAGGCCCGGCGCCTCCTATGGGACTCTATTGTCAGTGTGCTCAGAGATGGACGAGCTGTGGTTCTAACCTCACACAGGTAAGAAGAGTTGGAATTCAGGCAATTTACTGAATCCAAGAGCAGATGAAGTTGAGTTTTATCTCAAGTTTCTGTTTTCTATTTTGAAAGTATGGAAGAATGTGAAGCTCTCTGTACTCGTTTAGCCATTATGGTAAATGGAACCTTCAAATGCCTGGGCACAATTCAGCAGCTCAAATACAAGTAAGCAGAGAGTTTTTTTATTATAATCTTTTATTCCAGGATAGTAGGGATTTATGGATACACTTAGCATGTGTGACATATACCCTCCTGAATACAGCTGTCCTGTTTGAAGGACTAAGCTAAAAGCTGTCATTTAAACAGACTTTCTACATGGCACTCTGTGATATGTATGAAACTTGAGCAGACCTCAGTACTACTCTCTGTGCTGCAGATCACTTCTGCAAGGCAGATACAGACTCATTAAGTTCCTACAGGGCTTAACCTTAAGCACTATCTCTTGGGTATTGTCTATGTTATCAGTGCTACTGAAAATTATTTTTCTTCCCTGTGAATAATGACACCATGTCTTCACCCACTCTCCAACCCACATTTGCTTCCAGATTTGGAGATGGCTACATTGTCACTTTGAAAATCAAAGCTCCAAAGTCTGGGATGCCTCCAGATCTGAGTCTTGCTGAGCAGTTCATACGAATGAACTTCCCAGGGAGTTTACAGAGAGAGAAACACTACAACATGCTGCAGTATCAGATTTGTTCCTCCTCTCTGGCTAAGATCTTTCGGTTAATAATCTCCAATAAGGAAGACTTACATATTGAAGAATACTCTATCTCTCAAACAACTTTAGATCAGGTGAGTAAAACTTAAAGCATCCCTGAGAAAGTTTGTCTGGCAGGAATTGAGCAATGAAATGGGTTTGTACTCAAATACTTGAAGGACCATATGTTCAGTGTAGGGAATTCTTCTCACTCTTACTCAAGAAAAACTCCCAGAAACCTCATCAAGGAGGAAGGATCAGATATGAAATCTCTAACTAATTCTCTGAGTAAATAAGTGCCAACTGAAAGCTGGTGAGACGGCATTTCCCAGATTCCAGAGTTCACCCAACCCATTCCATTAGGAAGAGCAGTTTGAGCAAGGTCAGCTCCTCAGAACAAGGCTTGCTCAGCTGGGATTAACCTAGTTCTTCTTTCTGTTTATTTTAAATATAGATTCTTGATAGTATTGTGTCAGAGGTGCTGCAGTACCCAAACATGCTTATACATCTCTGTCATGCATTTTTATGCAGGATCTGTTAGCCCCAAGAAGCCTGGGAAGTTCACTGGGGCTGTGGGCAGAGCATAAGCTCCATCTGCTTGCTTTTTGAGGTAGCTCAGAGTCTGCCTCCTTTTGAGGTAGCTCAGGGTCTGCCTGCTTTTCCAAAGTAGCTCAGGTCTGCATATACAAACCTGTAGTCTGTGGGAATGCTAGGGAGACATCCAGGTTGCCTTACAGCTTCCTAGTAAGATACTCTTGTCTCCCCTCTCCATCACAATCAAACTTGCTCATGTATTTTCAAGCCATGAAAACTTTCCTGATCCATTTACTGCTTAAGAAAGTAAGACTTGTAATTGCAAGCAAATTCATCCAAAGGAGGGAAGAAAGTTGAAAAAAACTTTATTAAAATAAAGAAGAAATGAATGATTCCCACTGAGGCTCAGGGTTCTGGTCTAGTAAATGCTTCTGGAGATCCCTTTCTGCCTCTTCTCTGCAGAGAAGCCAAGAGATTGCAAATTTAAAGCTAACTTAGTCAATGAGATGGTGGCATTTGTCTGCTCTCCTCACACAGGTTTTTGTGAACTTTGCTAAACAGCAGATGGAGGATGAGGACATTCCTTTGCATCCCCGTGCAGCTGGAGCCAGCCGAGAAGCCAAAGTGTCCCCTGCTGGGCTGCAACAGGCAGCTGCCTAAGCGATTCCTACAGCCACTAGCATCGAGAGTGTGCACAGTGCAAGGATGTGCCATACCAGAACAGGACAAGGGTAAAATATAGGCTGACAAGCTCAGTATTGTAATTATTTTTATACCTTTCTGAGCACTGTGCTCACAACTGTTAGCAACAATGAACTTCTGCTGCTCTACAAGGAGAACTACGTGCAATACATGCTGGAAGTATCAAAGGAAGGGCAGGTGCTTGTTCCAGAACAAAATCCTCTTCTAAGACACAGTTTGTCATAAGGTACAGGAGGAAAAGTCCTATTCTTCCTTAGAGAGGCAGAAAGACCATTGAAGATACTTCTGTATCTAGTCCTTTTAATCTGGTAGGTTTATCACATTTTTAATGTCAATTTTAAGTCAATTTTAAAATCTTAAGTCAATTGCTACAAGTCAAAAAAAAAAAAACAAAAAAAACCACAGTCCAAAGGCAGCTCAAAAGTGGTTTCCTGCCATCCTGAGTGAGCACAGGGCTACCAAGGTCAGAATTAGTGCTGGCTGAAGAGTCTAGCACTGGAAAACTCCTTCATTATCATGCCAGGCTGCCAGTGCAAACAGTTTTCTCAGCAGGAATGAGAAGAATAAAATAGGATCTCAGATCCAGCAAGAAATTTGTTTAAAAATTATTTATTTATGAAAATGATCTCATACTCACTTATCTATTTAAATGGAAATGAGTGAAAGAATGTCAAAACATGGATCAAAGGAAAGAGTATGTTCCAGTTGGCCCAAAGGTTTGTTACCCTTGGAGGCTTGGAGAGATACCTTGTCACCAAACAAGATGAATTTTTTTTTTCCTTTCCTGTGACCTGGACCTCAAGTGAGCATAGAGTATGAATAAGATTCGTGCTTTCTGAGTGCTCA
>JAUBOD010000901.1:1225976-1239523 GCA_032353885.1 Nothura maculosa | reverse complement strand
TCAAACCCAAGCACTGCTAAGCAGGAAGAGGAAGACCTATGAAAAACTTCACAGATGAAAGCCAATAACATGAACCTGAGAAGGCAGAAAGTAGAAGTGTTCAGAATGTCTGGCAAAAACGAGTTTTAGCAACTATAATTTGTATGGTTTGAAGAGATGTCAGGAATATATGAGTATTTATCACACTGTACAGATTTTTTTCAAAGTAAAGACTTTCTAATTTCTAATTGCAGAGATCTGCACTTCAGCATACATTAGTTACTGTTGTATCAAGAACAAACCTTTAAGGGAGCTACTAGTCTTTTTAGAACCCCTGCATTCCTCTGCTTCAGAAAATGTTGGCAGCAAGTTGTTGAGGGGAGATTCTTTCTGAAGGCTGCTGCTTAGCTCTAGACTCTCCTTCCATTTAGAAATATGAAGCTGTTGCCAGAATTACTGAGCTGCTGCACAGCTGTAACGAGTTAGCCACAAGGCAGGTTCAGCTGCTGGGGAGTTTCACTGCCATAGTGTAAATTCCAAGGGACAGAGTAAATAAAAGATGTTGAATACCCTTTTACTGATATCATAGTATGGGCTTTTCCAGCTATAGATGATAATCTGCTCTCCTCCAGATCATAAAACATATTTTGAATAACAATGTGTTCTGTTGTGAACGTTTTAAAATAATGAGTCCGTGAGTCACTACACAGTCTACTGCACTGCCTTGCAGACAGTAATAGGTAATAGGAGGCCTGCAGCTTAACAGCCACCCTACTCCACAGCAGCACTGCTGATACTGGGGAGTGTGTCCAAGCCACAGGAAAAAAATACAGAATAGCCAGGTTGTTTTGTGGTGGAACAATTAAAGCTAAATTTACGTTTGCTAAATAGTAACGATATTATTGGCGGGGACAAAGTGTAAAATAACTACTATAAAAAGCAGATTTTAAAAATGAACCCTCCCAACAATTTATTTTTCTTTACTACCTTGATAGTTGAGATTGTTACTAAACCCCTCATACCCAAGGAGCTACCAGGGAGTGAATAAAAGAGAATGCTAAGGTATGAAGTTCTGAAAGCAATGAGAAAACTGCAATATAAGTCATTGTATGGCAACACATGGGTTATATAGTAAGAAATCTTTTGAAAGAACTAGTGATTTATGGTGAAGTTTTCTGTGCATTACTACAAAAGCCACACCAACAAACCTGTACTGCAGCAGCAGTGCAAAGGGTGACTAGGTTGGATATATTAGGAGGCTATGGGTAGATTCGGTCACCATTTACCTTCACAATATTCCTCAGTGGCATAGTCCCCTGGGAGAACCGATGGACAAATACTGTTTCAATCAACCTTTTGATGTAGTGGAAAGAATGGCAGATACATGCCAAGCTAGAAACAGCAAGACAAAAGCATTTCAGAATGCTTAAAGAAACAAGTGTGGCAAGACATTTGGAATAAAACTACATAGCTAACAAGAAATACTGCTCAAGGCCTGCAAATGGACTTACTTAACTACTGGATGTGGGCTTGATGTAAACCTCTCATCCAGGCCATACACAAAAGGCATGCGGAAATAAAACACAAAATAGATGAACAATGGACCTGTATATTCTATCAAAAACACCTGCAAAAAGAGAGAGAATAATTAGACAACTGAATCAGATGGTCCTTGTGCTTTGGTTTCTTCATAATATGTACTGCAGTGGGATAAACACCTCCACTGACCCAGAGTGCCATTTGGAGAGGCAAGGAGAGAATAGCAGGTTTGAGAATAGGACATGAAACTTGTAGACATGCGTTTAAATCATTTGCAGTGCATCTGCAGTAACTGCACAGAACTGCAGCCATAGTCAGTGCAGCTGACACAAAATGGGTAACCTGTTATCATAGCAACCCAAAGCTCATGATAAATGTACATGCATGTTACATTTACACAGCTGCCCTGCTCATCCCTTCAAAAACTGTTGCTCTTTTCTGGGTAAAAAAAAGAAATTTGGTGAAGAATTTATCTTGAAAAGAGGGACTTGGTTTCTAATGAATGAATTTTGTCTAAATGGGAAAAATGTTTTGTACATGACATCATTTGTAGGAACAGTTAACATAGCACAGACATGATAACATGTATATGCTGTGCATTTATACAGAGCTGGAATCATTTTGTCACAGAAAACAGCCAGTTCATTCAAATAATCTCTTGTTTTTTGAGATAATCTATTGAGACAAAATGGAGACTTTTCTTTTATCAATAAGGTAGGTCATTACACCTCAGTTATGTAGAAAGAAGTTATATAGAAAGAAGGGAGGTTTTGTGCACTTCTGTCTAAAAAAATTCACTATTTTCTAATGTTTATAGCTACTTTGACACTGAGAACAGTTGCTGTATTATCATCTACTTTTGTAAGAGAACTAGTATTTTTTTCTGACAAAGGTATGACTTGATTGTAGATCAGAAGTTTGTCTTTTTATTTCACAAAACTGAAGTATTTCTTAACTTATATTTGAATGTAGTAGCTTAAAGGACAGGGAGAGCAGAGTGTAAATGAAGGATAATGAAATGGTCAAGGTTGACTGGTGTTACTCTGCATTGTGATATTTTGGTGTATATTAATGCATGTGCACCTTGAATCTGCATTGTCTGCATAATTTTTTCCTGCTTTTAAGATTATGATTTAACAGCTGCCTGTTTTATCAGCAGAATATCCAAAGTGTAGTGATTGTGGATTTAGTCTCATAGAATAATGATTTTTTTATTTTACTTTTTATCAGTATCATCTTTGCTATATGTTCTTAACACAGAAGATATTAGTGTTGTGTAGCCAGAAAATGCTATGTGTGCCTTTAATTCAGTGCATGCCTTTTGCTTTGTGCTGTGCTGTTTAATTGAGACTAGCAGACAGCATGTTTGCTGTGGAGACCTTGCAAGGTCACCTCGTGCATAAACAGCAGTGCTGTGTCACCTGCTGGGTGAGCCCTGATGGAGTGAGCCTGTGAATTAGGAGACTAACTGTGTGCTGACTTCTTGGATGACTGCTAAAGACTGCCGAAATGATCAGCTGTCAGAAGCCTGCCATTAGCATCCTGAGGCAGAGCCACATGCAAACAGCTGATTTTACTTTCATGCATTTTCCTGCTAAAGTCTGTTCAATTGCAGAAATGGAAAACCACTCACATGCCTCCCTGCAGGAAAACTCATGTGAGTATAATCCTGATCTTTAAGAATGGAAGTTACATAGATCCTTTGAACCAGATCCTCAAGGCTAGTTAGCCACCCAGTTCCCAGTGATTCTGTGTTAAACATCTAAATCTGTGTGAGACACAGCAGCTTAGTGGAATCGAGCCAGCCTACCCTGCAGCAAAATCACTGCTGCTCTTCAGGGGACTAGGCATTCAAAATATTCTGTTACTGCTTTCTCTGGTTAAACGAACTGAAGTGAGGAAGATTCACTGCCTGCATCCACTATTAGAGCAGTCATCATGCAGCAATGTTGGAGAGGGACAGAAAGTGATGTAAGGGTTAATAATGGAGAAATTCCCCTTAAAATGCCTCAGACTTGTAATATAGCTCACCGTAGTCCATCCTATCTGAGGCCCTAAATCTTTAAAATATAAGGTAGCGGTTGTGCCAACAGGGAGGTGCTGCAGGATTTCCTCATCTCTCAGGGACTTTCCTTCTAAGAAGGAAAGAAGTAGTTACATCTCAGTGAAATTAAAGTCAACTTCAGTAGCATCTTAGCCTTATATTGTGCTTTAACCTATCTGTGAGGCTCTTGGAGCTCACACAGGTTCTCTGGAATTTCAATAATAAACTAAAAATGCTTGTATTTAACTTTGATTTACGTTAGTAATCACAAGTAAGTCTTCTTATTCACATCTAAACAGTTAGGAGAATTCTCTATCCTATCTGCCAGCCTAGTCTGCTAGACTTGCTTCTTCATGGATACAGCAAAAGTTGCTGATGGGTAACTGGGTAACTGCCATGCAGTGCAGTTCACAGCTGAACCTCCATTTCTCCTTTCTTCAACTTGCTCATCACCAGACACACCAAAACTGGGATAAACTGGGATTGGAAGACCTTCCTACAGAACTTTTTATTTCCTCCTTTCTTTCCAACCAGCTAACTATGGGGTTATTCCACAGGACTTTGGCTTTTCCCTGGGAAAAGGAGGTAAGATAGAGATGAGGCTTTTTCTCTCCCTGCTTTGTAACATCTTGTATGTTCAGAGTATTGTCAGACACTTCTCATGTTAGAAATTCGAAGATACATACCAGCTTACCTGGTATACCTGCCTGAGCACTTCAAACTTCAGACTCTAGAATTTGGGGGAATTGTTAGGACGCCAGCATTTTTTATAGCAGATCTCACAACATAAGTCCTTTGAAGGAGTCTGACAAAGTAGATGTTTGTGGAAGGAAATAGGATCCTCATGCTCGTATTTTCCATGTACAGATTTTACACAATGAATTAATTTCAACTAGCACAATTTTATGGGAATGTATATATTACTCTAGCTAGAAGCAAAAACAAATAAAATGCTACACTTCATGCTGAATGTTAAGATGAATTAACACCATTTTGCAATTTTACTTTTTTTGTGTGCCAAGTCAGTGTACTGAGACTCCTATTAGTAATACCTATATCTAAATTAATCAAGTTAGCCAGCTGGCACCAGCTATGTCAGCAAATCCTACATCCATGATAATGTATTTAGCATCAGCTTACTCCAAAAGAACTGTAATTCCTGCCTGAGAGGGGAGGATTATGTGAACTGGCAGCTATAACTCATAGTCCATCTTAGCACTCCCAGCTGAACATCACTGTAGGGATCATTTCCATGCAGCTAAGGAAAAAAAATGGACTCAGATTCCAAGCTGCTTGGCTTCGAAGCAGAAGCGCTTAGTAGTTCACAAGAATAATGTCCAGACCCCTGAGGCAATTGCCAAGCACCAGATACCTGAGGGGAACTCTTTCCAATACTTTCAAAGAATTAAATTGTTCTGGATTCTCTTCATTCTCCACAGGGCTAATCAGCATAGCTGGAAACTTATTCTTAAGCCCTAATACCCATGCAAAGAACGGTTTTTATGCCAGCCCCCTGCTCACAGCTAGTCTTCCCAAGTACTTACTTGGATCCAGCCTTATCGACTGCCTTGCTGGATACCACTGAGGATCTGCAAGACCATACAGAACCACGTGATTTACAATGCTCGTTTTTAGATTTAACTATTATAATGAATGCAACACAATAAGATATTTGATTTTTTTGAGATTATTTGATTTTTTTAAAGATTATTTGTATTATCATGGAATGTGAGAAATTGTCATAAGTTATATATCAGGAAAAAGAAAATGATTTATGATAGTATAAAGAAAAATGATTTTGAAATCTCACTGTGATCACATTCATGTGTAACTTATTTAACACTGTGGGTACTTCATATTCCAAACTGTAATTGCTTCTTATTTACATATTCTCAGTATCCTGTTATGGTGTTAACTATTGCAAAACTTATACTCACATGATTTATGGAATAACAATCTGATTTCCCTAATTGTGGCATTTGATTCAACCTAGGCAACAAAGAATATCATACATATTAGACATATTTTGAAAGATGACCATTCAGACTATTCAAGTAGAAAAGCAAATTTGACAATTTTCTTATATCCAGCTAGGGTTGGTATACAGAGTACTTCTTCCAGGAAAAGAGGAGGATTTAATTTATGAGTCTTGTTTCAGAAGCTGCTGCAGTAGCAGTGACCAAGGGTTAGCACAACAGCAGTGGCAGATGGATGGCGCTTGAGTGAATCTGGCAAAGCCGTCTCTGCCTTAGTGAGCAGCTCACATTGAGCAGCTTTTTGCAAGAATGCTTTCTGATAAAGGGCAGTACTCTGTAGGCAACGTAAGAAGTGTGCATGGTTGCTGCCTCTGCAGGGGCCAAGGAAATGCTTTCATTTGGGAGATGAAATACTTCTTACAAACACCAAATTTTCTTAGTCACCTACCATTTTAAACATATTTTTGTTTTACCTTATCTAGGAAGCATAGCTGTTTCTTTGTCTTCCAGTCAAGGATTTCTACCTGAGAAAATACAAATTATGATTACTAAGCAGAATTGGTTAATAGCTATATGGATATATGTATATATAGATACATGTGTATGTTATAAAACACACATATGCTGAGGTGAGCCTTACGTTGGGGGAAATAAAGGAACAAGGATAGAGAGTTAGTTTTCATAGGATTCACTAAGGAACAAATTGACCTTCAGAAATTTTATGATTTACCAAACAAGAAAGGGATTTGACAAAGAATAATAGCATGTAGGCGGGCATATATATGCATGTAAGCAAATATTTTGAGTACATACATCTTGAAGATTCATGTACCTTGTTTCCAGAATATGATAATTGTGAAGACATAACATAGGCAGATATATTGAACAAAGCAACTAAAGATAAAAAATTTTTAAGAAGTTTTAGTGGGAATATTCAGAGATACTATTGCCTCTTCAGATCACTTGCATATTACCATTCTTAATGCTTATCAGTAGTGTCATTACAGTTCGGAAAAGGAAAGAGTGGGATTATTTCAGTGATCCTACTAGATTTTGACAAAAAGACTATGATTTTAATCAACAGTCAAGCCCATGTAAATTTGTTGCGTAGTTTAAAAGTTAAAACCTTATCTGTCACACCAGATGACTGCAACTATCATTACTCAGTACCAAATTGTTTGCTGGGATTTTTAAACGAATGCCTAGAATTAATTATGTTTGGTATTAACTGACCAAGAGAAGAGATTAACATTAAACTTTAAATATGATTCCTAACTAAAAATAGAAGTCATAGTCCAGAATCTTTTTGATAGGATTGCTTTGAAGAGATCACTTGGTAAGAGTATCTTATTTCCTTCTTGTACTTGTCCTAAATTGTTCTTCCTTTGTTGGTGCAGCAATAGAGCACTTCAGATAGAAGTATCAGCTCCAGTCTCTGTGCAAGGGATACTAAGGCAGTGAAATGCTCTGCTTGTGCATTGTAAGATATAGGAGGGGTTCAGGCAGGTAGGCACTTTCCCTTCTTTCTGATGCTAGTGAAGATGTGACTGGTTATTGGGATATTACATTTTTTTCCCTTTATCATGAGGAGAAATACAGGGCAATACCTCTACATTCTTGAAAGGTTATGAAATACCAGGAATTTCAAGTTTTACTGTTCTGTGCATGGAAGTCTGCTTTGAGGAGCAAATGAAATGGATTTCCTTCCCAAAAGGGTATTCTGAAACTACAGCATTCCAGCTTTTGCAGTCCACAGAACAGGTACTTTGGAAGCTCTAAACCCCTTTTCATCCTAGCTGAAGCTGAGTTGCTGCAGTGAACCCTTTGGTATATGTCAAAGTTCTCATGTTAGTGAATACCATAGGGCTACCCAGTAGGCTGCAGCAGCACCCAAGCCTTAGCAGTGTCCTTCCCATGGCACAGCATGCATATATTAGACTAGACTCCTCCAGGTGCAGATTTAGGCTATCATTTTCAGTGTCTGTACCAGAGATCCTCTCCAAGCCAATTTTAGGGTGTTTTAAATGTCTTTCTGCCACCTACTGTCTTTTAATTGGATTATTTTTGTTATGCACAAACTGAAGATTATAGAGCATTTTCTTTTGTTCTGTGATCTTTGGAGGAGTAGATTTATGGAAATGTGGAAGTGTCTCTGTGAACTTTTGAAAACAGTGAAATATATATGTATATATACATATATATATATATCAGCAAAGACCTGCTGCACTCCTATTTGGTTTCACTCCAGGGTGTCTCTTAGAAGTGTCAGACAGGCATAACTGCCTATACTGGCCCACTTCTTCAACAACTTAATGGGAACATACAAAGAAGATGATCCAGGCATTTCAGTTGCTTTCCTTTTTTCAGGAAGAGGGACAAAGGAACACAGCTTTAGATTCTGCTCTATTGCATGGAAAGCTGTGAAAGAACCAAGTGAAAACAAGGTAAATATTTCTTCTAACTGTCATGCTTCTTAGCTAAGCCAGAACATCCGTAGAGAGTTTAGATATTCCCTGCAATACAGAAGGGGCAGAAAAGTCTGATCCAACTTAAGAAATATTATCTTTTCTGAACATAATGGCCGACCCCATGAACTCACATAGCACCAAACAGAGTGTTTCCAGTCTTCATAGCTCAGCACCAGGTTGGTTAATGTATTGGTTGGCAGTAGTTTTTAGATACCCAGCAGCCTGTTCTTGGAACATTCACTCATGGGTATCATCACTTTCAAACATGAATTGTTTGGCTCAGGGAATTTTAATCTCTACATGTTTTCAAAGCATTTAGCACAACAGGGCACTGACAGCTGGCTTGCATTAATGCAGTATGACTTTACAGTCCACTTATTCGGTAAATTTTTAAAGGCCTTTTAAATTACAGCTCCTCTAAGACTATTTTTTGTAGACCTCAGTCGATATTTAGATTTGTGCAAGATAGCTATAAATTAAAAATCTTTTGGAAATGACCACAAATAAACTCCTTCAAAGTTTAGAACGTTAATTTGTTCTAGTATGTAAGGACAAAAGGCTGACATTATCTTTAAAAAAGAAGAAACGGTTTGATCTTATTTCCCCAGAATGGGTAAAATGCAAGGAAAAACCTACAGCATATGTTAGAAAAGTACATTCAACTATCATAGAATCATAAAATAATTATGTAATATAATATTACTCAAATTCATCCGGTCCAATCATATTAAACTGTTATTCATAGGAGTAGTAGACACAGTGTTTAAAAACAAATTTTAAGATACAATTTCCTTCAGCTGGATAACAAAAATATGGTTGATCTATTGCCTCTCCCCATTTAAAGCCATATAAAATAACTTTCTAGAAGAAAATGGGGTTAAGCCAAAGGGAAATTGCTGAAAGTGTAGTTATACTCAAAATTATGTTTATGCAGCTGTTGCTACAATAGAATTTTCATCTGCCACACTGGAATGTGAGAATAGTCAGCGGGGATGAAGCTAAGGATGCATTTAGCTAGTGTAGCTTTTTTCTGATATATCCAACAATAGACGCCTCAGAGTAAGAAAACAGGCTCAGAAAGTAGCAAAGGGAGAGAACAGGTAGATGAACACACTGACATAGAGATCATGATTCTCCTGCACCAGAAATGCTACCTTTGTATTTAACAGTTTTTAATGGATTTTTAATTGGTTTATTAACTTGCTTTGTGTGTACTTTAAGCATCGGTTTGTGTCCTGAGACAAGGTTTTGTCCATAGCTAAACTACATGATTTGTTGAGAATTCTTAAAATAGAACAAAGGTGAAGAACCAGATTCCATCCTCCTACCTTATCCTGTAAGAGTCAAAATAAGTAAACTCTTCCTCTCCAAGCCATTGGCTTAAATTTCATGAGGCTGGAATCCCACATACTAGATAGTTAGCCCTAAGTTTCCTAATTTCTCCTCCTCACTATGGTCTTAATACATATTTACTTCCTCCACCTGTTTTACATTTTCTAGCTGGGCATACTTGCATCTAAAAGCTTGAGGGCCTCAATCCAGCTGTCACATTACAAGAGTGTATTCCAGTTTATAGTACCCTACCAACAAGAAATCCTGAATTTTACACTTCTGGACTGATTCAAGAACCACTCCCCTCCACTGTCATTCTGTTCAGCTTTTCCTTGAAGTCAGTCCCTTTTGGGATATCATATAGTGAAGGGAAAGAATTGAGGAACCTCACATGTCTTAGCCAGACTGTTATTTCTACTCTGGGAGTTGGGTACCTAACCTGAAGGCAGAGCAAAGCCAACTCCCTCTGTGGACCTGGATCTCAGTGCAGTAACAGAAAGGTATAGAGCTGTGAACAGCCATTCTTCAGAAAGACAAATCCACTTATGTGGATTAATTGGATTAATGAATTAATAATCCATATTAATGATTCTGTGTATAAATGATCTCAGAAGAAATGAAAAATTCCTCTTCTTGCAGAGTGGGAGACTGTTCTTTTATTCCCTTATTCAGTACTACCAGGGTTTTCAGCAGCATTCCGTAGTCTTTACAACACAGAATACTTGCTGCTTCTGGCCTCTGGTTAATGATGATGATTCTCTCAACAACTACATTCAGGCAGGGGAGGTTTAAAAAGTTCTCCCTGAAATTGCAATCATTTTGTTGCATCAGCACAGCGATTTGCAATATTGAGCTCAAATAACTAATTGTTCCATTACTACCCTTTGTGAATCACAGATGTCGGTACACATCCAGTGTATGCTTTAAGCATAGAACTGGAGAGAGAAATTGTTCTCTTTTGCCTATAAGTGTCAGGGTCTCCTGACTGTTGTCACGTACGAGGACTGGAAGCTCTGGGAGGTCTTGAGCTCTTAAACTGAGGGCTGAACATACACAATTTATATTCATTGCTTAAAACATACTTCAAAGATATCCATTATTTTCTTTAAAATAAGACTTCAAACCCTGAGTAGCTTTAGGTACTCCCTGCCAAGTAATGTTTCACCATCACATTCTCTTATATAAAATTAAAAGCTTTTCTTCCACCCTGTATAGGAAAAAAAAAGGCTAAATTGCCTACCATTTAGATGAAGCAGCACAACTTACTGTACAAAATGTTGCTAAGTGCATAGAAAAATGGCAAGAGAAAAAGAGAATTCTGCCTTGACCTCCCCATCTCTTTATCTTTTTCATGTTTTAATAATTTTTTGCTATAAGAGCAAAGCAGACATTTTGAAAGAGCAGAATCATCAAAGGAGCAGGGCCCCTTCTAGTCACCGCTCAGAGAGGTGTCTCTAACAGGGCCTAGTCTGGCAGCCCTGCGCCTGGCCCTTGCTCACGGCCTCCCTGCTCGCCCCGGCTCGAGGCAGCAGCGCTCGGAGCGGGACAAACCTTTGTAACAGTAGCTGTGACATCTCAGCAATGCCAGCTAGGCAGCAATCACCCCCCTGCATTCAGAGGGTTTTCATCACAGTCAGAAACTTTGAATGCCAGCAAGGGGGGGCAGCACATTATTGCTTTTAGGCTTTAATGCCTACGTCAGCTCGATGTATCTTCAGGGAGTGATGATTCCAAAACACTGTTGGCTACCACTGCTCACAAAGGCCATTTTCCATCCAAAACAGATAAGAAAGCAAAATTACAGCTATACCTCTTATGACCCTTATTTTACAGTATGAGTGCATTTGCTCAAGTTATCTTTCCTCTAGGAAGAATAGTATTTTCTTTGTATTAAAGGCTTTTGAAGACCTGCACTTGTCAAGTAGAAAGGGGAGAACTCATTAGTGTAACTTCACAGCTCTC
Source organism: Nothura maculosa (assembly GCA_032353885.1). Classification (NCBI taxonomy): domain Eukaryota; kingdom Metazoa; phylum Chordata; class Aves; order Tinamiformes; family Tinamidae; genus Nothura; species Nothura maculosa. The sequence continues at coordinate 1,228,223 of JAUBOD010000901.1, read as the reverse complement.
TGCCACACACATATACATCTTAGCATTTTTAGTGAAAAGTGGCATTTTTAGGAAAAAAAAGGAGAAAAACAGGCAATTTTAAACAACATTTTAATTAGCTGTAAACCTAGAGAGTTGTCCTCCAATCAAGTTAGAGAAATAAACACCATTAAAGAATATTATCTACATATATATGTCTCTATGACATAGATTTCTAAATTTTGGGAGATGAATCTCCTCAAACTGTCAACTGCAGTCTATCTGCAGAGTGTGCACATATTTCTTCAAACTGTAGCTGTTCTTACTAATGTATCCTGAGATATTAGTGATAAAACAGCTTTGACATGAAATTAGAAACACAACCAATATCTGAAGTAAGCAAAATAAATTCTAGTATTATTATGGAATAAGAAACCTACAGGCCACTATAGGTCTAGGATATAGGTCTAGGATATAGGTCTAGGAGTCCAGGGACCTGACTTTGAATATTGGTTCTAATACAGACATTTCTTAATAACTGTAGGTAAATCATTCAGCCACTTTGTTTTTGCAGTAGGTTCACTAGGTGTGACAAATCTCTGCTTAATCAGGTTTTTGCTTGTAGTTCTCAGTAGTAAGTTTGAACACAGTCAATTCAAAATAAGGACTTAAATGCCACTTTAATACTGTGATGCCTGGTTTTGAACTCTCTGCAATAGGAAAAACACTCGAAAAAAAGGAGGGAATAGCTGGTGTCTGAGTACTGACAGTCAGTCTTACATTCTTCCCCATCCTTTTGTAGATCTGTTTACTGGTGAATCATTTTTTCCTGGTTATGGAAAAGGTCCTTCCTATATACCTAGGGACCTATGAAACTGATTATGAACTAACCACAATCAAAGACACAAACAAAACAGGAAGAAATATTTTATCAGTAATCCTCTACTTAACTGGTAACAGTCACCCTATAAAAAATTCATTGTCAGTTTAGTGTTCATTAAGTGCCTTGTGATTCTTATGAGGAAGCACTACAAAAAAGCAATAAAAAGTAAATGGTTTAGAGAGAGAGAATCTATACAGCTTTTTAACATGGAGAACACTAACGTCTAACATCAGTGGACTTTTTTTTCCACTTAGCTTTAGGAGAGATGAGGCACCTTCTCTCTATTGCTAGTTCAATTTTGAAGGTATGGTGGGGGGAATTGTAATTCAACATCCTTGGATTTATAATAGAAAGCAAATCTGTGGGGAGAGCAGTACAGAAAGTGATATGCAACACCACTGTTCAGAGCTGCCGAGGCCATCGTTGTCCACAACTCATATAGAGCCCTTCACTGATGGTCTAGGTAAATCTGCTTCCACCCCTTGCCTGTTGTACACAGAAAAGGACTGAAGACATGCAAGGCTGATGTGTAAATTCACAAGGCATTCTGTGTTTGCAGTAATGTTGCTTAGATTTAGGGCTCAGAAGACCTGGATCTGCTGCTCCTGTTCTGCCTAGACAGGTGGTGCAGCTCGCATCACTTCCCTGTGTAACAGGAACGATGCCTGGGCTCGGAGGTTGCCCAGCAGCCACTGCTAGAGACATTCAGGGAGCGCGTCCACAGACCAGGCAAAGACTGGGCCAGTTACCTGTCCACTCAGTGCTGAGTTTGAGTCTCCCAGAACTTTGAGACAGTGATAAAAACACGTCTGGGGACAGTGAAAAGCTCAGCTGCTTTTCTTTAGCTTCTGCAGGGAAGTGTTAGTTGCAGAGGAGAGGTATGTGCAGAGGACCCAACTCACTCCCATGCCAGAGAGCTTATTTTGCTTAAGTGTTAGCAATGTCCAAATTATCTTTTTTAATCTTTGAAAGCAAAATCTCAACTTTTAGGTCATGGTAACAAGCTGCTGTTTTTCCGATTATTTTTGACCTAAAGCAAAGTTAATGCTCTAAGTGCATCTGATTTGTATTTAATATAGGGAGGAAAATGTATTCCTTCTTAAGCAAGTTCTGTGCTGGAGAAGCTGAACTAAGCCTGCAGAAACAGTATGTAGAGCCAGTGCTGCCACCACTTAGCAAGTGCCCGTCTGAAGGATTTTTGCATTAACCAGTCTATCTCTGTGAGAGAGAGAGAGTCCGGCTGTTGACAGGAGTTGATGCGACAGGATTCCTGCCCCTCAGGTTACCCAGCTCCTCACGTACCCACCGGAGCCGCGGGCTTTGCGGGGAGCTCCCGCTCCGCACGCGGTGCCGAGGCCGGGCGGGCTGCGCCCCTGGGCGGGCTGCGCCCCAGCGCGCCCCGGCCG
>JAUBOD010000901.1:1187518-1211439 GCA_032353885.1 Nothura maculosa | reverse complement strand
GGAGCGCGGGCTGCGGGGCAGGGGGGACGCAGGCTGCGGCGCCGCGCGGCCGCCATCTTGCCGGGTTCCTGGTGCCCCGGTTCTCCTCTGCCTCTGGGTGACGCATGACCGGGGGAGACACTCACTGCCTGAAGCGGCTGGAACGGCCTCTAACACGGGTTGGGTGCTGAATAGCCCAGGCCGTTGGGAATGTCGTGGCCCCTTGCTAGGCCCGAGTGTTTTGTAGTGGGAAAGATCTTTTTGAATGTTACCTTTGGGTTTGCCCCCCCACTGTTTCTGGAATCTTTTAGAATTAAACATTTTTTTAAAAAGGGGAAGGATTAGCGTTTAATAAAGCATATTCTCTTTGAGGTTATCCTATTTGTGAATAGCAGGTTTTTTATTCCTTTTCTAGATGGCATCTGCTGAAAATAGTACTCCTGTATCTATGAGGATGACCAGAGGGAGGAGTAAAGCGATTTGCAGGCCGGAGGTCATTCCTGAATCCCAACTTGAAGAGCTGGAACATGCAGAAACAAAATCAGATGTCAGTGATGCTGTAGAGATGCAAATAGCTAGAAATCAGAGCAAAACTGTTGCCAAATCAGCTGCTGAGCCACAAGCTGATGGGGATGTGTCCGAAACGGAATCAAATTGCTCTTCTGTGTCTGGTCTTCAAACACCGTTGATCATAAGGGTGACAAGAAGACGACAAATAGTAGTTCCTTATCAGCCAGATTCTGCCAAAAAAAGGCAAGACAGGACAGCTTTTCTAAATGAGTTAATGAACACTCAGGATGAAGATGATGTCTCTGAAGCAGAGTCTTGTTCTTCTGCTGTTTCTGGTGTCCGAACACCTAGTGTTACCAAAAGTACAAGAAGCAGGCAAAGCAAAAAAAAAGTGCAATCAGACCCAATTTTTGAAGCCCAAGACGAAGATATTTCTGATGCAGAGACATGCTGCTTTCTTACAGAACCTTCTGTCACTACCAAACGAATTACTAGGAGTATGCAAATGAAGTCACAAAAAGAAAATGCTGAGCAGATTGAGAAAGCAAATAAAATTGCTTCAGAAGATCAGATTTTAATTGAAGACACAGCTAAATTGGAGCCAGCAGCACTTTCTGATTCTGGACCTGCTGCAAAATGCCTCTCTGATGCAGAAGACTCTCTTGCTCAGGGTGATAAAGAACCAAGTTCTCCTAGGAGCAAACATTCTCCCAGTTCTGCTAATACAGCCCTGAACGAAGATGTGAAACAAGGTTTTTTGAATGACACAACACCCAGCAGTCTCGAAAAAGTAACACAAAGAAGCGTCACAGAATCGCCTAGAAAAAAGGACATACAGACTATTGCTGTAGATGGTTCAAAGGAAGTATGTAGCCAAATACAAGAAAAGTGCAATCAAATATATATGGCAGGGAAGGAACTGAAGAGCATGGATCTTGCTTTGACTGACCACATAAGTGTCAAACAATCCTTAAAATCCCCAGGGCAAGTAACACCAAATAAAAGCAAAAAAGATCTCCAACAAGAAGGAGCAGATAATGAGGTAGCTGTACAGGAGTCTTTCAGCCATGATGATGAATTGAGCGTGGATAAGCCATGTGATGTAGTGGGCAGCCCGCTAAAGGAGAAGGCTGTTGCACAAGTCACTGGTAGCATTGGTGGTGAATCCAGAATGCTTGAAACTGGGGGAGACAGTGATGAAAACGAAACAGGACAATTCAGCGAACCTGAATCTCATGGCAGCAGCAGGTCTAACAGCAAAAATGATTCTTTTGCATTATTTCTGAATAAGGATGAAAGTGATGAATCTGAAAATAGTGATATAGCAGACACATGTATAGAGGAAGAGGAAGTGATGAACACAACAGCAAATAAGAGAACACCTTCCTTCCAAAAATCTTTAAAAGAAGATACACTCCATGCTGAAGGGCTTTTTGTAATCGATACTGAGCCAGGCATGGGTTCTAGCCGACAGTATTACCTAGATCAGGTAGACCTGGTTAGTGATGCTGGAAGTAAGCCTGAAGGAGGTGCAAAAGGTGAGGAATCCTCGGATGTGGAAGAGGTTGAAGAGGATTTGATAGATGAAGATGAGAAGGATGAACAAGAAGTAGTGTTGAAAAATAAGAAGAACATGTAAGTATCTTAGGAGGAATAACTAATGATCTGCATTTTATTTGGGAAGCACATAGAATATGTACGTACAGGTCAAATGATGTGGAGTAAATGTGGAATTTTTGTCATCACAGTCATGGATATGAAACTGGAGTTTTTCAGATTATAAAATAGATAATATTTAGGTGCCTAAATATATGTGTGTGTGTGTCTATGTAAGTATCCATTCAAAACTAAAAGTAAGGATTTTGTTTAATACGTGAAGAAGGATTTTTAGAAGTAGTCTGACTGATCGTACTTTTTGTTAAACGTTCACTTCATATAGTAGCATTTTTGTCTTCTAAACTATCTTAATTTTCTAGATAGATTCTAGATAGATTTGTAGTACAGCACGTTTTTGAGAGGATAAAAATGTTTCCTGTGTTTATCTTTCAGAGGACTGTAGATTTAACTACGTGCTTGTTAATTTTATTTACTTCTTTTTTCTTTCAGTTTACATCTGTCCAGCAGCATAGATCCTGGTTTGAATATTAAGAAGCTTGGAGGTTTATATATTAGCTTTGATGCAAAAAAACAAAAATCTAACTCAAATGTAATTAAACAACTGAAGGAGAAAAAGAAGGATGAGGTAATTTGTTTACAATTGTGCAGTAAACTAACTATGGTAACACAAAAATATTTAATAATTCTGTTTTGCTTCTTTATAAAGATATATCCTTCTTTCCTCTTTTGTGGAGACCTTTTTTTCTGGCCAAAAAGTGTGTATAACTTATTTATATTATCCATAATAAAAGCAATGTGGCATAAGAAACTGAAAAGCAGTGCAAATATCAGAATTAACTGTATCTGTTGCTCTACTTAGAAAATAAATTATTTTTATTGAGACTGTTTTCTTAGGCTGTAACTCTTTTTACTCTGGTATCTTCACTGTCCCCTCTCTCTCAAAGGTAGCCAGCTGCTTTCTGTTGTTGGTCAGGTTGCTGCTCCCTTTTTCTGTTTTGAAGGTCACTGCTATCTTCTTTGTGAAGAAGCTATTTTATACTCAAAAGTATTTTATTTTAGTGCTCAGATGCTACATCATTCTTTTGGTAGCTTCTGTTAATGCAAGTGAGCAGTAAAATTCTTATTGCAAGACTGATGTTATTTGTTACTAAATTTCTCTTTTTTTTTCCTTATAGCTCTTACAGAAGAGTATAATAACTCCAGATTTTGAAAAAAAGGAATGTGTTCCACCCTTTAGGGAGTCCCTTCACCAGCTGAAGAAACAGCGCAAGGTGAATGGAGAGTTAGTAATTCAAATGACAAAACAGAACTTTAGGTTGGAAACCCCATGTTGGGGTTCTGTGCACATACAGGCCTCACATGGTAGAGGGACGATGAACTGTAAGATCTTCCTTGTGAAAGGAAATCTTGTGAAAAGCAGTTGTGCGGAAGCAAAATCTGTTTGGTAATTGTGTCAGTCAGAGGTTTGGAAAAGTACGTTCTGATGTATCAGCCCTGAGTAGAGTCTGGGCCTTTTTTGCTCCACTTAACTACAACATTGATTCAATCTGGGAGCTTTAAAGTGGGAGCTCTTTCCAGTTTTATTTCTCTGCAGATCTTACAAGAACAACTTTTACATGTCTTAACACTTTCTGCCTTACATGTTTTTTTAGGTATTTAAGTAACAATGAAATTGAAGTGAAAGTTAATGCCCTTGTGTAGTACAGATCTGTGATTAATATAGCTCTGATGGCCTACCGATAATGGCCATAAGATATACTTTCTGTAGATACAAAGATCATTTGTAATTGCTGTATGTTCTTGGTTGTTGAATGTAATTTGGTTATTCTTGTTATCGTATCATAGGCAGAGCGAGAGAAAACAACAGGTGATAATTGGTTTGGTATGAAAGCCCCAGAAATCACAAGTGAACTGAAAAATGATCTCAAAGTTTTGAAGATGAGAGCTGCATTGGACCCTAAGCACTTTTATAAAAAGAATGACAGAGAAGGTTTACCAAAATATTTCCAGGTAAGAAAGTGGCACCAGTTTTTTATACTACTTAAAGTAGTTTTGAGCAGTTATCCTTTGTCTCGACCTATTTTGTTGGCAATGTCTGGTTGTTTTTTTTTTCCCCTATTTAATTTCATTAGCTCATTATTAAAATACCTTAATATTTGGATTCACATTATACAACTATGTTAAATTTTTTTAATTTATACGGAACAGAGCAAATGTTTGACTTTCTAATCGCTATTCTTAGCCCTTGGGGACTCGATTGTCACCCTTTAATTTTCTTTTCAATGAGGGTGCAGAAAATAATAACTATTTATTTTACTAGTCTATATATTGTGAATAGCATCAACTCACTGCTTGATAAGATAGAATTTCTGCTGCTGTAGCTGTCAGTCCTAAAGCTTTCTGATGATAAATTATTGAAGAATATATAGAACCTGGCCTGTTATCCATGTGTGTATATCTGTTTGACTAGGTAACATACTTGAGGAAGTGGTTGACATTTCTCAGAGTAATACTGTTTCACTTCAGGCTGTTGTATGTGTTTTGAAGTTTCTGGGCGTGAAAATATTTGGACAGAAATGTGCAAAAAGCAGATGGTAGACAGTTTTTACAACATGAAACAATTGCACTATGTATCTCCACTACTGAACTGACTAACAAGCCAACTGGTACAAATCTGATGTTTTTCAGGTTGGAGATATTAAAATAGAACAGGGTTTAGTACTGTTTAGTCATCTAGCAGAAACACTGATAGAGATAGGAAGGAGTTAAGACAGTCAAGACACTTTTCTTGCCCTCCTTGGAAAAATGTTATAGACATTCAGTTGTGTAGAAGCTGAGAGCTAGGTTGGACTTATGAAGTTACATGTTGGTGCAGCGGTTAAGTCTTGAAAATCGTATAGTTTCAAAATTTAGACCCTCTTCTTGAGTACCCTAAATATGGGGGGGAAGGGGAAAAAACAGTTACTTTGTATATAAAACGCTGCTTACATCTTAGAATAGCTTACCACTTTTTTTTAATGATACCATTGTGGTTATTTACATAGATATATTCTATCCAAATTGTCACTGAGTTTTAAAAAATAATAGAACAGAACTGTGAACATCTTACTGTTTTCTAGGTTGGAACTGTGGTTGATTCTCCTGTAGACTTTTACCACAGTCGAATTCCCAAGAAACAAAGGAAGAGGACAATTGTTGAAGAGTTGCTTGCAGATTCTGAGTTTAGAAGGTATTTAAAAATCGTTTTATAAGTCTAATCCTATATGTGTGAGAGCTGTGTTTTAACTAGTCTACTTTTTTTCTTTTTATTCTGTTTATATATATATATGTATATACATTTAATATTTTTAAGAAGTTAGCATAAGTCTGTTTTAACAGTTCTGCAGGACTGCCATTGAGAAACTAAGGGATAAGGGATAATTAGACTGTTAGGTAGGTGTTCTTTAAAATCTTCGTAAAGCAGTTTTATCCAGCTCTTGAGACTGTCAGATTACCAGTGACATTGTAAAAGAAAAGGCAGTCAGCTCTGTTCTGGTTAACTTCAAAAAACAGAGGTTGGCATGGGCTTGATCAAAAATAAGATATCGGAATGAGTTCTTATGTCTGTGCATAAGCCTTGTTTTGACTGAAAGAGGAATACTTTTTAGGAATAATTGATAGAAAACTGCAGCCTATACTGGTCATATGAAAGTCACGGGATTTCATTTGATCAAAAAGGAAAAAAATGCTGTGGAATTCTGTCTTAAAGAATATGATTGAATGAATTATTATTTTTCCAAGATAGTATTTTTGGAGTATATCCATTTTAATATTGATTATTACATAATGCTAGTGTGAATTTCTTTTGTTTGTTTTTCTCTATTATATTGTGTTTTCTTGTAAATAGTACCTGATTTGGGATAGAAAAGTTTATACGTCAGGCTTGAAATGAAGTTTTTATATATATTCTTAATTCCTTTGCTGCTTTACATGGCTTGTAGGGTGTTTGTTAGAAGTAACTTTAAAATACGAGTATTTATTAAATTGATCAGTTAATTTACATTGTGACTAATCAATTCATAATTCATATTTAGTAATTCTAATTCATACTTAGTAATTCTAAGTAATACTTACAAACTTAGTAATTCTGAGTGATTCGTGTTTAGTAAGCATGTCTTGTTTGCTCTTAATATTAATCCTGTTAGTTCTGTTTGCTCTTTAATGGTAATCTTATCTTGCCCTTTAGTATTGAGTAGAGGCTGATTATCTTCTAGTTTAAGACGGTAGCATAAAAATCAGTATAAACTACCTATAATATTATTGATTTGATAAGTTTTTCCCACTATGAGAAATTTGTAGCTGTATTTTAGCCAAATATTCAAAGTAAGATTGCCTATTTAATGAAAAAATCATTGAATGAGCAAATATCCTTGATTCTTTAATCAAACTTATTTCAGAAACAAGTTTATTTGCATTTATCATTTATTCCAGTGTTGATTTTTCTCTTACGTAGACATAAGTGTATAAAAGTAAAGAAATTCCAGTCATAGGAGAAATAAGAGAATCTGGCCACATATTTATGTAGAGTGTTTTTGTTTCCTGCGTTTTGATTTACTATGCTTAAAAGTAAATTATCTATTTTGTTCAGATATAATAAAAGGAAGTATCAGGAGATCATGAGTGAAAAAGCAGCTTTTGCAGCAGGGAAGAAGAATCGGAAGAAGAAGAAGTTTCACAATTAAGACTATTAAGAAGTTTCACAATTAAGACTTGAAGAAAAATAACAACCTGGAACATCTTGTTTGTTATAAACTATTTTACAGAATGTTTACTGGTGTTTTTGTTTTCTTGATTGTGTAAATTGAGGTTTTGGGAAATTTTTGTGGCTGGGAATTTGCATAGAGGTCTCTCTTTCTTTTAGGTACCTTTATCAGGTATCTAGAAGTGGATTTATGTGAAATACTTTAATTTTAAGTTAAAAAGATGATGACTTGAAGGTATAATATTAATCTAAGCACTTAATCCAATTTAATGAAATACAGTCCACTAAGCTTTCAGTCTTTATTAACTCTGTCATGAGTGAATTAGAAAGTTCAGCTTGTTCAAATAGTATTCCACTTTGGGACTTCGTACTTACTAGAGCAAGTTTTTCCATGTCTCACCAGAGGTGTTTCTGGACAGTTGTGTAGCAAAGGTTAGTGAGGAACAGCCTGGTTGTAAAGTATTTATTCTAGCGGGGAAGATAGAGTTGAAAATGCCTAAATGCCTTCAGATTATGCAGGTGTATGTAGTTTTTACTTGTGCATGCATGTGCATGCACACACACACACACACACACACACACACACACACTTTTTACATTCACTCCTTTGTTGGTTTTTATTAATTTTTTTATCATTTAGTAATTGATCTTTGCAAAAACAACTTGCCAATTGGGTGCATTTTCTAGGGTAATTTGCATATTCTGTTGTGGTAGCTGACTCGGAAATAGTTCTTCAGGAAAATTAATAATCAGTTTGGAAAGCTGTGCTGCCATAATAGAACTAGAGAGGAGGTATCAATTCTGTCTTTCTCTAGTGAGTTTATTACCCTTTGTTCTTGTGTGAAGCCCTTTGTGCTGTTTATTTTTATCTTTTAATTACCTTGTATAAGGGAGTATAAGGGAAAAGAAATGCATTTTTGGAAGTGAGATCAAGGAAAAAAGTTTTGTCATCTGTCAATTTAGATAACTTTTTACGAGATGAATATGGTGAGGGTTTTTTTTCTGTGAATTGTGAGAAAGTTTAGTGGTTCTGTTGTGGGCTGTATTTTATACTGTATTAGCTTAGTGCATCTTGCTGTTACTAGCATTCTGGGAGTGAGGTAAAGTTAATGTTACCAGTAGCATATTTAATTTGCAAATAGATTTTTCTTTCTCTTTATTATTTTTAAACAAGGAATGTGATTACAATTAAGCCATAAGCACTCAGAATATAAGATAGCAAATTTCCATAATTAAAAGTTTTAATTTTCATAATCAAAATGAAGTTTTGGCTTTAGTGCTGCTGCTGCTGGTGTTTGAGTCTTAGTGCTTGTTAAATCACGATTATTATAAAGGCAATTGATCTATTTGTAGCAGTAGTGTATGTGGGGAGGAAAAGGTGGTGGTAGCTGAAGTGTTAGATGCTTCAGTTAGATCTACTGTTTTTCGTGAGCTTGTTTTGTTGCTTGAAAACGAGCTTTAACAAGAAATGCTACATGGACTCTCATAGAAGTGCCTCCGGGAAAGAGGCAGGCTTATTTCCTACTCAAAATATTTTCAGGGGGCAGTTTTGGGAGCGTAGCAGAGCAAACGCGTTGTTTTGCAGAGACAGCAGCAGCTTTGCCGACACATGTCGCTGCTGCAGCTCCGGGTTTCCTAACGCTGCGCGCGGTGGGCGGGAGGGCGCCCGGCTGCCCTCGCTCGTGCTCTGCTGCAGCTGCTGCCGCGCGCGCCTCAGCGCTGCGGGCGCTCCCTGCCCGCGCGCCGGCGGCCGTTGGCGGCGGTTGGTGCCCGCGCGCCGGCCCTGAGAGGACGACATTTCTCCGCGTCCAGGCTTCGGCCATTTTACATCACTGTAGCGGAGCGAAGCGTTCTCAGAGGGATCTTTTCTAAGCGGACCTTGAAGTCGAAACGGCCGCTCTGCTGCCGCGCTGGTCAGAAGTTCGTGCCGTTATCTCCGGCTGACCTTCTTCTTCGGGCGGACTTGGAGAACCTCGCTGAAAGGAACCAGCCGCCGCGGAGCGCCAGGCCGGCCGGCCCCATTGCTCCGGCGCTGAGGTCGGGGGCAGGAAAGCAAAGGGAAAATATTTCTGCGGAGAAAATGAGTAAATAAAAGGAAATACGCGACTCCGCCGGGACTCGAACCCGGAACCTTTGAATCCCTTCACCCGCTAGAAGTCCAATGCGCTATCCATTGCGCCACGGAGCCACCTGTTGGACTTGTTGCGCGCCGCCTATAGAGCCTGCGCCGCCTCACGGACGGGACGCCCCGCCGCAGTGCTGTAAGTGCATTCGGTTTTGGACACCTCCATAGTCCTTAGCCACAATGTTGTGGGTTGCATTTGTTTTGTTTGTTTTTGTTTGCTTGTTTTTAAATCTTTTGTCTAGTATGAATCGACTTAGTGTTTTTAGCTGCTCTGAGGGAAAATCTAGATGTAGCATGCGCATTCCCCCAACCATTGCCCATGCCTATGCATATTGTAACTTGTTTAAAAATACCTTTTTCGCATTTGTAACTACAGAATATAAAATATTTATTGTATTCACTCGTGGTTCTTTTAATATTTACCAGTATGTTTAGAGAATAATGTGGAACTGCTTCTTTAAACCCCTAGTAAGTTGCATAGAGAAGGCTAGTTGCACATATGGAGGTGCTATATTAGTGAATTATGTTACCTTTGACTTTGCATTAATGAATATATATTCTACCAGTTTTTCTCATTTTAAGTTATTTACAATGTGCTTTTTAACACTTTTGAAATAAATGGGATTTGATAAAATTTGATTTTGATTTGATAAATTTGATTATCAAATGGTTTCTCTAATGATGCTCAGAAAAGAGGGTTTTCTGGGACTTTCATAGTTCAAGCAAATGCCTTACTGGAGTTAGGCTCCGCTTGACAATCTCTTCTGGAGCCAACGCGCTTGTAAACATAGAGAATCCTAAGAATACCAGGTTCTAGAAGTCTCAGAGCAGGCTAAGCTCCACATACCCCTGGTCTTGCCATAACTGTACTGCTCTGGGTAGTAGCACTTAGGCTTCACAGTGCTCCTCATAATGTAATGCTGTGTGCAGAAAGGTTAATTGGAGTCCTTAGGGTCAAGTAACTCAGCCTTTATACTGCATAAAAGAAACTGAACTTTCTTGTTTTTTAAGAACTGAGTTGTTCTTCAAAATAATATACTTAAATTTGTTTGTGCTGCACCCTTAATTGAGGTCTAACCATCTCCAACATCGTGTCTACGTAACAACGGCAGCATACTTGTAGGAAGCACAACTCAAATATACTGCTTGTAAATAACAAGTTTTTTAGGCAAAGTTCATCTTCCCTATTGGACAGCAGATGGAGCTGCTGCTTGAGAAACAAGGCAGAAATCTGGCTCACCCCTAAGATAAGATGCGGTATGTAAGGCAAAAACAACACGTAGGCTTAGCCTCTGATTGCTGCTGGACCTAAATAAACCTCTGGACTTCCTCTCTTCAGCTGAGGCCTACTTATGTTGCAATTTAGCGCTTGTTTTAGCTTCCATCTTTAAGCTCTACTTAAGGAAGCAGAAGTTTCACGGGGACCTATTGTGCTACGTTTAGTTACTGCTACTTGCAGGATTGTCACTGAACTATTTTTGCCAGTTGTGGATATAAGAAAGTGATAGTATGATCCTGTTGCACTTTTTAATTCATAGAAAATGGAGAATTTACTTGAGCAAGTACTTAAGTAATGTTGAGATTACTTGACTCTCATACTTAATCACACAGTCTGGGTGTTTCTCTGGCCTAGATGTTTGCAGCTTTCCTAACAGCTCCTAGGAAGGTTGTAGCTGTGGCACAAGCTAAGATGACACTTGGCACTTAATCATGGAGTAAAGCAACCTGCAGCATGCTCTAGAAAAAAAGAAAAGGAGTTACAATTTATTTTTCTTTTCAACTGAAGTCAGTTTTTATTTGTATTTATTTATGATTTTCATCTGTATTTTTATTCCTATATTTATATCTTCTTTATAATTAAGAAAGCAAAATACATAAAACCCAGTCTTTACACTGGCTTTGTTTCTCTGATTTCTCCTCTGCCATGTTTTTCTCACTTTTGAGTGTATATATTTGGAAGCCATTCATTGCAATTGAACTTGAGAGACTGACAGCTAAAATAACATTTTTAATAAATGCAGTTTATTGGAATCAGAATCCAAAGTGCTTTCTTTGTGGTGCAGAAGGTGAAAACTATGATTGCAGAGTACTCTCTTCATCCTTGTTTCCCCTTGACTTTGCTCCTCCATTGCACTGTTCATTGTTTTTGCTGGGAGTAATTGCAGTATTAGCACCTTGACAGAGAGTCTCAGTGCCTTCAGAAATCTATTTCAGTAATTACATGTACAGATTTTTTTCTGGAGAAGTGGTAAATGCTTGCTAAACATTTACTTCAAAAAGGCTCTTATTTATGCCAGACCTAAGCAGAGTCATGTGGAACCTCCCTGAGCACTGCCATAGGAAGTTTGGGTGAGTCCAAGAGGATGCTTCCTATCAAGCATGGAGTGCTCCAGCTTCCAGTGAGATGAAGTCTGTTTCAGGACAGTTTCTGCATTTTTTGTTGTTTACATGGGTGTTTTTTTTCACCGGAGAATATCAAGATTTTTTTCAGAATTGCAAAGAATGCAAAAAGAATTTCCAAAGTGGTGCCTCCCTTTCACTATATAAAGATATTTTTAAAATTGTATTCATTTCTTTGTTATTGTTAATATCATGTTTATGGGTATTTTCCAGTGGGGATTTGCTCTGCAGAATTATTTCATATTTGAATTACAGTTTTTGTTTAGGATTTTTCTATGCTCATGTAGCTGATCACAGTCAAAATTATCTACTTTTTTTTTTTTTTTTTCAAATTCTGTTGTATTTTATTCACTGTATCAATTGCATTTAAGAAGCATGGCTTTTTGTACAGGCATATAATTCTGAAAAGAAAAGGTTCTTTTGCTCTTTAACATTTCCATTAACTTTCAGTTCAGTTTTAACTTTTTAACTCTCACAGTTTCTCACAGCTCTTTTCAATGCCCTTTTGTGTACTCTTAGTTGTACCTGTCCCCCTGTACAAAGTATTAACTGATACACTGTGAATGGTTTTCTTAAATATACCAACTACCCTTGATCTTTGGCTCTTTGGCCTCCTTGTGTTCGGTTTTCAGTTTGTGAGGCAGCTCTCTCTTCCTCCTTGGCTTAGTCCAACTTTTTTTTAATTCTAGATAGCTGATTTCATTCACCCCATTTGTTTTGCAGGCATTTGTTTCTGTTCAAGTTGAGGCTACTTCTTGGGATTATGAAAATATTACATAGTCGCTCTGTATGTTAATGGTATTTTTCAGATCAAACAAAGAGATCATCATCAGATATTTCTTTCTGAACCTGATTGTCTGATTTGTAGGTTAGAATACTACAGTTTTCCTTTGATGCTAAAGTGGTTGTAAAGACTATTTGCTTAAGTTAATAATTACTGAAGTTGACGGTGCAAAGTTTTGTTCTTGCTATATTGAGTCATAGCTGGTAGAAAAACATCAACTTTGTGCAGATATTGAATCCTGCTTATGTTTTGAAATCTACTCATAACAATTTGGTATTTTATTCTTTAAAATTACCATTAAGGCAGCAAGTATTTACTCAGTTGGGCTGTCCCATTAATGATTTTTTTTTTGTGGATCACACTGTATTTCAGCTCCTCTCATGCAATTCAGAAGAATATATGTATGACATGGTGGTTAAATCTTGAACTTCTGAATTCTTACTCCAGCCTTACAACTACAATGATGTAGCCAGTCTGCTCTGTTTCCCTCTCTGGGAAATACAGGTAATGCTTTTGTATTTCATGGGTTGTTGTGCAGGTTACTCATCTGCAAGGTTTACTCCTAAGATTTTGAGATGAAACTTCTTGCAGATTTTTTTTTTGTTGTTGTTATTACATACCCTCTTTTGTGTTTCAGTTCCTTAGACTAAGTCTAATCAGAAGAGAATATAATAGAATCTATCCAGATTTATGACAGAGATTATTTTCTAAAGAAAGACCAATAGCAAGTATACAGATTTGCTCTCAGGATTTCAAAAATGAATTTAAGGACTAGGTCATGTTGTGGTAAATAATAGCAGAAGTATAAATAATATTGTGAATGTGCCACTTTGCCCCTGCCTCTGCCCATAACAGGGCAAAATTGGCCTCCACCAGCCTCTGGTTTTGTTCCTTCCTGTAGTCAAAAATTCAGCTTTGTGGGCAGTATCTGAGCTGGCAGAGCTCACAAGGCATGGTTTAAGCATGGAAATTCACACTTGCAAGTTGCAAATGATTTGACTTTAATATAGTTACATAAGTATTACATAGTTGCAAAAACTGTAATTATTTCTCTCCTTAAATATTTTGATGTTCTTGAGGTCATACTCCTATACCTATATTTCTTCAGGATATATATATATATATATATATATAAAAGTAAATTAAGATCTTTTATTTCAGACAACAAAACACTTATTAATTGTAAAATGATGTAAATATCTCATTTTTGAAAGTATTAAAATTTTCAAAGACTACTATAATCAGAAATTAATAGTATTTAATGGAACATTTAGAGGAGCTAAGTTTTACCTTTCCATGATATTCTGTTGCACTCTGGACTGGTAGAAGGGGAGAGTTTGAACTTGGACATAGCTTTGCATTGGTGTAAATTATTAGTTTTGAAATTTCTTATTCTAGCTTATAAATAAAGATTTTAAGTGTTTTTTTTTCTTTTTTTTTTCTTTTTTTTTAATTTAATATCCTGACAGTCACAACTGAAGGTTAGGAACACTATATCCAGGAGCACACTGAATAATAGTTATCACATTTTCACCTAGTAGTCAAAGAATGAAAAAAAGAAAAAAACAACAACAAAAAAGAAAAACAGAAGTGAAAAAGCTCAGTGCTTAACAACATGGTGTACAGCTACTTAGCAAGAAAGAAAAACACTCATGACTCAATTATAACCACTGTGATTCACCCACTGCCGGCTGCTCGGCCAGCCTGAGTGCTGATTGGGCCTAGCACTTCTCAAGGTGTGTCTTGTAACAAGAGATTCTTGTAGTTCTAAGACTACATAATGGACTGTGATATCCTCCTTAAATGGTAAGATCTGTTACATATATTTATGAATCAATACCATCTAATTGTTATAAACTGTGCTCACTAGTTAATAATGAATGTAATGAGGTGCTAGCAAATGTTTCTAAACTAGCCTTTTGTCGGATTAAAATTTAGATCTTGAGCTTTGTTCCTAATGTGGGAGTTACTGTTAACAGTATATATGTTACATGTTATATATGTGATTATATAATAGTAAAAGTTTTTCTAAAATTACAAATAACAAGATAGACATATTCTTCGTAAAAATGTACTTACTGTAGTGCTTTGAGAAAGTATTGCAATAAGATTTCTTGTGGTAAATATATTCCTTAAAAGTTTATTAAATACTGGCAAGTTAGGTAATACATGGAATGTTTCTTCTCGTGACTTTTGAGGGGCTTTTTGTTGTTGTTGTTTTATTTTGCTTTCCTGACAATTTATCAATGCAGATTATTTGGAAAATGAAAATAATTTCAGTGGATCTTTTCAGTTGCATTTGGAGAAATAAGGGAGAAACTCGAGGAAAAATGCAGGAGGTGACTGAATATTTTTTTCTTTTGTGGTCAATAGATTTATATTGAATTTGCTATCAAATGACAAGATGTGATTATTTTGAGTTAGACACAGTGGGATTGAAAAGATTTTAATCATGCTCCATGTAAATATTTGTGACTGTCAGGAGTATGGTAAAAAAGGCTTAGGAAAACAGAAGCTGCAATACGCAGTTAAAGCAACGTCTGCCCTTCCCACCCTGACAGCAGCACTGCTTCGAGCTTGTTTCACATGACTCGACATGTTTCTGCTCTTGGAAAAATGTTACAGTCATGGCACAAGCATCAACTTCTACATGAGAGATAATACATTAAGTCATGCTAAGAAGAGTTTGATTTTCTTTTTGATGTTATGCAATGATGCTGTCATTTTTAGTAAATACATAACTGAGAACTAGTAAAGAATCTTTCAATTGTAAATAATATTTTAAGAGACAAGTATTAAATAATCTTTCACCAAACTATCAAAAATACAAAGTTTTCTCATGTGTAGGCAAATGCTTGTTGCTCTTAAGTTACGTGCAGTGGGCTGTGTTTCTGCATATTTTTTGATTTTGAAGCAGCAATCTGATTCTTTAGGATAATATAATCCTGTTCTTAAGGGACATCAGTAGTATCCCATGGTTAATGAAATTATCGAATGGAATTTTTCTCAGATTTTTAGCTTTGATCACCATTCAACACCAGAGGGTGCCAAACTGCAATGTAATATCTGCAAATTCCTTATAAGATGGTATTATATATGTAATACAGCTTTTCTGAACATTGTAGTTTTGATCCTTTCAGGCTTTTCTTATTTAACCACCATTATGCTGCAGTATCAGAAAATGCTGCTGACTTTCGATTTCCTTGTAAAGGTTGCAAAACATTCCTGACACCAGCAGCTGGCACCATCAAAAAGATGTTTTCAAGTATGTGGATGAACTTTACCTAGCTACATCATCAATTCATCTTTGTTTGCCTTGCTAGGCCTGGCTGTAATTTAATGTGTAAGGGTTAGAAGCTGTACTTTCTGTTTCTCTATGTCTTACTATCAACGGTTGGTAATAAGAACTTTGAAATGCATTTGTCATCTTAGACAAGTCCTCATGCTAGGATTGCTTTTAATTTCATCATTGATGCAATGTTCTTGTCCAAGTTGGAGCTAACAGTAGCCACCTCATATGCTTCTGTTCATGCTCTTTTTCTCAGAGTCTTGCAGACAGTGTCTTTTTGTACAAGGGGAGCTAAGACATCCTCTGTTAGGAATTCGTCAGTACTATGGAGTTTCTTCCATTTTAGGAGCTTAGAAATTTGACTTCAAGAAATGAAATATTGAGACTTTATTCTTTCAATAGGCAAGGAACATGCCATGACTGACAGAGGGCATTTTTCAGGGCTTTTTTTTATTTTCAAAAGGTGAGGAAAATTGTTTGTAGTCCCTATTGCTGGAGAGCTGCAAAATATTTCTAAAGCTGGTTATAGTTCTGGAATCAGTCAGGGAAGATGAATGTTTCTTGCTGAAGAATGTTCTAACACCTGAGATGCGTCACACCTGAGCAATGGAAAATCACGCAGGTGCTTATAGTCAGTGTGATGGTGGTCTGAAGTACTGAGAAACCTTCCTTGTGTGTGATCTAATTAGTGCTTGCAAAGAAGCAAATGCTTTTGGGTGGCTTCCTCTGTGGTCACATGCAGTAATAATTTTATTTTATTTTTTTCCCCTGAAGCTGGTTGTAATCATCAGCCTTAATAGTTAGACATTTCCCAATTTATTACTTTGAAGATTGTTGTCCAAATGCTGTGTTGGTTCCTGCTGTAAGTTACACCTTCAAATTGTGTTTGCTCTGGTTTATATGATGAGAATTATAATTAGATGCCGGGCTAAGAGCTCTTTAAAAATGTCTCCTTTATGTCACACACAAGGGTTTCTGAAAAGAAGAAAAATGATCTAGGCACTGTTGGAGTCTTTTCTGTATATTTTTAATGAAAGGCCTGTCACTTTATTTATTCAAATAGTGTCATCAGATTAGTGCTGCTTTCTTAACTGTGTCTAATCTCATTTGATTCAAGCATCATAGAATGAAAAAAAATCAATCTAGCATAGATTTGTTTTGAAAAAAAGCTTTCTTTAGCATATGTGTTTAATTAGCTGACAGGAATTAGCTGATGCTATTAGAAAGGAATGTGAACTAGCAAATGGGTTGCAACTTTATGAAATTATAGAGAAGTTTTGGGGCAGAAATTAGAAACTTTGAATCTGTTTTCCTTTCTGCTGGCATTTTTTACCAGAGCTGAGCTAGAACAAAAGTTTGTTTATGAGTTTTCATTAGTTCTTTCAGTGCTATGAAGCATTCCTTCTAGTCGGTTTGTTTTCATCTAGCTGTGAAATCCAAACGATTTTATTTTCCTACATCTTGAGAACAATTACAGGAAATGCAAGATCTTAAGCTCCTCAGAAGATCCTTTATATCAATACATAAAATTCAAGCCAAGTGAACTTGGTAGCATTGGAGCAAAGACCTTCAGCCAGACTCTGCGTCAAGAATTTCTGTTTCCAAGGCTGCTCATTCTTGCTAAGCACTTTTCTGGCATAATGTATGCATCTTCTGTGGTGTATTGTTTGCTGCGGAATGAATGAAGGCACTCTGGCTCATTTATCCTATTATCCCACTTGGGATTTAGCTGTGTTGTGAGAAATGAGAAAGTCCAGTGCTCTCACTTTCTGTTTTAATCATTAGGCTTGCTATAGCAATTCCTTTTTGCATTATTTTTTCTCAGCTATAGAACTTAGTGGTATTTTTAGAGTCTGCAGAAGTTGAGAAGTTTTGAATAGTCGTTAGCACTTACTGTATATTGTATAGTTTTGTTTTTAATGTTCTTCAGCAGTGGCTGAAGAGTGGCATCCTTTTTTTTTTTTTTTTTTGTATTTTGCTTGTCAACTGAAATGAGAGCTTTGATTTTATCCTAACACCAATATAAAAACTATGATGGATTGAAAAGTTTAAAAGAGGAGAAAAAAGGAGAGAAGAAACAAGGACTTATTTTATATCTAGGCAGATACCATTTGAGAAATTTGAGAATTGAAATACTTTTATTAAATATGAATGTTTTGATATGCAAAGGTGTATAAGATAATATCACATTTTTGGTCCTGAAAGGATGAGACATATATTTATCATTTTTATACATCAATATGAAAAGTCTGTCTTTTAAAAATAATTTATTTAAATTAAAGTAGACATTAGAGATTATACAGCTGTATTTTCACTAATACCATTGAAATAACATATAGATTGAATCTTGTTGTCTCAGTTTAAAGGCCAAATTTTGAAGTTTCTTTGTAAGTCCACTGCTTTGTACATGTGATTGACTTAGCAGCTGCTGAAATAAAGGTAAAACAAATTTGGAAGCACATTTCATTAACTAGATGAGGAACAATCTCCATATCTCAAATATTCTTTATGGGAATGCTTAAGACCTTTCTATAGCAAAGAAGACTTTTTATGCAATTAGTTCTAGCTGGATTACATCATGGAATTGCTATGTATTTATTAACCGTCTGTTAGGTCTGGGTGGCTTTCTAAGAACATAATATAACATGTTTTTACAGCGTGCAGTGTAACATGGACCTGGTTTAGACACAGGTTTTGTGAGAACAAAATAGATCTTTGTTTCAGTTTTCTTTCTTGAATTATTCAAGAAATGCAAAAGCAAATTATGTTTGTAACATTAATTTATGTTAACATGGTAAAATGTAGTAGTAATTTTAAAGAAGTAGTAGCTATTATTAAAAAAGTTTTAATATCTTAATTTTTCTTCATCAAAGTTCCATAGTATTAACCAAGATCCTACCAAGTGTACCAGCTGGCAGGGCACCTCTGCACTGAATGCACGTCACAAACAGTAGCAGAGTTAATTGTCTCTATCTGACAGCAGAGGTAAAGGGCGATAATTAAGTTAGCAAAGAATAATCAGCAGAGAGCCTGATGTGCCCCTGTGAGGACGGCCTTTATTTTTAAACGTCCCGTAACACTATTTGTGAAGTAACTGCATCCATTCTCTAAAGTGAAAACTAAACACTGCCTTCTAGCAGTGAGTCTTCCAGGGCTGTGTTTTTTTTTCTCAGATGTGAAAGAGGAATCCATGACTTGGCATTTTTCTCTTAAAAAAAAGATACTAAATAACAAAATGATTTTTAGAAATACCAATATCTACCCATAATCTCTAATTGTCATTGGCATCTCCAATTGACACCTTTCTTCAAAGTTGTTAAGTATATGATATTTGAGAGCAAATATCTGATTGTTTTACTTTAATCTCTAAACAAATAATGTAAAATCTAGCTATGCATTCAGACTTTTCTGAGCTTGCTGGAGCTGCTTAATTGCATTTGGCAAAGGATCTTAAACCATTTAGTTAAAGCAATCATAAGATGAAACGACTCATCATTTTAGTAAATGCTGAGTGGAAAAATCCATTGGAAGTTTTGTTCTGTGGTAGACAAAGTATAACTGGGAAAAAGTATCAGGAATATGAATGGTTCACTGAAAATTTAGAAACTTAAAAAATAGAATTTTATTCCTAAATTTCATTGTCAAACAGAATTAAAACATTTTAGATTGATAAGTTATTTTGAAATCTATTTGCTTGTCTGGACCTCAGAAAGTTTGTTTTTTGCACTATATTCTCTTGTTTTTCTCTTATACTGTCAGCACTATTTGAAATATTAACAATTTAAAAAGTTACTTTTAATTTTCTACCAAGACCTGATGAAATTAAGCAAATGAAAAAAACTACGCATTAGTCGCTTTGAAGAAGACACCATTTTACAGTAATTCAGTCCAAAGATAGTATATCTGCAGCTGTAATTCAAATATGTATTTTTTTAACAATGGAGAGAGAAATGTTTACTTAAAAAATGGAAACCTGTTATCTAACCAAATGTTGACCTACTTCCAGAACAATTAACATATTTACAAAAACTTCCACGAGCAAAGCTGCACCGCACCACTGCTAATGTCACGGGGGAGAGGGAGGGGAAATACAGTCATTCATGGCTTTTTTTGTTTCTTTTATTTTTGTTTGCCCTAATCATGCTTTGCTGCAGACTTTCAGTTTTTTGTTTGGTCTGAGCTATATTCATGTTCTCAGAAGATTCAATAACATTGTAAAAGATCAGGATTGTCAGAAGCGTTTAGGAAGCTTCTCTCATTACTCCATCATGAAGCTGGGAACATCAATGATCTCTAACCTAGCTTGGAAGGATGGGAAGTAGGGAGCTGGGAGGGATTTGTCATGCAGATAGGAGTGTCTTTACACAGGTTCCTCTGTCCTTCTGGATGCAAGCTGTCTTTGTGGACCTGTACATAGCCTCGCTTTTCCTGCACAGTGGAAAATTTCCTTATAATTAAGTTAGGGGAATACTCCTCTATATTGTAGCTTTAATATAGCTGTGAGACTTTCATAACCTCGCAGAGCAACCTTTGAAATAACATTCACACTTCAGTACAGCAAGTACTATGTTCCTGACTGCTGTTCTTGTCTCATTATTTTTATGTGTCATCATCACAACTTTTCAAATTAACACAGATACTAAATCTGCCAGTTTTACAGTGCAGTTCTGTCCTGGCGAGTTGCTTACTGTCATGTTCTGACAAAGCCTGAATTCGTTGCCCTTAAGTTTTGAAGGCTCATTAGAACACCCATTTCCAACAGGACCTCCAGGACAGGTGATGAGCAAGGTTCTAGTTTCATTTTGTGGAATACTTCTGCTGAGATGCAAGTATCTGTTACTTTTACGTGGATATTTGTTATCCTATTGTAAATTCTTAGAATTTCTGTGAATTAGGCACATGAATGAAAGAAAATATATCAAAAGAGAGCTGTTGTTACTACAGTACAATGTTAAAAATTAGCTGGTTCTGTCTTGCTCTTACTAATGAGAATCTGTAAATCTTCAGACAGATACCAGCGGAAAAGTTGAAGTTTGCCACTATTACAGAAGTGCAGAAGCACTGCAGTAACTGCCGCTTGTTCTTTCTTAATACAACAAAAAATCTGTGATGGGTATATGCAATAATTACAAGATTATAGAAATGATACAATCAAAAGCAAAGTAGCATAGCAGCTGGAAACCTATTGTTTCACCTGAAATAGATTTGGTTTTAAACAGCCTAATTATACACTTCTGCCAGTTGCAGGTGTTTGATATTACTGCAGAGTTAGGCCTTAAATGGGCAATAAACGTTGTTCTGGATCAGGTGCGAGTCCCTGTTACACTGCTCGACTGTAGAACAACTAGTGCAGCCCAGCCCAGTCGCTCTTCCTGGTGTGTCCAAGGCTGTTAGCTCTGCTCTCCCCTTGCCTCTGCACTGCTGCTGTGGTACTGCAGCCGATGTCCTGTAGCCAGATAGGCAAAGCTGGGAGCTTTGGAGACAGGTCGGTGGAACCTGATGTGAGGAATGTGCAGAGGTCATAAGGTAAGGAAGGTCTGAAGGGCGTGACAGAGAGAAATCAAACCTCAAGATCGCATTAAAGGTGGGTAGTAGCTTGAATGCAGTAATGCCATGGATTGAGGAGAGGAGGAGCTGTAAAAAAAAAACTTCCTTGGGCTATCTATGGAATGACCAGTAAAACTTCTGTGCGGACAGACTAATAAAGCATGAATTTTGTTACTAGAAAGTGAAGGAAAAATACTTCAAACAAATTTGAACTGGTGCAGCAAGTTTAGACTGGCTCAGTGCTTTGTGTTACTTACCTGCTGTGATTTTTATCTGACACTATGGATCCTGGCACTGCCCTTAGCATATCTTCAAAGGAAAAGGAAGCAGCTCTTGATTTACCAAACATGCCCTATGTTCATGAAAGCACTTTGAATTGAAGAAACTCTTGAGTTCACCACCAATGCTTTCTCTAAATAGAACTCAAATACCTAAACTTTTCATGTAACTGTTTGATCAGAAGGTGTAAGAGAAAAATAAGCTTTTTTTTTGTTTGTTTGCAGTCAAATGCTAGAATATATTAAGTAAAGGCTCTGACAGCCTCTCACAAACTGCCTTGCTGAGATAAAGAAGTTACTGTCTGCATAGCCCAGTGTGGCTGAGCTCCCAGCAGAGCAGCTTCTGAACTGATGGAGCTTGTGGCCAAGCTTTTAACCTTGCTTAGAACCTCTGTTAATGTTAGCTGTCTCAGAGCAAGTTAGCTGTTCTTGTGAGAAATAACCTTAACTGCTGTAAACCCCTAAACTTCTTTTAATTTTGTTATCTTTGCTAGATAATCAGCCTTCATATCACTTAAGATTTTTGTAATTCATTGTTTGAAATAGTTTCTTTTTTCCCTAATAAAACATTATTATGATTTGCTGAATTTTATAATGGAAAAAAAGTTATTTCAAATTAATTTAGCTTATAAAAAAAAAAGTTAAGGCCCTTAAAATAAAATTAAATTGATTTAAAATGACTGTGACTTTACAACAATATATTTTTCATGTTCATTTTGATCATATTAAGTATATTTTGTCACTAAGATTCCATTTATCAGTTTTGTATGATTCAATGCATAACTGGGACAGATGCAATCTGTGAGTAATCGATATCAAATATTTTAGCAGGTGTATTTTTCTCTTAACCCTTACTTAAGTGAATGGAAATAGTTTACATTATGGGTTGTGCTTAAAATTAGAAAATAAAAATCAATACAGATGAATGTACAGGAGCTTAGAGGTACGGACCTGGCATGGCTTTGAAGCTTGCACTCCCAGGCTAGTGGTGAGTTGAAAGGCAGTGAGGAAAGGGAGAAGGAAGGGATGATAGGGATTACTAACTTAGTTCAGAGACTTGGCACAGCTGAACAGTCAGAACCTGTGTGTGTGTGGGAGCAAGAGCAGCTTGTGGTTTGGAGAGGCCAGGGACTGTTAGATTGTTGTTGAAAAAGAGAAAGCTACGTCAGATGAGAAGTTGACACTTTTGTTTTCATTAAAAAAAAAAAAAGGCAGATTTGCTCAAATCACTTTTATCAGCAATTTAAGCTAAAATGATAGATTTAGACTCCCCTGTGGAGTGTGTGAGGAGTATGGGTATAATCCTGCTTTCTTCTTTTCAGGGCAATAAGTTGCACGAGAGGGACACAATGTCTTAAGTGCCAGTGTTTGGAAAGAGTCTGTGTTGGTCCACTAGCCACAACTTAGCAAACACACATTGCTGCTTTCCTTTGTTACCTGCAGGGCTGTCAGTTTCATTTTTATCACAAGTCTAATGTGATAGGTTATGTAGCACCCAGTTACTAGAGTTATTAATCATGTGAAAATCACAGCCTCTTAAAAAAAATTCTTATCTGTAGAGAACAACTTGAAAGACCTACATTTACCAAAGGAATTCAAATACCCAAAGACAAATAAGAATGTGTTTATTGTTATTAAATAAAAACTTGCAGGCCCTGATATTTTGTGTGTATGTGATACTTTTGTGTGTATAAAATGAAATATTGTATATAAGCTGTCTTGCTAAAAATGCCCAGGATGCTAAAGAACACAGAGAGTGTGATACTGCAGGCCTGTTTTTTCCTTCTACAGCAGGCCAAAAGAGATGGAGCAGAACCTATTCTAAGAAAGAGTTTCAGAAGCCTATCGCAGTAGTTACTAATGAGCATCTTGAGAAAGTCTCTTTAATTATTAGAGCAGTCTTGGATCTGCACATTTTAAAAAATACATGCAACTCTGCTTGCTTCCCCTCCTCCCGAGATAGGACCGTTTCACATCCCTGCTTTAGTGTCTGGCCACGCAAGCAGTAGAATTGGCACCGTGGAGATTAGTGACATTAAGGCTGATAAAGATGAAGAATGGAAAGCAACAACAGCAAAAGCTCAGTAACTTGGAATCATAGCTGTGTTTTTTTCTTGAGCTCCTTTCCCCGCAGAGCTCAGCAGGCCGACTTTAACCAGATTTCTGACTCTATGGCATATGCATTTCCAGTCTGTTGCTGTTAAGTGCATAATGGGCTCTGGCTGTGCTTCAAGCTGTGGGGAAGCTGTGCAGTCTTTTCAACAGTGCCTCAACAGTGCCTCTTGGCTCAGAGTTGCACTAACGCTTGTGCTGCTGCTAGTTGGCTTCAGCTGCAGGTTGGGTGAATTTCCATCTACCTACAAAAGACTTCGTTGATAAACTGAAGCGGGAAGGACTTGCTGGACTGTAATGATCAATACCTCCTGGTGAAGTGATTTGTTATTTTAGTTTCTTTTATTTTCTTACACATCTGTGTAAGAAACTGTGTGACGAAAATACTGTTAAAATTAAACCCAGCCCTCAAGGTGTCTGCTAAGGCCTGTACTGAACAGATTCAGAGATTTGTATTACTGTGTCCAGGCGAGTTGCTGTGTTCATTAATAGTGTGTTTCTGGCATCCTAGAAAGCTGCATTTATTTCATTTAAATGAG
>JAUBOD010000901.1:1128985-1187418 GCA_032353885.1 Nothura maculosa | reverse complement strand
GTGTGAAATATCTATAAAATTCCCCTATAGCCGACTGACTTGTGGAACTTATTGCTGAGTTGTATCCTATAAATATAAAGGGGAATTTACAGTGTATGTTATCTTAAAAGCAAACTGATGTTTGCCATTTGCACGTAGGGCACAAATTTAGTGCATTTCCTAGAGATTACAATTTCATGTTTTGTAGGATATTGTCTACTTGAGAACTGGAGACTTCTAAAATCCATTTTAATGATCAACCTTAGGAGAAAAGTTGAAATAACGAGCATGTCAACAAAGCAAGAGGCAAGAGGATGAGAAAGAATAAATATCATGTATACATGTTCTTATGATTTGTTGTTGTTATTAAGTTGTAAATACTGGTTATAATTTTTTTTGGTTGAAATTCTAAGGAGATATGACTTCATATTTCAAATTCAATATAATATAGTTGGGATCCAGCTTTAAGTGCTTCCTTTGATCTGTTTGCCATCCAACTATTGCAGAACTGTGGTAACTGTGGTGTACTGCTTTGTTTTGTTTCTTAGAACATTTTCCAGTTAACATCTCTTTTCATCGACTGGTGATGTATCATAGGAAAATGTGTATTATGACGGTATTTTTTTTTAAATAGGGCCTCTGTAGAGGCTCCTGTGGGAGGAGGAGACAGTTCTGAATCAAATCTGACTTTTCAATAAGACAAACTACTTGAGACAATTCAGCTTATGTTTGAAAGACTTTGGACTGTTCTAGACCAAAGAAAACAAGTGCTTAAGCCTGTCGGATGTCACGAACCAGAACAGAAATTGTCCTTGCAGCTTTGCTATTTCCCTTATCTAAAAAGACCTTTTGCCCTGAAACAAACAGCCCCAATGGCTTAGAGATGCTGAGCTGTGCTCCTCCAGTGGCCTTTCCTCTCAATCTCCTGCAGTTACTGTTTCCACAACACGGTTGGCAGAAGTACCAAAGTCTGAGCTTCGTTTGCTTTATTTCATCATTCAAGATGGATTAAAAAAGTGAGTGTTTATATGCAGACTGTGATGTGGAATGAAGGAGGGATCTGTAACTGCAGATGAATCTGAGAGGAGCAGTAGCTCAGCTTTAGTATCCTGAGTTGTGCCTTTGCTGTGTGGCCACTTCCATATCACTGCAGGCTTTCAGCCAGCACTGGCTTTTGTGCGGCTGCACTGAGAAGGAAATCAGATACCTGGTCTGTTTGGAAAGGACAAATCTTTTCTTCAGATTTTCTTTGCCAGATCAAGTCCCTTCATTGGGACCATGCAGATGCTAGTGCTGTCACAGCAAAGAAATCAGTGCAGGGGACACCTGAGGCGAGGTCTAGGAACAGAGCTGGCTGCAGCATAGCTGCTACCAAACCTCCAGCCAGCAATGAAAGCAACTGCTGGCAGCTTTAGTCAAGTAAATTCAACATAGAAAATCCAAAATGGTACTTAGACTTTCCTTTGGAATCAAGATGTTACTTTCTGGTTCTCTCCTTTCTTACGACTTCTTTACACATCTGGAAAGCTGTAAAAGATAAAGATAGAGCTATAAAAAATGTTCTTTAGCAGTTTGCTAGTACAATAGCTTGAACTGAATGGTAGTAATATTTTTTATATCATCAAGTTTATATGCAATGTACCAAGTTCCAATTTTTACAGTATAAGAGGATACACAAGAAGACAGTAGAAGTAGCAGTTTTAGCAGTCATAGTTTCCCATTGTTTTCAGCCATAGTGCTTGGCCCCAAAAGTGCTTTCTCTGAACTGTGTAGTGACTGTGCCAATAATTATTTGATCAGTGTCTGACATTTTGTTTCTACTGATGGGTTGCTTTTCAGGTGTTTCTGCTGCTTCTGTCTCTTGCACTGTCTTGCGCATGCCCTTCCCTTTTTGCTACCAGAAGAGATGGATATGACTTCATAGTACATTATTTTTGATAAGTTCATTACCAATTTATAGTTTTATTAGACTACAATCATGCTCAATTCTTAACTAGAAAATTTCTACAAATTTTAAGGCTAGTAGAACAAAGCTGGTAGACACTGAAAGTTCTCTGTTGCAGTGTTCACAAATCCTGGAGAATATTTTTTCTTTTGTCATGAATGGGTTTTCACTCATAGAAATGGAACGTGTTTTGGGTCATTGATGTCTTCAGACTTCACCAATCTGCAACTAGTATCTCTTTTAAAAATCAGTCAGCTTCTGAGATTTTTACAAGATATGGTGTTGTTTTAAACTGTACTACTGACAACATGCTTCCACTTGGCAAATGTTGTAAAGATGGGGCAGAGAAATAGAAAAGGGAGGAGAGATAATATTGTCTTGACTGCAAAAAGAAAAGGAAGTTTTGGATTAAGATGGTGAAATCTTAGAGGAGGCATCAAAGGCATGAGGAATACTTCCAGCCATTCTAGTTTGTCACTCACTGCATTTAAGAGAAAAATTCTAAATGGATATGATGTGGTCTGGGATTAAGGATATTTATCATTGATTGCTATTTATTGTATTTCTACTCAAAGGGAATGTTAGTTACTTGGACGCTTCATGCTGCTCCACCTGCGATTGCACACTGAAAAGCTTGTGTTCTTTTAACTGCTAAAGACAAACATTGTATTTTAATTAGAGATGCTAGTAGATTTTTTTTAGGTCTTTTGTTTATTTCCACAATTTGAAACTGACTGTAGTGCCAGACCTCAAATACCTGTTTTTTCTTAAAATCAAAGATCAGAGTCCACACATATACCCTAACTTGCAGCATGTAACTGTGAATGTCTGGGAGTTTGGATTCGGTACAGATGTTTTCACTTCAACGTTTTTCCATCTTTTTGTTTACCTCCTTCCCTTGGTTACTGGATGTGCATTTCTTAGTAGGAAAAACATGTGCCCAGCATCTGCCACATGTACTGCCAGTGTGTTCATAATTATATTTTGAGTAGTAAAAATGCTGATATTACCTGCCCTCACCAAGAATTAATACTATCATCAGAAATAAAAATCACTTATAATAGTAAACTCACTTATAATGATAAACAGTTCCCATAATGATGTATTTAAGGTGCTTTTTGTTTTGGTTTGATTTTGGGTTTTTTGGCAACCTGAACATCTTTCTAGTGTCCTGACCACTAGGTTGTACCCTCTACTCAATCAACAATGGATTGGTAAATAAGTGACGTCTCAGTTAATGCTTGTGTTAATTAGCCAAACTGCTTGGAGCAGGAGGATCAGGAGGGCAGCTAGTGATCTTCTCCAAATGGAGAGGGATTTTTTTCTCTTCCCTGAAACATAGCATGGGAAAAGAAAAAGATTGTAAAAGAGTAAGGAAAATCTGCACAGGCTTCAACAAAGACTCAGTAACAGAAAAGGGTACTGCACAAAATAATTGCATTCAAAATCCTAAATGCAGTATATTGAATATAGGATCTGTTAGTATCTTGTCATTGGTTTCCATGTTATTTTCTGCTTGCAATTCAATTTCCTTTGATTTTTTTTTTCCTCCTCTTTGGTATAAATTACTAACAAAGCAAACACAGCTGGCCAAGGGAGATTAGATAGCCACTGTTTATCACTATATTGTTTAAGGAGTGTTTTGTTCTGAGCAAATTCTGGGATTCCTTTCATGCTTCCTGCTGGATTTCTCTTTGTTCTTGAATGAAAAGAGTGTCTCTTCACAAATTTTTGTAGATATTCTTAATTGCTATGTATTAGCATGCAGAATATTCAAAATGAAATATAAAATTGGTAGTCTTGCAAAATACATTTGAAATTAACTTGTTAAACAGTTTTGAACCGTTAAACATTCCTTTATGACAGCAAAATTAAGTTTCTTTCTTTATCTCAGCTGAAGTGGATGAACCAGGAGCTACTTGTGCACAGGTTTCCCAGTGTCCTAACCCACTAGCTATGTTTTCCTCTTACCTCCTTGAAAATCCTGTGCCTTTCTTGCTGGCTATCTGGCAGTGTGAAGGCAGCCATTTAAACAATGCAATAAAAGGGAGATTTCAGGGAGCCGGCCAAGTTAGCCTTTCCCTCACGTAAGAATGTTCTCTGGGGCCTAAGATTCCTCAGTGAAATTCCTTGCAATGTGCTCAGGTTTTCCGCTCAGTGTTACTCTGCAGGGTGCAGTTCGGTTGCACTGTAATGGCACCATTCTTTTGGTGTATAACTCAATTGCCAGCCATGGCCTGCAATATTTTCACAATAATTATAATTAAAAAAAAAAAAAAGATTAAATGAAGAAAGCGATATGTATGAAATAATGGTCTGTCCAGGTGGAGGCTAGCAGGATTTCACAATGTGATTTGAAAGTTAACAGGTTTGTTCTTTAATGGAGCGTGAAGTGTGCGCGTTCCAGGGCTAGGGCCTTTCGCAACATAATGACATTGCTGTCTTTGAAACAGCCCTTTGGACTAGTTTCCAAGGCTGATTACCAAGGGGAAATTCTTAGTGACCTCCAAAATAATGTTTGATCCAAAAATGTTTTGGGGCCTCTAAAGATGCTTTTCTAACATAAACATCATGTTTTATTTTTAAATATACCTGGAAATGTATTGCATTTTAACACGGGTGATCCTTCCAGTAT
Organism: Nothura maculosa; assembly: GCA_032353885.1. NCBI lineage: Eukaryota > Metazoa > Chordata > Aves > Tinamiformes > Tinamidae > Nothura > Nothura maculosa. Next base: position 1,182,859 of record JAUBOD010000901.1, on the reverse strand, counting down.
TGGTTGGTTTTTTTCTAGAACAATCTTCTTGACAGTTTGTATTTAAAAAAAAAAAACCAAAAAAAAACAAACAATACACGCACAAGCACACAAAACAAAAAAGAAGCCTCAAAGCTTTAACACTTTTGTAGTGTTCCAAGAATTATAACAGTGCTAAGCTGCTAATTCTGTCTGACAGAAAGCAATAATGGCTCTTCGCTGACCAAAACACATCAGCCTGTGGGCAACTTCTTGTTACATGTTCAGAGTAGACAGACATGCAGGAACACGAGCTTTGTTGATGCAAAGTCATAATTTCAAGTAATTTATACTGAGCTAGTGAGCAATGAACAATGTATGAGAGGAAAATCTTCATGTCGAAAAAGTCTAAAAAATGTAAGACTGAAAACACTACATGTCTGAACTTGAGCAATCCCTGCTTTGGGCATCAGTGCTCTGATATGAAATGTACAGGTCACGAGTCAGAGATGTAGAATTGGGTCTTCTTGAATTTATGGCCTGCTGAAACTTGCCAATGGAAAACTCTCCATAACCTCAGAGCAATTATTTCAAAGCTGTAAGTTTTGTAAGTGTTCATGTGGAACGCTGATGCTGGGAGAATATTACTCCTTTAATTTTATTTGTATCTTTTATTGTATCCTTTATTGTATCCTTTTATTTGTATCTTTTATTTAATTTTAGCTGTTGGAGGAAAGGAGCAAAATGCTTATTTACGGATAATTCAAGCTCAGGTAACATCATGATGGAGACCAAATATAGTAATCTCTCAGTTACTTTTATGCTCTCCATAATGAATTGACTTTAGTAGTGTTCACATCTTGGGCAAACAACCACCAGAGAATCCTTTTCAGGGGACTTTACAGAACATGCGACTTCAGTTTACTTTCTTCATATTCCAATTTATTAAAAAATGGCCAAGAAAGTGTTCCTCTCTTTGGGTACAATGGCAGAACTTACGTGACATTAGATGCTGAGATACTGAATCATTTAATATTCATAAGCAATAGTGTTGTAACTGAGGTTTCTGGGGTTTGTTTTCTTTCAGAGCCAATGACGTTGTGAGGGGAGGCAAAAGATAATGAAGCATCTACCTATTCCCAGCTGACTGACTCAGCTTGGTCTCCCAGAGTATTGCACGCTCTTTGAACAATATGATGGTGTAGAGGTAAGAATTGACTTTTTAAATAAAATCATTCAGCAAATCTATGGCAGGACCACAGTCCATTATAAAATGACTTAATGGAGCAAAGAACGGAAGGCTGATACTTTGCTTTTGCTTTAGGAATGGGGAAAATAAAAAAAAAATGTAACTGTGTGCTAAAGCTCAGTAAAATACAATCTTGTAGCCAATGAACTAGATAAAATTATGCTTTTACTCTTTCTAATATGTCTTATTTACAATCTGAGACAGTCCAGATTGATATAAGGACTATGCTTTTCAGAGCAAGAGCACCTAAGTGATTTAATACTGTATGTTACTTGTTATATGTACAATGTTATATCACATGTTGATTGTTATATGTAGTTTTTATAGGTAGATATTTTATGTGGCTAAAGATAATCTTCACTATGTGAGCAAGTACTATGTTACAGTAGAACTTTATTTCAGTGATCTTGGAAATTCATAGAAATTTATTTGGAAATTCTTAAGGCCTTTCCCATAGGCTTTTATTTAGTCAAAATGAGACTTTTTTCTTCATTGTCCATTTTGTAATTTTAGTCCTTAATCTAGATAAACCTTACTGACATCACATAGGATAACATCATTTAAATCTTGCTTTTGACGTGTTTTAAATCTGTCTCTCTGCATGCCTAATTTAGAAAATAAATATAGAAAATGTAACTAAGTATTCTCATCAACTCAAAACATTCTTGGATTCATTTACAAGCATTTTTTTTCTAAAAAGTTTTTGTCTTTAATTTCATGAAGTGACAATAAAGTTTAATTAAAATTGGCTTCTGTATTGCACATGCAGCAGGTGTCAGCATATGAGTCTCAAGGTAATCTTATAATCCAAGCAAAATAAAGATAAAAGAATTTCATACATAATGCAAAGTTTGTCACAACAAGGTAATGAACATTTCTGTGTTCCAAAATGGACTCCATCAAAACTTAGCACCTTTGTAACACAGAAAGTGATTATATTGGGCTTTGGGACAGCTGAGTTGATAGCAAAATGACGCTCAAAAAAGGCACCGAAAATAGCTTACAGTTTTTAATGGGCCTGAGAGCAGACTTAAAAAAAAGTTTTTGCTGAAGCCAAAAACTTAGAAATAGGTCTAATGCATCATTTTGAATACAATAGACTCTTCTTAAGTTTAAGACGACAAGTCAGTCTTTCATTTCTGTAGTCTTTCATTTCTGCAATTTATGTAGAATATGTTCCATGGACAATTATTATACCATTTCTCAGTTCCTCAGCCAAATTAAATCTTTTCCTGAATTTAGAATTTAAGAAAATGCCTGACTTAGACTTCACAAACCTACTAACTTGCTTAATACTATAAATACACAGGTGCTTAAGAGCTGTCTTGAGTTCCTAAGTTCTTGCAAGTCTATAAGAAGTTCTCTTTGTCTCCTACCTTAAAATCAACAAAAACTAAAAACCTATTTACTTTTTTTTTTGCTGCACAGTAGAAGCAATGGTTATATCCATTGTGCTGGGGAAAGTGGTTCTTGAATTAAAATATGCTTAAATAAGTATAATTATGCTTAGATTTGCATTAATGGCAGTAGAAGCATGTAGTAGAGCTTGGATGTTCAAGGCAGTTGAAGACATGAAAAATGTTTGTCGTCTTGAATGAAGCAAGAAAGCTTCAATGTGTGACAAATAACTCTTTCACATATTACTGTTCTCTACTGCAGAATGTAGCAGTTTCTTTAAAACTACTAAAAAAGCTCAAAATGCTTCTGTGTTAACCTGAGCGTGTGCTGTTTAGCACTGGACTTAAGTTTTCTCCTTAAAATATGTTAGCTAAATTTCGAAGAACTGGCATATTGCATTTCTACTTGTTTCTGTGTGTTTGCACTTTTTTTTTTGGAGAGGGGGAAGGAGGAAGAGGATGAGTGGGTTTTTTGTGTGTCTGTTTCTGAGGGAAGGGGCCTCCTTCACTGTTGCCAAAGTTGAAAAATCTGAACTGTGAACTCATCTGTAGCATTAACTTCACTTTGAGTTGACAAAGGTTGCCATAAAATAAGAATTATAATTGTTCATCTCATTTTTTGTGTCATTAGATGCATAGGATATATCATTTATGAAACAATAATACATTTTCAGAGCTGAATCTGTCCATTGAAAACAGCCTTGCATAGTTACATAAAAAAAGAGACTTTGAGCAATTAAAGAACTACTTAGTCTAAAACCAAGCACATTATACATTTGTACTTGCTTTAGTTTAAAGGAAGCCTACTCTGTCAAATGTACTATTCTGAATAAGAACCACAGGATTACTGTACATAGTAGGAAAAATAGCTAAACGTTAAACTTTAGAGAACATGTCAAGAATTTGTTTTCCTCATTTAGAAAGACAAAACCCAAAAAGTCAAGACTAAGCAAAGTTGTGTATGTGCCACCACACCCACCCAAGGAGAGAGGAAGTGCCTTACCAAGGCGATCCTTGCTCTTTTTTCCTATTTAGGATTTAACTATCAATGAGGACTTAGATCAGAACATTTTGGGGGTTTTTTTTGGTGATGCTTTTATTAGTGAAGAATCAGTATTCAACTCAGGCCAGGCTCATGATGGTTGGAAGGAACATGCTAGCTCTATAAATCCTTCTGAAGGGAAGGATATAGTAAGATATTATTCAGTTATGACTCATTGTACAGGATATTTCGAGAACTGTGAGCAAGATAACAAGATATGATTATTATGCAGTCTGCCCAGTAATTCCAGAATATCAATGCCTAAGGGTCTTGAAATTTCATAGGAAGAAATATTTTACCTAACTGAGATTCCTGCCTTTCCCTTCTCTCAATCAAGATAAAAAGACTTAGCTGAACTTTTGTAAAGTAGGAATGTAAATATGGCTTTTTTGTACCTGCTCATTTGAACAAATTAAGACATGATGCAAGTTGATTAGTGCAGTGAAACTAGGATGTATTTCAGTAAGAATTTGTTCTTATTTGGTTTGGATACTTCATTTTGTAACCTCTCAGCTTCTGAAGGGAAGAATAGTTTACTGTTCTCATTGGGGTGTTTGTCGGATAAAGGGACCCCTCGACCAGCCATCTACACAGTGAACTGATTTATAGATATTCATGTAACAGTTCAGTCAGCTGACTAGAACATTCCAAATTCTATTAATATAATTACAATTTGGGATTGTTCTGTTTTGGATGTGTTGGCTAAATCTAATCTGGCAGTCCTGCCAGAGATTTCAGTGAATTTGAATTCAAGTCAAGCATTTTATGTCTGAATTGGAGTATGTTTTCTGAGCCCCAGGCAGATAGTTTGGAGTTGATGTTTTAATAAAAGTAGTGGTGCTTTATATTTTTATGGATTTTAAAAATGTCTTAGTGTGCAGTATTTTCATTCACTCAGCTAAGTGGATAACTGAATTATGCGTTTGAAAGCAAAACCAAAATAGCTGTGTTTACACCAGGACATTTACACCCGAGGTGGCTTTGCCTGCTGTATTTGGGGCTGGGAAGCTGCTGCACAGATCAGTGCCGCCAGCCCGGCCTGCGCTGACTGCTGTGTTTGCACAGTGGGGCTCGTGGCTGCTATCTAGTCTCCAGCCTATTATGCCATGTTTTTGTTTTGTGGCTGTCTTTGGCAGAGTGCTGTGTCTAGAAGCAAAGTGTTTAATCAGTTACACTGAAAACGCTTGTTTTTCAGCACTGAACTGTACTGAAGTCAGACAGTAGAACATCCAGTGTTTTAAATCTTCTATTATGTTAAATAACTATTATTGTCTCACTAAATGTTAAACCAGTGCAGAGCGAAAGATACGTTATTCTGTTTGCTGCTAACTTGAGCTTTAAACAATAGCATTGTATTTGTTGCTAGTTCAACATTTTCTATACAGTGCTTGATGTCCTAAGTAATTTTCTTATGTGAGCATTTTCGCAAGGTTAGTTTTATAGGCCTCAGCATTTCTAGGCCCAGTGAAGTTAAGCTTTGGTAAATCTTGTTGCAATATTTTCTGTTTTCTAATGGTTATTTTAGACTAATATTCTGAAATGTTACCTGGCTCCAAAGCTACATTGAACAGAATGTGTCCCAGTATGCTGCAGCCTGGGTTCCTCCCATGTACCTAGGTAATCTGGCTGTGATTCTCCAGTGATTAATGTCATATCTATGTGCTAACATACTGCCCAGCAACACGTTTGACCTGGATCAAATATGTGCAGGTGATCACTTATCTGCTGAATGAGGTAGATTGTACAAATCAAAGTTCAGTAGCTTTGTGCTATCTTTATGCCAGCTGATGGAAGAGAAATATTTATAGTGTTTGATTTGAGTAACAATAGCTAATTGATGTGGAAAAAAAAAAAAATTAAACTGCTTAGTCCAGCAGAATGAATTTCATAGTGGATCAGTGCTTTGGGTAGTTAGGCTGTGGTATGTTGGTCAGTGTTAGAAAACCTCAAGGCTACTTTACTGGAGTCTTGATTAATTGAAGCTGGGTTTCCAAACCACCAGCCTAAGCAATCTGTGCCTTCTTCAGGTTTCCTTGAAGTGTTTTTCCCCATCTCGGGCTTGTTCTTTTGCTCTCAGCACAACTATTCCACAGCTGTGTGATGAGCCTGGTTTGGAAAATTATATGACTGAAAAGTAACTTTTCTCCTCTATTGTTTATGCAGCTAAAGTCCCCTTCTCAGTTCATTGTTCAGCTGCACAAACAAGTGTCGAACTGCGAGTGGCCAGGGAAGGGAGAGCGGGACAGGGCCAGGGTGGCTGGAACAGCCCCCTGCCGTAAGGGAGCCCTCAGCCCAAGGTGCTGTACTGGGAGGCAAGTCACTCTCTGCTCCAAATTTGCTCAAGAAAGAGACTGATAAATTCACGAAGTGACTTGAGCCAAGTTCAGATTTTAAGCACATTATGCAAATGTCTGTTTTGTTGCTGTTGTTTTCTAAAAACCTAAATGCAAAAATGATCAATTATGTGCATACTATCTAACACCATTTCATAAACATAAAGCCACAAAATGGCAGGATGCTGTGGAAAACTGAACGTTACTTAAATCCAGCACCTTGCATTGGAGAGTGCCAAAGTAAATGTCAAATGTGACATAAATGGACACACCAACCCATCATGATGCTTTGCTATGGAGGAGTCTGTAAGCATTTAACCTAACAAAAAATAAGGTACAATAGGCAGGCAGGTAGAGAGCTGTAAATACTCTTTCCATAGTCCTTTTGCCTCTATCTTGATTTTTTTTTTTAATGCACTGCAGCACATTCTAGATGCTCGTGTCCTACTCACCAGTTCACGTTTCCAGGGCACGTGGTGACTCCTTTGGGAGGTACCTCTTGGCTTCCTCTGCAGGAAACTCGCAGAGGGTGGAGCCTGCCTGGGCTTCTAACGATTTCCTCTGTATTTCTGCAACTCCAGTGTCACACAAACAGCTCTTCCTTTCCAGAGGACTCTGCCCTGTAGCTATGAGTGCTTCAAGAATGACTTAGCAAAGTCATAGCTCGGAAGCTGAGTAGTGCTCAGGAAATGCACTGTCCTTTTCCAGAATCCCCAGATAAAGCGAGAGCAACGTTTGACGCGAGGTGGTTTTGGGACAGGGTGGTATTTAGTCCTATTACAATATTGAACTGCAGTCTTGAGAAGTGTGGTTTAATTGTGGTTTCTTATGAATTACAGTAAAAGAATAAATCCTACTTCATGTGTGTTGAGGAAGGACACCAGGTTCCAGCTGCTTCAGTATATAAGATGTAGAAATGTCACAAAGTGAGGTTAATATAAATATAGTAATAAAAAAATTATTTTGATATTATCTAAAAAAAACCCAAAAGCCTAGCTTTTGCCAGATTTTTGAAGATATTCTTTGTTCTTGTATCTTCATGAACTTGATAGAATTATTTATAGAAAGTTTTGTGTTACTTGATGATTAAAATGTTCATGTATGCTCGTAAGTATGTGAGGTATTCTTGTGGGCATTGTTGGTTGAGTTGTGGGTGGAAAGATATATAAAAAGTCAAGTGATGAGAAGTTTTCTTATGAGGCATTCCAAGGGCTGGGGCTCTGCCTTTCCACTACCTTTTCTTGCTGATCTGAATTCTGATTAATAACATTTGATGACTTAACATTATTTTATTATGATCTTTGAGTGGCTATATATAAAAGACAATATCATTTTTCCTATGAGAGGGTTAAGAATCTTGCCTTTTTAGCTTATATTTATATTGGTTTTCCTGTAGAGAGTGCAGTTTTAATATAGTTAAAATTCATATATTTTATTAGTTTCATACAGAGAAGGCCAACTTAATGAATTTAAATAAAATATAAACATTGTCACGATGCCCATTACCGTGGGTGAATATAAAACAATATGCAAAACCGGAATTAGGTGAAATGTACATTGATATTCTGTAACTGAGCTTTTGATGGGTAAAAGAGATTTTATATTTTAAATTCTTATGTAACAGTTTTTGCAGATGTTGTGTTTCTTTCCTTGCTGCAGAAAAATTTAATTAAAACTAAGTGCAAAGTGTTCTGTTTCCTACCACGTGTGTTTTCACCCTCTTATTCATGATACAGAAGACCTAGGATGCCTCTATTAAGAGGGAAGATAAGTGAGTGATACCCCTGTCTGTGCTCACAAAAATATAAACATAAATAAAGAGGCAATGTCATCCATAATTAGCAAAAATGGTTTTCTCTCATAATGTCTGGGTATCTTACACTGTCAGCTACAACTCTTTTGCTCATATTGTCTTCTTTTGCTCTGCTTTAAAACTTTGCAGACTCAACCAGAATGCTGTGGAGCGCTGGAATGTAGTGTCAACTTGGCACATTCCAGATTAGTGCTAAAGTATGTCCGTAGCCTTGCCAATAGATGCAGAAGAGGCTGCTGCTTTGAACACTTTCCTCTGTGTAACACAACTTGCTACCTGTGTGGTCTGTCTTGTTCACTCTGAGAGACAGAAAGATTTGGAGGTGGTTGCCATTTCTCTTTTGATGAACTCAGCGATGTAGATGTTGGTATGGTCAGATGTTCTCAACCTTGTAACATTTCATCCATAGAAAATTCCAGCTTAATTTGTTCTTACTTTCTGGCCTTCTGTTTACCCTTTTCTCTGCATCAGTTTATACTAGTTGAAAAACTCATCAAAGACTGTCACATGCAAAGAGAGGCTGTTAATTCACTTGTATATGCAACTTTTTATAGAAACATGGAAAAAAGTTTACTGGAACATCTTAGCTTGATAGGAACCTGAGTCTTCCACTCCTAGAAAAGAAAGGAAAATGAACTAGCTGGTAAAAGATATAATAATCCAGAAGATAAGACCAGGAGGAAAATGGTTTTATGATCTACCATAAAACTCCTGTTTTATCCTCCTGACCTTATCTCCGAGTTCACTGTATCATTTACCAAAATTAGTCAACAAAAGAAAACTGATTTTAGTGCAGTTGAAACCATGTTAATCAAACTTTTGAAAAATGACTTTGTAATCCATGCCAGCACAAATAGTTTTATGTGTTTTTCTGTACCTATTTGAATATTGGGAGTTGGATGACATGTTATTGGCAAAAATTATGTGCAGTAATTATTTTTTTTCTAGTATAAAGTGGATTACTAATTATGAGTTGTTAAAGAAGATGTTTTCTTGCACTGTATCAGGCAAGGGCTGTTTTGGTTCCAGCAGTGGCTAGTAATAGCTGACTTGGAATACATGGACCTCTTCAGTAAGTGGTTCTACCAACTTTGGATAACTGCGGTGATTTTTTTTTTCCCAAAACTTCCTCTTTTTTTTCTGACTTGAGACTCACTCTTTTGTGAGCTGCAGATTACAGGAGTTTAACAGTAAACCACTTCCTATTGGAAAATACTAATTTATCAGAACTGAAGCTTTCAGCCAATGGGGAATGAGGATCAGACATCTAGTATGATATGAACTGAGTGCTAGGTCCACAAGAAATGATTGTGCTGCAGCCAGAAACTCCAGCAAGTCACAGCACGTTCGTGTTCCATTTTTTGCCAGATCAGCTAAGGGCTATATAACTTCCCTGTTTTAGTACAGCATTATTTGCAGGACTGTCAGCAGTGAGACATTGGTGGTTACAAAACTTTGGAGGATGTGGATCATAAGACTTCTCGACGGACTCGTTAATATGGCTGTTTGGGGATCCACGTGCATCTCCAGGCCTACAACAGGCCATAAAGCAAGTCTGGATATTAGTAGATTTATCTTGGAAACCTAGAAAGCTCCTGGCTAAATTCATCCATTTCAGTTATCAACTAGAGGGAATTTTAGAGTGTCAGTTGCTGCTGTTCGTAGTTTCCAAATGAAATGTTGTGGAGTTCCCAAAACTGCAGCAGATTTCAGTTTTGGGGTTGTCATTCTGATCTGTCTTCATTTTTATCACATTAACGTGAAAATTACCAGTGAATAAATTTGATTTCCTAATCAGTGCTTATACTGAGCATAACTTTGTCCAGAGGGCATCAGTGGGAGTTAAGAGAATGCAGCATTTTGTTTGGGTCCTTTCTCTTCTAAGACAAGTCTGCAGTAAAAACTTGCTTTGACTTTTGTTTTTTTAGGAAGTCTGCACTGCTGTGTGAGCGGTTCTTGCATACCATGTTGTAATTTGGTATAGTTATTTTTGCATTTTATCATTACAGCTGCACAGCAGTGCTTTTAAACTAGATGGATTTCCTCCCAGCTATTTTAGGAAGACTGGAATTTTGTAGTTTAAGGTCAAACTGTAAAATTCTCATGAACTGTTTTGTTTCATCCCATCCCCTCTTTCGTTACTGTGAGCCAGGTCCCTTTTTGAAAACTCTCCTCCAAGAATTGGCAAGCATTCCGTTCTTAACGTGATTAATGTATACAAGCTACAACAAGCAGCAGTATAAAGCAGTATCAAGTCTTGGCACTGTCTCGAATCCCGGTGATGCTGTTTCATTCCCTGGTTCAGCTGCTTGGCAGGAGGTGGAAAGGCACCTGTGCACGCGCCTCCCCTGCGCGCAGCGGAAGTCGAGGGTGACCAAACAAGGCTGTGGCAGCGTGGGCTATGGGAGCGGGGCCGGCAGCACGGTCACAGGTTCCGTAAGAAAGTTCCTTAGGATGATGCCATGCAGGACAGCACTTCATCATTAATGTTTTTATGGCGAGGAGACAGACCGATGCTAAATTGATAAAAAGATGATTAAGGTGAATGGCAGGTTGAGATGGGATTCCAGTTTGAAGGCTTGGCAAAGGTACTGCAGTTGTTTCAGGACATAGGTGCTTCCAGATTTTATCCCACATCTTAATAAACACATTTCCAAAAGTAGATTTAATCGAATATTAAAACACCAAAAACCTTGCAACAAGGAATCTAGTTCAAATTAACTCATGATTTAACTAGGGTACTTACCTAGTGTAGGCAGTCCTCTGAGTTCCTCATTCTTAGAGATTACAGGCAAATTGCCAATAGAAATGTTTCATATAAAGTGGGCACAAGAATGTGTTGTGTAAATTGTCATAGAGAAGACAAACTTTCATTACATCTAAAGACAGAATAAAAGCATTAGGAAGAGGATGTGGTGACTCACTCAAGAGTGGTCACAGTTTATTTAGGACTACCCAACTACCAGTCTCATTTCTTAGCACCCAGTCATGTAACTAAGGAAATTAGTACTCCTTTTCTAGTTCTTATTCATAAAAACATGACAATGAACAGTGACATTTTTTCCTATGTAATAACGTTGCCTGAAAATTTCCTGATTTTTTAAAATTAGTCAATAGAGAATGTCTTATGTGCTAAAATGGATTTGAATTTTTAGCATGGTTTTAGTTTTGTTTTTTTTTTAACCTAAACTCTGGTATATATTGTTTAGATAGGAAACCAAGTAATTTTCCTTCATACAGTAGGCGAAAAAAATGTGTGATTTTCTAACATCTTCTAATTGATTAGCTGATGAAGCACATGCACATTCTTTTCTGTGAAAATCTCTACCATTGTGATATACATTATGATAGAGGAAGTAAGCGAGTCAGAGGATCATAACTAAGTTGACTGGTATATTAACTTTTGTGTCTTCTCATCCCATTTTCTTGAACAGAACTTATTAGTGAGACATTTTGTTTCCCAAGGCAGGATCCCTGTCTGTTGGTTCCCTTTTCCTCTCTCTGATTTCACCCATTTTTCCTTTCTCCCAAGGAGATAGGGTATATTTTGGAGAAAGATTGTGAAAATTCCTATGGGAAGTCACTGTAGGCTGTACTGGTGACCATTGGTGACTCCAAATTATGGAGTCTGTCACTGTACCTAAAGGATTTCTCTTAACCTCTCATTCCCTGTCCTCTCAACTTACCTATTTTGCATAACAGACAATGACAGAAGATACTGCAGAGAGCTCGCAAGGTGTTCAAGATTTGCCTATTTTCCAAGTTCATCAGTAGCTCAAATATCATTGTATCTGGGAAACTGAAAATGATTTGAGTTTGTCATGGCTTTAGGCCCAGTTCTATGTAAAATTGGCTTGAGGTCATCACTAGGAGGTTTTGTGCAGGGTCAGGGTGCTATTACAATTTTCTGTAACTGAGTAAAGAAGCTACTGAAATGTGGCTGCATCCATCAGTATGCCACAAGTGATGAGTTATGTCCTACTGCCAGTGAATCCCTTGGGAAACTGTTGTCTTTCACATTTACCTGAACCTTTCCTGTCTTGAAAGAAACTTTTGTAAAAGTGCCGAGAATGATGTTTTCCTACTGCTCTTGCCTCTGTGTTAGGAATCCAAAGTGGGATTGCTATGGGAACGGAGGAAATAGAAGCATAGCCGAGAAATGCCAAGTGTGAGCTGGTTTTCCTTTGGATAAAACTTTTCTCATCAGCTCTCTTACCCTACTGTGCATTTGAGCTCTCTTCATGTTTATTATTTATTCTCTTTAACTTCAGTAAACTTTATATGACTTGAAATTTCTTTTGGAAAGATTCTGCTCATATCTATGACAGTACTCACTCTTTCAAGAACTTTCCTGTCCCAAGAACTACTACCTTAACATGCATATTGGTGAAAGAATCTTAGTGAGGTAGAGATTCCTTAGGCCCAGATACACTTCAGAACAAGCTCCAGTGCTCCTTTTTTACATATATTTATTTCTTTCTACTGTAAGAGTATGTACATACAACATTCAATCCAATTTGTGATAGCTCAGACTGCAAAATTCAGTATTCTCAGTGAAAACAAATTACAAAAAGTGATTTCACCTATGTTAGGTTGCTGTTTGGAATTCTAATTCTGCCATTGTCACTATCTCATGGTTTAGATTGAGAATACCATGGTTTCATTTATTTTTGATTAGCCTGATAATAATAATACACTGAGGTCTTGGAAGATGAATCATCTGCTCCTTCATGATCTTCAACATTTAGACAGAGTAGGACCACAACGTCACTGAACGGAGGTGGAAGGACTGAAGGTCACTGTAGGACTGAACATATAAGACTCATTAACACTACTTGTGGGAGGAATGGGAGTAAAGAGTAAAAGGTACCTGTCTTTGAAAAGTAGTTTCATAAACAAAAGGTCTTTGCAGGATGTTAGCAGCCAAGGGCTGGCCCTGGCTGCCAGGGCCAGGTGCAAAGGCAAAGCAGCCTCCGCGCTCAGCTGGCATCGTCCAGCAAGAACTTGGCTTGCGCTCTGAGGGTGACCAAAAGAGACATTCAGCAGGAGGAAGAGCGAGGTGAACAACAGCCTGTCAAATGTGCTCAAACCACATCTGCTTGAAACAAGCATTTAAAGGATCTTAAGAAAGGAGGAGGAGGGTTTGGATATATGTTTCAGAGGACCAGTGGCTTAAGCAGAGAGCTTTCCTCACTGTGATGTCTGCCCATGCTCTTGTAGGTTGTATACTTGACATTTCTCGTTGTGAGAGGCTCTTGTGTTCACAGCTCCCCCTCTGAACAACGGATATCTGAATCCTTGCTTTAGAAAGTGCATTTTGTGCTACCAACCTGTTACACAAATGACCTCATTTCAGGGGTCGGAAGAGGGGAAAGGCTAATAATATAAGTTCATTATGTGCGTAAAATATGTAATATACCCCGGCTAGTGTGTGAAGAGGGTGTGTCTAGGAAATGGTTAATCTTAGCGTCAGTGCTAATTTAAGGAAAGAACTAATGGAAGTAAAGGTCTTCAAGGGCTGGGAAAGGGCAGCGCGAGGTCGCTGTACGTAGGGCCCGGCGCGGCGGGCTGGAGCGGGGCAGGGAGGGACGGAGGGAGGGGTCACAGCCGTAACTGGGCGCGCGGCGCCGGCTCCGCGCTCACAGACCCTGCGCCAGCGGCGGCTTTAGCGGCGGCGCCGCGCTCGGCTCGCGCGGGACACCCACGGAACCAGGTCTGTGCCCCGCGCTCAAACCGCCACCTTTGCTTTCACCGACGGCGGCAGCGAGCTCGCCCCGTTCGCTTCAGCTGCGGCGAAGGGCTCGTGCTCAGGTCCGCGGGCGCCGTGGTGCGCGCAGCCCCTCCGCGGCGCCTCGGGCGCTCCCCAGGCTCACCGGGGAATTTGCCCTAAGCGCTCGGGACCGAGCGCTGCTGCTGCGGGCCCAGCTCCCGCTGCCCTCGCTGCTTCTCTCCGTCGCTCCCCGGCAGGCGCCAGCTGGCACCGCCGCCTGCCGCTCTGCGCAGCCCTGGGACGCTGCGACCGACTCGCTGCCAGGAAGTCGCTTGGCCGAGGCGAAACTTTGCGCTGATCCCCTCAGAGCCGGGCAAGCAGCAGTAGCGGTCGGGCCGCGGTGTCCGGCCGGGTGCCGGGGCGGCGGCGGTGCCGCCCGCGGGCAGGGCGGGCAGAGCCCTGACCTGGCGGCGCTTGGCGAGCGGGCGCAATAAGGGTCCTGCTCCTGCCCGGGGCTCCGGCTGCTGACGTGTTTGATCCACCGAGATACGTGACCTGAGTCTTCGTGGAAATGAATCCCCTGGAAATCTCCCAAATAACGTGAAAGTATTGAGCATCGAGTTGCTCCAAGTAGCAAGATGTTTCACTGGGTAGATGGAAAAGAAATCTATTGTTTTTATTTTTTTTTGTCACTTAAAGAGGAATATGTACAGAGCTGTTAAAGATCATAAATCGGGTTTAAATTCTAAATAACACATAGCATGCTTGCCACAGGAAAGATTTTTAAGAGAGTTCATTTTGAGTCGTTGTGGAATTATTCTTTTTGAGTTAAAATTGTGGGAACAAAGTAGCAAGCAAAACAATAAATGACTTCCTATGCCAGTGGAAGAACAAAGCTTGTATTTTGAATCGTTAGCTGAAAATGTGTAGATTGGCTTTAGTCATGGTGAAGTTCTTTGTTTATTTCTGCTGGCAAAGACGGGAGAGAGTGTTTATTTCAAGTCAAGGCTTTGAACTAATCAGGATTACTGAGCTGAACTGGTGGACGCTTAAGTTTCTTCCATAATTTTGTAATATAAGCCCTAATGAGGTCTCTACTTGTTTGTTACTGAATGCTCTTTAATGATCATTCTTTTATGATGTTATTTATGGGTCTCGAGGAGTTCTACAGGTAAAGAGGAAGTATGTGATTTACCAGTTTCTTTCATCCTAAAACTGAGAAAATTTGCAAAGATAAGTTATCCTAGCCTGTGTGTTTTCTGTTCCCTGAGAATAATTGTAAATAACATTTTAAATAGACTATGAGATTAGAGCTCTAAGATGCATGGATATGGGGTTTGTGTGTACATAAATCTCACTCGTATAAGGAGAAAGAGCAAGAACAGTTTGACAGCACTTCAGGATCCTTTGAAAACACTGATCTGTCTGCAATCTTACAGATTTTTTTTTTTTTGGCATTTGACAGATTTACATTTCTTCTGATAGAAGCTGAAAGCCTTTAAACTCTCATACGTGCTTTTGCAATCTATTTCTCCTTATCTTAACAAGCTGTAGATTCTTGAACCTTCATATTCTTCTCAAAGTTCTGTGACCTGTTTGATATAGCAGCCGCTGCATCAATTTATTCTGTAACAAACAAGCAGAAAATGCAGCTTGCAGAATGTTTCACGTGAGCTATTTTGGTAACAGGAATCCATTTCTATTAATGAAAAAGACATATGATACTTCTAGCAAACAATTAATGTGAAATCTGACTGCACGCATTTATAGTGGCTTTAGTTTTAACTGTATTCCTTTCTATAATACATGGTCTTTGTGGCTTTTTAGACATTTGTTGCTTTTTTGTTTTTCTGTCTTTAAATCATCGTACCACACAGGCAAGAGGGAAAAAAGTCTGATTTATATCCTGAGGCTTACTTGCCAGAGTTCTTGCTCAGTATGATTGACCACTTCCCTCATTTCCAACATCTGCATATATAATACAGGTAAATGTACTGAGGAAATCAAAAGGTAGAAAACAAGTTACATATTCCCGGCTTTTCCAAATCTACTATTTTGAGAGAGGAGAGAGGCGAGGGACTTTATGGAAAATAACTGTTTTTTACAGATGTTGACTCTATATACCTGAGAACGTAAATTTTCCGTCAGATGAATATGTGCTATAGGTAAAGAACTGGTGAGACTGGAAGTAGTGCCATAGCGCTAGTGGTGGTATGGTAATACCACACATGGGCTTCACAGAGCTTGATCCAGAGTTGAGGTAATCCTGCTCCCTGTCAGGTCAATAAGACTTTGAGAGATGCATGAATCATTTAATGTCAAAAAGTGTTCTAGAAATATTCTGATAGCTTTAGAGTCTGGGTGCCTTTCTGTTTCATTTTATAAGGAAAACTTGGCCAGTTTATTAGTCATTCACAAGTCTCTGAGGCCGAACTCCAGATAACCTTTTCCATCGTTTCTTCTCTGCAGTGTATTGAAACAACAGAATCACAGCTATCGCCGCTAGTTGTGTTACATTCTGATATAGAAGGGCTACTTAATCTTCTATCAGATTGAGTAGAGTCTCAGAACATTATCTCGGGCTCTGTAAACTGCTTGAGAAAGTTCTCAGGATGCCCAGCTGAGCCAGAAAGCTTGTGTTTGTGTCCACAAACCAAGAGGGCATAGATTGAAGATTATTTGGCTGTTGCTTTGAGATCGGAAAAGGTCATTTGTTTTATTGTTCATATGGTCCTTTTAAACCTTAAATAATGATGTGAATAGCGTTCCCCTACCCCCTAGTTGCAGTCTGATACGTATTTCGTCCTGCCCAACAAACACATACTTGGCACAAAGGAATATATAGAACTGAATTTCATCTTTTCTTGTTGCTGCTCTTCTGGTATAATTCCTACTATATCTACTGTTGACAGTTTTCACAGTGACAAAGGTTCAGAGAGTACAGTTTCCGGGGAGTAAAATTATCAGGTGTCTATCTGTAGTCAAGTCAAACATTCCTTGAATCATATGCTAAAATATTTGAGACATTCCAGAATCTTCAACTTCAGCTCGCTACTTTGCACTGTTTACATTCAATGCAAGAAATTTCAGTAAAACATTTGTTACAGAGCTGATTGCTTTAGTTCTGAGTTTGCATTTACCAGAAATCCTTGGTAGAGAAGAAGACGTAAGCAAATAAATTTACAGGTAGAAGGTCACAGATTGCGTTTGTTTGCAGTGGTTGTGAGGGGAGAATTACTTGAAATACTGGCAGAGCTTCTGTAGACATCCAGTTGTGGCTAAGTGTCTTGCAAATGCTTGCCTTGTGAGTATTCCTTATGAAAATGGATTCTAATTTGGTTACTCAAAACTCAAGTTGGAAGTTGAAGATGGAGTGTTAAATTTATGGATTGTGGCATGGTATTTAAAGAGTGGGAATTGAAAGGTGAAATGATTATGATATAACCGTTAAGACAAACAGTTCGGGGTTTTATTTTTCTAAGAAAGGCCTTTTAGGAGGAACAGTAAAAAGCAAAATTCTGTCCTTTGAAGAATCTTTGTTTATTTAGTGAAAATTCTCAGAATTTTGGATTAGAAACCTACTGGATTGCTATAATCATGTGATAGTACTGAGAGAGATGCAATTTCCAAAAGCTTTTCTGCTATAATGTAGTTGGGCTCAGAGCCTTGGTGAATTTAAGATTAAAATAATCATAATCTAAGTATTAATTATCACGTAGTTAATAAGTACTTAATAAGTATTTATTGTAAGACCTGGAATAAGGGAGAAGTGGGAAGGTGTTTGCTGTGCAACTCTGGAAAAACTTAACCAGCCTGTGAGTTTCTATGTAGGGAAGCTGACAGAATTCTTCCATGAATTTGAGCTCGGCTTTAGTGTTCCTCTAAAACTAAGACTTTTAGGGTAAGCTTTAAGTTGAACTAATGGGACTTCTGGCGCAGCCACACTTTGATCGCAGTGTGATGCTGAGTCTGGAGAAGGGATGGGGAGGACCGTAGAGCCAGCTCTGCTGTCGCCGCACGACCTCTGTGTTGCCCCGGACCAGAGGAATTCTTGTGCAGCGGTAGCAGATGGCCTGTGAGGACACTAGTGTTGTTTTTCAGCAAGGAACTTGCCCAAAGTCCGAGCAAATTCTCTGTCCAGAGCTGCTATTTCCAGAGTCTTCTCTGATTACATCTGAGTCTTCTCTGTGCTTATAATTTTTTCAATTTTCATAAGAGACACCTGGTGGGCCACCACCTGGGTTCAATAAGGTAAGATTGGTTGACCTCAGGTATGTTGGCCAAAAAACAGTTTTAGCTAATTAATATTACTGGGTAGAGTAAGACCATTCTGCCTTATATAACGTCATGGAGCGAGCATGAGGCATTTTGTTCTTTTTTTGAGGAACAGAACTGGGATCTGTGTCTGAAGTGTTTGCCTCACCAAGTTTTGTTCACAGTGATAGAAAACCCTGTACTGTACAGCAGGCGGTGATGGATAGTGTAAGTGATGGACAGCTCTATGAATCTGCAGTGTCAGCAGTGGTTTCCCTCAGTGGGCTGTGCGTGCCGCAGGAGAGAATTCCAGTCATCTGCTCCTGCCCTTATCTCTTGGTCAGAGCCCTTTAGTTTATAGCCTGTCAGAAATATGTAACCATTTCTCTGCTGCATTTGCTACTTGAACAAACCCCTTCAGAAACAGATTTTTCCATCACAGTGGTACCAGCTATTGGATTTAGGAACATATTCTTACAAATTGAGCGGTAGAATCTCTCATTTTTGTGAAAATGCTTTAAAACTTTGAGTTTTTTTGGTTTTTTTTGTTAGTGATTGGGTTGAACATCAAGACCTCAAACTACAACTGTAAAGAAGCAAACAATTCTGCCTTTTTAAGACAAAAAAAAATGGACACTGGCTTGATGCTTACATATGCTCAAATGAGCAGCTTTTTTTTGTGACTCTTAGAATGTGTAAAAGTTTATGTACACGTTTATGAAATGTGTGATTGCGAGCGACATGACTGGCCCATAATACAGGGTGCATGTTGAAGTATTTGGCTGCCTTAAAAGAAACAAAGTGGAAGTTCAATTCTAGGTGCTTTCATTAGTTATGCTGCTTAATTTCCATTTAAATAGGGACTTTGATTGATGTACTTTTTCTTTTTTTTCTTTTTTTTTTCTTTTCCCAGAACCAAGAATGATAGCTGCAGGGAAATTTGCAAGTCTTCACAGAAATGTCCCAATGAACCATCAGTTCTCATTAGCTTCTTCCATGGACCTTTTGACCAGCAAACCCTCCCTGGCAGAGCATCGTGCAGACTCCTTTCAAGACATCTCTATACATGGCACTCTCCCCAGGAAGAAGAAAGGAACAATTCCCGTAAGGTCCTGTGACATGTTTAGCCACACGGGAACACTGCCTTACACTAGGACAAACCGGCAACAACCAGCTTTTGTACAGGATGCCATAGAAGAGCATCCTCTACAAGATGGGCAGAGCAGCAAACTCCACATCAGGTACTTTGCAAAACCTTAATTTAGATATATTTTAAAATGTTTAGTTACAAAGCCAGCTGTTTATTATTACTTTGCATGCTAATGTAATTTATGCTTTTTATTAATTCCTATCTCTAGTGCTCTGTTTAATGCTTCATGGAAAAAGCTAAACCCCAGAACAGTTGTGACAAACACCCTGTGTGATAGTTGGGGAAAAAAAAGGTCTTAAAAAAGTTTTATGGACTTTGGGAACTCTCTTTTTCGACTTTTCTTTCCATCTCTCCATCCCTTTTTGAGTTATTGACTAGTTCAGACTTCAAAATCATTTTCCTTATGCAAGAAGATCAGTCAGTACATGGCCTATTAAGTACTCATGCCTCTTTAAAATATTCATTCTATACAGTTGTTTCTGTGGGATGTAGATATTTGGATTTTGAGTCTTTTGACGTCTGTGTAGTTCTTGAAGACCCTGTGGAACCCAAGGTTGACTTCCAGGTTATAATGTCCATGACTCTTGAGAAAGAAATCCACATTGATACCTAACTTTTCTTTTGGGAATCTATTATCATGTCTGATGATGTTGGCCAAAAAAGAAATCAACTTTGCATATGTCCTTGTTCTAAAGTTTTGGTCTTTTAAATGGAAAATTGTTCCAACTGACACAAGAAAAATGTAGTTTGATAGCAAATCAGTTAAAGGAACAAAAATAAGAGAGCACGAGGCTGTCTGGGTGACAAGAGGTTGAGAAAAGTTAACCAAGTGAGAACTTCTGAATTAGGATTTATGGTTTTGCTGTGTCCTTCATAACAAGATATGATTTGTTTTCCAACCTTGTGAGGGAAGGACGATTTTAAATTACAAGGGATTGCGTATGCAGTGTTTTTCTTTTTTCTTTTTTTGTTTGTAGCAAATGTAATCAAACTCTCTTCTCCACCATTTCCTCTCTACCATATTTTCCACCATATTTGTCTAAGAAGGCTGAGAGAGCTGGCCCTATTCAGCTTGAAGAAGAGAAGGCTGGGGGACGATCTGATCAATATCTATAAATACCTCAAGGGAGGGAATGAGGAGGATGGGACTGGCCTCTTTTCAGTGGTGGTCAGCGATAGGACTCGAGGAGTCAGCCACAAACGGAAGCATCAAAAGTTCCACAGGAACTTACGGAAAAAATTCTTGACAATGAGGGTGACAGAGCCCTGGAACAGGCTGCCAAGAGAGGTTGTAGAATCTCTTTCTCTGGACATCTGTAGAACCCACTTGGACACCATCCTGTGCTGCATGCTCTAGGTGACCCTGCAGGGAGATTGGACTAGATGATCTCTAAAGGTCCCTTCCAACCATAAGGATTCTATGATTCTAAGAAAGGACATTCATGTATTTAGTATTTCTCTGTGTCACTGACTTATGAGATATGTCTCATTATGCTGCTACCATAAGAACATGACAGTAGACAGTGAGATTTTATCATGTGTCTTCTCAAGAGCCATTACTAAATGTGATTTTCAAGATGTATTTGCCCTTCTTGAGAGATCAAATTTCAGGTACAAGGTGTAAGAACAGGAACAGAATGCTTGTGAGGGAAAAGTCAGGAGCTCTGCTTGATCAGAGTGGCAATATCAGAGTTTTGAAATGAGGTAATAAGAATGCTGGTAGTGTAGCCTGTTGAGTCATGGTAGCAAGTGCTGTTTATGTGCGTGATCCAGTAGGTTTGCTAAAACATCAAACAGTGCTATGGTGACAGCTTCCAACTTCTGCTTTTGTTAAATTTCATTATGAATCTTTGCATCTTCTGCTTCATGACCTGACAACTTAGTTGTAGTAGAATGGGAGACACTACAAACTTGACAGTCAGCAAATATATCGCTTCTTGAGTCTCCTTGAGGTGACTTTGCAGCTTTTATTAGTATATCTGAGAAGACATGTTAAAAAACAAACAAACCTAAGGGAGCAAGTCTGATGTGCCTGGTAAGCATTCAGCTCTAACTGGTAAGATATATATGCTAATGCTTACATTCGCATTGAAATCAGTTGGGATTAATTGTGTAATGAAGTGCATTGTACCTTACTTGATTTTTGATAAAACTGTAATACTTTGCTGCTGGTGAAATGCTCTAAAAGAGCTCTAAAGCTTTGAAGCTCTAGATACGTATGTCTGCTTAATGCGTACAGTGCCGAATGTGATGAAAAATCAGGCCTTTTTACTAAATTGATGGATAAAATAATGTATATGAGAAATGCAACATCTGATAGAAAAAAAAATGATCCTTGCCTGCATGTGTGTGTAGTATGGTGCTATCTATAGAGCAGAGGTTTGGGTATTTTAGGAGTAACTGTGTGGTCACACGTTTACATTAAACCGTTTTCCTCCCTCTGCTGAGCCTCCCCCAGGAAGCATTGAAACACCATCTGCCAGAAACCATCACCACTGCTTCTGATACCAATTAAAACCCTCAAACAAAGTTGACATTAATTTACACTAACTTTCCAGTTCTACAGGATAGTTGAATTTATGCCATATTAAGTCTTGCATTTAGGTCTTGCTATCTTTTTGGTAGCCATTTCGTCTCCTCACACTTGCAAAGGCAGGTTTTGGTTGAAATACCATTCTTTGTCTATACTGACTTATCAAATGAGACTCACTGATAAATAGTAAGGCTGTGCCGTTGGCACTGGCTTGAACTCAAAATACTTTTCCTATTTCTCTAAATTATGAGTAACGCCCTAGATATTTTGTTATAACACAATTTCTGAAAGGTTCCGACACAGCAGCTGGGCAGAATTGTTTTTCTTATTTTTAAGTTTCTTGTTTAAATTTCTATCTCTTTGAAAGTATGCAGTTGTAGCTACAGAACTATAATCTGCATCTCTTCCTCTCAACAACTGTCTTCATTCTGCATTTTCAAGGCATGTGTATTCCTGACTATTCCTGACTTGGCTGCAAACTGATCCTTCTTTTCTTTTTCAGATAGGTAAGGTGTTAGTGTGTAACTGTGCTCAAATCTCAAATATGTGTAATTCATGCTTAACATTGTCTTAAACATATTTTAGGCAAAAGAGAAAGAAATGTTGGAGTGTGTGTGTATGGAGAAGGATTAGGGAAGAAGATAGCGGACAGGGGAAAGAGAACAGTAGGGTTTGGGATTTGGTTCAGTGATCCTTTACCTGTGGCAGTGAGCAGGAATTATAACTCCTCCAGTGCTGACTGAGCCTGCCTCCAAATGATGAAAATGTGACAAACTCTAAACTAAAATGTGGTTTATAGACTAGTTCTAAGTATCTTTCTATAGCTGCTAAAGAATAAAAACAGTTTTTGTAGTTCTGAATAGTTTAATTGATGTATAGAATTTTGTATTTAGCCAGACTTTAGCCTCTGTGTTTGAGTATTAGGCAGCAGAGGTTTTCTGTTGTGTATGGCTATTTTTCCCATCATTTCAGACAAAGCAGTGTGACCGGTGGACTCTCTTTTGCTACTATAAAGGGTTAGTCTGGAGCAGATTAATTTATCTGGACCTTTAGGATGTTCTGTACCTTTCACTTTTTGTTCTCCGTTGCTCTGCACATTTAGCTGTGTGAGATTTGCTTCCTTCTCTAGAATTCTCAATAGCATCTTCAATAGATACACAGGCAGAAATAAAAATATTAAATTTAAAATTTACTGATGCCAATAGGGCTAGTCATCAGCATAAAGTTAAGCGGATTTACTGTTCTCTGCAGGATGTATCCTTAAAGATAATATATTTGGAAATTACTAAGCTGTTTGTCTTGAGTTACAAAGCCACTGATAGCAGTATCCCGGGTTCCTGAAACATTCCCTTTCCATCTACCACAATAGATGGCAATTGCTGAACTGTTTGAATTGGCAGTTGCCTGATTGATAGGGGAAGAGAGCTAGTGGAGCAGTGCTCTTGGTGAGGAGCACATTGCTCAGGGATTTGCTTCTTCCTCATTAGAAACAGCCTGTGGTGTTTCTTGAGATGCTGCATATTCTGTCTGAGTTTTTGTTACTTTTCTGAGGATGTGGTAGGTCAGGTATTTATAGCGTAGAGTTGTTACAAGTGATTTCTACAAGTGTTAGTGTGTTCGATGGGTAATTTGATTTTGAAACCTTTGGGTTTTTTTTTTGTTTTGTTTTTTTGAATTGTGAGGTAAGTTTGGCAGAACTTTTTATAAAACTATAGAATTTTTGAAGGAAAAAGTGATTTAGGTGTAATGCCTGAAACTTCTCATAGTTTGTTTTCCAAGAAGCTGACTGGACTGCTTCAGAGCTTGTGGTTGGGACAGATTTTCTGTTATGGCAGCACAGCAAGTGGAGAGATGTGAAAAGGTTGAAGTAGTAAAAGCAAATGGTTGTCACAACATTATCTCTGCAGAGGCCTCCTAACAAATATGAACAAGTCAAGATTTAATTTTAATTTCAGAGAAAATAGCACCATATCTATTCTTGAGTTTTAATTACTGCAGACTCTGCTGCCTAGTGTGAGCTGCAGGTCATTACCCAGTTAGTCACAGCAGTTTGCACTTGTTCCCACTAGCGCTTGAATGAGTCATGGCCGCAGTGATGTGCAGCTGGAGCATGGAGGGTGCGATGGCCTTAGGAATGCAGGAGTGTGTGTGAAGTGGGAGTTGCTGGAGGGCAGCAGGTTTTTTTTTTTTTTTTTTTCTCTCTAGTTTACAGTACAAATAACATTGATCTGCATTACATAAATACTGCCTAACATGTTCCAGCTTGCATCTTCATACTTGAATAGTTGTGCATTTCTTAAATCTGTATAGATGGAGATTGCAAAGACGCAAATTGAAGTAGCATTGAATCCCAGCTGGTCTTTTTATAGCACTTCTGCCTGTTTGAGGAACTGTGTGACATCTTGGTACAGTTTCAGTTTCTCAGGCTCAGTCTGAGCCTGTGCTATCTTCCTTCTGATTTCTCAGGCATCAGCCTTGACACTGTCAAGAAGCCTATTCTGCTCAAGGCCACTCTTTTAGTGTAGTAGAAAGGAGCTTTTGAAAAAGTCTGCAGTAAAGGTCGTTTTAAAATAAATGAATAAATATGCTTTTATAATTTAAGTGTTAACTGACTAGAGAAGATAACTGGCAATACAAATGTTTCGTTCATAAAAATGTGTAACACTGAGCTGCTGCTTTAGTTTTTTCCCTCAGCACATACATGGGAGCTGAATGATAGCTGGGGATTTGGGCATCTCTGCTAATGCTGTTGTGACTATAGTTAAGTTTGTTTTAGATTATTACAATTAACTTGTAAGCATGACTGAGAGGTCCAGGGATGCCAAAGGCAAGGAGATGCTTCATATGGTTTAGTCAATTAAGGTGGGAATGTTGCGGGATTTTTCATGGCAGCAATTGTGAGACTAGGAAACCTAACAGTTACTGTATGAAAGAGAAGCCTTTCTTAGAATCCTCACCTGACAATTAAGGGATAACTGCTTAAAACTCTTTATTGAAACAGTGCTAGAGAGTGACAGAACCAAGCTTGGAGTCTGCAGAAAAAGAAAGGCATAGAATATCTGAGTTATTGAGATTTTGGCTGTTCCTCTGATCCCCTGAATTGAATAACTTCTTTTGAGGTTGAACACTAGGATTCCTCTTTTCAGTAGCAGTATGGACTATAAGTGCATCATAACTTTATCAAGAATTTAAAAGGAATGACTGGTTACTCAGACTTCAATGTTTTCTTTATTGGACTTTAATTTGATTGCTCATTATCTCCAAATCGATGCATGATTTGAAGTTTTCAGAAATACACTTAGTCTATCCTTACCAAAAGTATGGTTTCAGTTGCTTATAGATTTTTTTTTTCTTTTTACCTACGATACTGATTTTGTCAATTCAAAAGGTAGTTTTTAAAAATTTTAAAACCTCATATTTGGCTGCCCTTAGGGGTTAGGGAAGTGGAAGAGCATCTCCTGCAATAATGCCCATATTCTATTCCCTTTCCCCACCTGAGTCAGCTTTAGCAGTCCGTGTTTTCTGAGAGTTGTATGTTGATTCTTGTGGTATTCAACAATATTAGTTGAATGCTCTTGGACAGTCGCTCACAGCCAGTATAACACCAAGCTCTTAAGGTTGCAGCAGGTTTATATTGATGGGAGAGGAGCAGCTCTCCATTTTCTGTTGTCCTTCCATCATACTTTGTAGAGTTGCTGAAGCTCCATGGCAGTTTTCCAAACTCTGTATTTTCTTGGCAATATCTGTAAAAAAACGACACATGCAAAAATAGATAATGCTCATAAGAATCTTGTAGCTGGCCTGAAGAAATTGAGATAATTTCCAGACACTAATAAAAGAAAATTAAGGTTTGCATGTCTACAAGATTGAACCAACAGAGAGAGAGAGGCATTTCCAGATGTCACTAGAAACACAATTATGAGTTTCTGGTCGGAACAAGCTTAGAGTAGTGGAGGTCAAGAGTGTGATGACTAACTACTATTTTTTTTTGGTGCTGTACTGTTAATGGAGGAGTATTTATTCTGCAGCAGTTTCCACACAATCAGTAGAGGACTTTGACTCTTTGCGGGGGGGAGGATGGTATAATAACATGGTATCAAATTTTTCTTTTTTTTTTTTTTTTCTTTTTTTGGTGACTTACTGCAAAAAATTCTGGAAGGAGATTTTGAGGTGAAAGGATGTTACATGATCATTAGAAAACCAAAATGTGTAATATAAGCTAGTCTGTGAACCCACAAGTTACACAGTACTGCTTGACTTATGTGCAGGCTTTGTTACATACGTATTCTAAGTAAAGAAAAGAAAATTGCAAAGTCAAGCTCATTATGAAGGTAAATATTAACATTACTAGAAATGTAATAATATCTGTTGAAAGATGAAGAAAATTATTGAAACAAATCTTCAATTGAATTGATAGAGTCAGCAGTACTTTCCACATGGTCTTGTATTTACCAAAAATAAATGTAAGTTGTTTTGCAGATGATTTAATACAAAAAGTTAGATTCTTTGGGTTTGCCCTGTTTAAGATGCCCTAGAAGCAAAAATGAGAAGGAAAATTCTTATAAATATTTTTCTTTAGCATCTTGGTATTAAGGATTATTTTGACTAATTGCTTATTATTTGACATTATTTGAACTAATTGCTTTATCTCCTGTTCCTCTGTGTATAATATGGTAGTCTGTGGTAGAATTGAGTTACAGGAAAATTCAGTAATTAATCTTTGCAATTTATTACTCCCCACCATTAAAAGTAACCACATCTTGAAAATAACCTCAAAAATTTGTGCAAAGATTAAGGCTTGGACAGGGAGGGAAGGTGAGGTGTGTAGGGGAAGCCCTGATAGGAAGAAGATATCTGAGGGTAAGAGGGTCGCAGCACGAATCTACTTGTGCGTTATTTGTGCTAGGGAGGAGTTGCAGGGTTTGCAGTGTCCGCGTGTGTTACAGCTTCTTGGACAAACTATGGGATAGCACCTACAGAACCTGTGGAGAGCTTTGGTACACTGCCAGTCACTCCATTTCCTCTGCCAGGGTGGTTTGCAGGAGTGCTGTTGCCACACGCAGCCGAAGGTGAAGTGGGCACATTGGCACCATGAGCGGATGAGGTGCTGGGCTTGGTGCAGGGGTTGGTTATGAGCGTGCTGCCCTTGCGGTGCTGTCAGACTCATGGCCTTTGCAGTGCTCTCGCACCCCAGAGACAAGTGAATAACTGCAGCTTTTTAGAAGCATTCAGCATTGCCCTGATTTCCCTGTGTTCCTTTGAATGTGAGCAGAGCTTGGCTGTGTTTTAAGAATGGGATTATTTTTCCAGTTAAATTGCATGTTGCTAGGAAAGAAAACATTTTTATTTTTAGCAACTTCCTTTTCCATCTGTAATTTCATCCTTGTTTTCTCTGCTGTCCTTTTACATATTTTATGTGCATATGGTTACCAACCTTCCCTTTTTTTTCTATATTGGCTATAAAAAGTCTCAGACCAAATTCTATTTGCAATAGATTTGGTGACTTTATTCCTTTTTATTTAACTCTGAGTGGAATTTGACCTATGATAAATGTCACGATAATGTGAAACAGCGACTCATGACGTAACCTGGACAGTTGAGCACCATCACATTAGGAGAAACTTTAGAAACAGAAAGACTCTGCTTTGCCCCTTTATTTTGTGCCAGATTAAATGATGTTAGAGGACAATACCAAAACTTAGTGTAAAACATAGCATAGTTCCAGGAATTGCATTTAAATAACAACATTGAACTTAGAGACTCTGTCCTGTGTTGGTAAATTCTAGTGTAACTGAATTTCTATCTATATGAAGCTACTTACTAAGTTTCCTACGTTAAATCATCATGAAAACCTCCACTGAACAAGATTCTAGTTTTAGATCTATGGGATGTATGTTGGCAGTGTGACAAACTTGGTTGCCATCTCAAACCCATGAACCCTTTGTAGGTTTTCAGCGTGTTAGTTGCATGTTTGCAATTAGGCAGGACAGTGTATGTCATAGATTGTGCAGAGAACGTCTGGGTCTGTGCTACAAATTCTGTTAACCTGATGTTTTTCAAGCAAAAACAAATGTACAGAGCCATTTGTACACGTTTTTATTCTTTTTTACAGAAGCAGCGTAGTTGATCACATGGCTCTTCTCATAGGCTTTTGTGCCTTTGGGAATATTTGTCATTGATAAGTATAGAAAACCTGCAAAGAGATCAGTTATCTTTAAAATGGGACAATGGCATGATTGCCTAGCTTTCAAATAACCGTTGTGGTGAAATTATGGAAATTTGGAGAAGTCCGTAACAGAGTACAAGAACCACGTTTATTTTTTAAGAAGTAGAATTACCTATGCTTTACTTACAAGAAAAGTGAATATTTACTTATTCTCTTGTGTTACCAATGCCAGTGAATGATACTGGTAGAAGCAGCTTAAATGGAAAGTCATTCAAGCAAGAAATAAATTTAAAAGCTCTTGGAAGAGCTCTTCTTTTAATTTATTTGCAATGTTTTATGTAGTATGTAACTGTGGGAAATGTCATTTTCTGTTAGACTGATTATTTTCACTTTACTTAAAGCTCCTTTAATGAATTTTAGTTGTAAAATGAACTCTTAGAGATTCCACTACTAATCTTCTAGAAGTTTATGTATTCATCAGAAATCAGGTAGCATAGACTACGTCACTAGAATACATAAACTCTTTTAAACTTGGATTTTATCTTTAACTATTTAAATGCATCTCTTCATTATAAGAATACATGGACTTACTTTTTTTTTTTTTCCTTTTTTCTCTGTGTCTTCCTTCCCTCTTTGCCCCATTTTCTTGCAGAGATCAGAATATCCTGGATCCTACGCTGGAATATGTTAAGGTATAGTACCACATCCTAACCTCCAGATATTCTTTTTGATATGGAAGCCACATTGCTACAGCTTTTTTGGTTCTTTGTAGTCAAATAATGCCTCTGTCTATATTCTGGGAGAGACGCTCACTCTGTGCATCAGGCTATTTTCTGCATGCCGCAGTGGTAACCTGTGGGCTTTGTGTTTTGGGGATGTGCTGTATTTTGATGTTGAGGCCTCTTTTCAAGTAGATGCTGACTAGCTTGCGTTTGTTAAGATTAAAATAATCTATTACTTGTTTGTGTATTTTGGAAAAGGGACCCATTTGAAAAGATAAACCTAAGCCTAACATTTTGACGATCTTTTCAGCAATGTTCTTACTAAAACTGCTGTTATTTCATCCCTAATCTAAAATACTATACCTTAATGCATCCATTAATTCATACAGAAACTCCATTCACATTCAGTCAGAAATCTGAGCATATTGGACAGTAGTCCTAAATATTCCTCAAGGGACTTGCTCTGTCCTTTTACTTGTTCTTTATAGAACACTTAATGCATCTGGAATCCTGGCAAAATTCTATGTTCTTGACTTTCTATTTGCACCAGAGAGCTTTGAAAACTAATCTTAGAATAAATAACAAATAATCTGGAGCATTCATCAACTTTATTAAAAAAAAATCAATCTTAGATTGGCAGTATTGGAAGCTTAAAGAAGCAGCCTTAGGGATATGATTCTATCCTGAGAGTCTCTTGCAATGGGATGTGTCTGTAATTTACAGTGAAGTAGTCCTGTTCCTCATGCTTAATTTAAGAGAATAATATTTCTGAAATCCTTGAAAGAATCTAGCTTAAAAAATCACGTGTCTCAACAATGGGATTCTTTAGTTGTTGGGCTTTTTTCCTTCCTTTAGAGAGATTTTAATCCTATGAAAAGTACCCAATAAAGACATATGCTGCATTACTGTTGTTTACTGGAAAGTCTTGCTATAGCTACTCGTGTGGACTGTCTGCATTTGTGCTCTAGGTTAAAGTTCAGGCAAGGAAGAGATTGAGAAGAGATAGTAGCAAAATGTTGAAGAGGAAATGCCAAAGTCAATAGGGAGCTGCTGCTAGAATTTCCTTTGGGGGTTAATGTAGCCCAGGCAGCCAGAGGTTAGGACTCAGGGCTCATACAAGGAGTAAACTACGCAGTGTTGAGAAGAGACTGCCAAAGGGAAATGCCAGGCAGTAATTGACCTCGAGGCCAATTTGAAGTTGTTTGGAAGGGTCTTATGCTGGATTCTCAGCCTAGGGTTAAACTGAATGTTAAAATTAGTATGTGGAAGAGAAGGAGAGGAGCAGATCTGGGAGATGTATGGAAAAGGAGCTGCCCAAGCTCTGCTGGTGGCTGTTGGAGAGCTGCTCCAAGCTTGGCCCTATGAGGGCCCTGGCCTCGCTCCCAGCCAAGCGTTGGCCTGTGGCAAGGTACCTTCTGAGGCAGAGAAAACTGAGAGTCCGGAAGAGGGGGATGCCAAAGGCAACAGAGAACGTCTTAATTGCTGAATTTAATTTACTCTGTGTCTTGCACTGTTCTGTACAAAGCACGTTTTTTACTAATATGGCCAAGTAGAAGGCAGAGCTTTCATTTGCCTATTCATCAATATGTATGTCTTGTCTTGTTGTAGCAAGTTTTCTTTTATAAATGTGGTTTCTGATCTTTTCAACTCTTCTAGCAGAAACATGTCTTGGACTCTAGACAGTAGCTGTGGTGCTCAGCTTAGTTAGGAAAACTTTGATGTTAGGGAGGAAAGCCTGGGGAAGAGCGACTTGCGGGGGCGAGAAGGCAACGGACGCCCTCAGCTTCCGCTTTCAAATTTTTTTTCCATTTGCATCCCTAGCTTTAATGAGCTGTGAATTGGTTTGAGCCACAATTTAATGGCCTGAAATTAGGAATTCTGGAGAGGAAATGTTGGGTTCCTGTATCTCATCTTCAAAAAATATACAGAAATTACTTCCTAAATATAACACTCCCCAAAATCTTTTGGCTGTGATTTTTGTGGTTGCTAACAAAACTGGTTCCATTATTAAATAAAATGATGTGGCATTATTAAACAAAATGATCAGTTCTCCAAATAAAGGAGGACTTCTATCAATAATTTGTTATCAGTGTGCTCTGACTGTAAAGCATATATTTGAATTCAGTAATAAGAGAATCTTAGAATCTTTGAGTCCTAAAGTTTCATCAAGAATATGCTCATTATTTTCTATTACTTACCTTTATAAATTTTCCAAGTCCTTGAATAAATGAGCGAAGGCAGAGTGAAGGCAGGGGTGAAGTACTAAGCAGGAAGCTCTTTGAGTTACGAAGTTACAAACCAACAGGTTTCTCTAGCATCTCACCATGTTTCTACCAACATTGCCATTTGTTTACATCTGACAGGAAACATAAATGTGCAAATTTAGTCTGAACAGGTGGACTTGGTGCCTCTTGAGTGGTTGGGTTTTGATAGGTGTCTGTTAAGTGACAATGAAAAATAAGCAGCTCTAAATGGAGAAGAGATGGTAAGAGAAGTGGGAGAAAGCAACAAGAGCACTTCTGGTTAGCATCTCTTCCAGGTTCAGGATATTAAAGTTTTGAAAGATTCACATGTCTGATGTGCAGGAAAATATAGGTGTGTTTACTCAAGGCAGATTGTTGAGTGACTGACTGAAAACACATAACCTTGAATACTAAACATCTGTGATGTCTCAAGTGTATAACAAGGGAAATGCTAGAACAAGCTGATTGCACAGCAAGTCTTATTATTGATTCTTGTTTGTCTCATCTTCTTATTTATAAAATAAAGACTTGGGCTTCATTTAGCTTGAATAAACTGCATTCTCTTAAAAACAGTACCTGGTACAACTTAAGTACTAGCAGGATGGTCAGAGTGTTGGTAACTCTTGGGTAGAGTTGTAGTCCAAAGAGAAGTGTGCTGAGAGTACCTGGCTTTTTTGAAAGATGCACAGTTAGAAGCAATCAAACAGGAGCCATCCTCAGAGCTGGTGCACGCTGCCAGGCCACACGTGTGTGCGGGGTCTCCTTCCATTTCAGCACCAGCACCTGGTCTAAAAGGAAATTTTAAACGAGGAAGCTGGTCACAGTGGAGATCTTACAGGTACACAGGGGGAAATGGGCACTTTTTCTGCAGGGATGCAAACATGCTACTTGTGTTTGTTGTGAGTCCCATAAGAAAGAAGTTGAATGTTTTGTTCAAAATGTGCTCCTACTGGGAGGTGAGCAACGACTGTTAAAAAATGGATGCTACTATAAATAGGATGGGGAGAAGTCAGTCAGTTATGAGTTGTTTCTTGCCTTAGTTTGTGGTGTTTCACTGAGAAAGAAACATCTCAGTGGTGATCATGGTAGCAGCAACTGCAAATGGGCCGAGAGGATAGACGGGCAGAAACGGGCAGAGAGACTGATTGGAAACTTAAAAACAGTCTATTTTCATACAAACTTTTCTTTGATAGAATCTACTGATCAGAAGTGAAATAAATAATTCCTTGTGTTTCAAAATATTCTAGCCAAAGGCAAAATAAATCAATTTTCCTTCTGTTTTATTCTGTTCAAGATGCAAGACAGAATGCAGTGATAATGGAATTAATGCTCTGAAGACATTCTTTTAGAGAATGCTCTCTATAGATGCACTATAGTTTCTAATACATGAATCTAAATTAAAGCTTACAAGTGGCAGTTTCTTGCATCTTGAATATTGATGTATTAGATCATTCAGTACATAAAGAGAACTAATTATGCAAAGCAAGTTCTAAGGGAAAAAAATGTACTGATTTGCAGGAGTCTGAGTACTGAAGTGTCCATATGACTTCAACCCTTCCTTTGTCCTCGCAGTGCTGCTGAAACCATGGTCACAGTTAAATGGCTCTTTCAAGAAACTCTTTTATGGTAGAAGGGAAAACAGGCCAGACTGCTTTGAGTCAGGCTGCTAAGTCGTGAAAGAGATTTACAGACACAATAGCATGTTGTGCATTCTGTGAGATTTTTACAAGTTTTATGAGCCAAATAATAGAGCCATTGGTAGTCTCAGCAGGTTCCTCCTGTGCCCCAAGTCTGCGATCCAGAGAACAAGCTCAGCAGGGGAGTAAGGATCAAATGCTGACAACTTGGAGTGTGTCAGAGAACTTTTGTGAGTTGTTTTGATCATATTCATGTGAACTAAATATAGCTTTCCATCCCATTCCTACCCATGGTAATTACTTTAGAATGTTTTTTAAAGAGAGGTATGTACTGTCATCATTAAGACTCTCTCAGGGTAGAAAAAAAGAAGAAAAAAATGCATTTCTCTCTTCCTTTCATGGAAACCTTACAAAGTATTTCCTGTGAAAGTGTGCTAATAACTACCAAGATACTCATCGACTCACTGATGATGAGTAGTGCTGTGTCCTGAGAGTTTTGGAGATGCATTTAATCCATTAGTGGAAGAATTGCAAAATCTATGACTGATTGTCTGCTGATCATGGAGGAAGTTTAGATTTGGTTTTGAAAAAGCTGTCACTGGGGTAAGGAAGTTACAACTGCAGAAAAATAAACATTACTCCTTTGTGAAGCAATACCCTCTTCTACTGAAGGATACTTGTTTGTTTCAGCCCTGAAGGGTTCATTTTGCCCTATTCTTATTCTTTCCCAATTTAGTAATCAAACATCCATGTTCCTATTATTTATGAGGGCCTTTGTAATTGCTACTGAAAATAAAACTTGGATGTTGTTCCATTGAGCTCATCTTATCAACAGCCTTGCAAGGCAGTGCACTATTTGTGAGTTTAACTCAGCTTTAAAGAACTTCAGTCACATGATGAAGGTTATTGATGCACAGCTGGTGTAGTTAATTGCATAAATTCATCAAGTTACAGATGCCAAAACTTTACATTACTTTCTTTTCCAAATGACAGAAGACTCAGTTGTTTATTTCACTGTACAGATTCTGTCAGGAGGTGTGATTCTTTGCTGTCATGGAGCTGCTCGGGCTATATGTATGGGTAGTTGACCATCGTTGTTGTAATGGACATGCCAGGAGCAGAAATTGGGAAGAGAACTGTAAGATGAGAGGTGTACACATATGGACCAGTCTGGGAGACTGGAAAAATCTGTGTGTGACAAGTAGCCATGATTGGGATAAAATATTGAAAATCATTGAAACTTTATTGAAAGGCTGCGTTTTAGTCAGGAAAATATGTTAGGTAAATCCCCACTCCAGTGCCAAGGTCAGTATATGCCTGTGAGCTGCCACGTAGCACTCTCCTGTGGAGACTTGCCTGTGAGATGCGAGTTACAACTTGTGAGCAGAAAGGTTGTCTGTTTTTTGACTTGTTTGAGCATGTTATATATTAAGTATCTGAGTGTGGAGGAGGGTCTCACAGGCTAAAACTCTGAATGATTGGGAGATTCCTTTTAAAATATAATTTTATTTATTTATTTAACAACTGTAACAGAGACAACAGCACTAGGTGGAATGTATTTTGATAAGGAGAAGAGGAATGTGCCTGCAGGGCTGACTTTCATTTTACACGTTTCTTTTTGTCATCATGCAATTGGCATCCAAATAGAAGATGCTTCCTCATACCAAGGATTTTTTATTAAGATATTTTTAACATTTTAACATGATTGTTTACTTAGTAGAAAATTGCGTTTCTCAAGCACCACTCAGCAACAGCAGTATAATTCATAAAGACATCAATGTGTTTAAATTAGACGGAATTAACAGGATATTTATCTGTATTCTCAGTGAAAAAACTCTTAGTTCTGAGCCTTGAAGCGTAGCTGATGGTTGCATGCTGCCCTCTGCTGCATATGTGGAGAAGGACACTATAACTGTGCTTAATTGTGTCTGTTAAAAATTACATTTTTCATAATACTTTAATCTTAACTATAACAGATTTGCCCATATATAACTGTAACTGACCTGGTTGTTGGAAGTTGGTTGCTTTTTCTCTGGACGCAAGAATGGTGAGGAAGGCCCTTAATTAATAGAGTTAGGACAGCAAGACATCAAGGAAAACTTCCCAGGAAAGCAAGGGAACTTCAGAAATTCTTTGCTGGGATGTCACTGAGATTGTTAGATGTTTTTCTAATTTGGTCGAAACTTGTAGTAGAAATTCTGTAACCTCCCAAGATAAGTTGTCCTACTTCCCATCTTAGATTAGTCTTATCAGTCCTTTCATTATTACCAATGGGAAAGGTTTTCACAATATGCAGTGTCATCTTTGTTGCAATACAGGTGTTTGGTTTTTAGCCATCTGTGTTCTCCTTGTTTCCTTGATGGAATTTTCTAATGAACTGATGTTTCCAGTAAATACACCCGCAGTAAGATAGAGCAGTTGCACAAGACTGTGTTTCTGACTGCCATCCGAGCTCGTATTTGCCCAGCAGAGGCATTCCCCAGTTAGCCTGTTCCTGCCTGGGGAGTTCTTTTTGTCCTTTCCTGCCCCACAATTTCTGGGCAATCTGACTGGCTCTAAGATCTGTTCGAGTGTTCCTGCTGTTGTTTTTGTTTTAATACTGAGAATAATTCTGAGCAAAAGGAAATTTGTGTCTTTTTACATTTTTCTTTATGAATGATAAATGAATGAATGATATGTGAATTCAGTCAAATTGTTAGTGGCTTTTGAATTATCCTGGCCTTTATTGTGAAGTCTTTTAGCAGTAGTTCTAGCATTTCCCTGATGTTGAAATAGGTTTAGGACATTTTGTGTATGGGGCGTATTTTGTAATGCTTGGTATGCTTGGGGTAAGTCTAAAATTATAATTCTTGTTTGAGCATATGTATTTATTCTAGTGACATGCTGCAGATTAATTTTAGGTTTATCTTCTTGTTTTATCTTCTTCTGCTATAAATTTGACCCTGTTAATGACTGCCCTTTAGCTTGTATATATTTTTACTCACTAATTCTTAAATTCTGTTTCATCTGTAATAATCATAAGATGCTTCATTCCCGGAGATTGCAGTGGCTGAACTTTGAGCTGAAATCAGGCCAGACTGCTTTGAGTCAGGCTGCTAAGTTTATTAATATTTATTAATATACTAGTATTTACACTAGTGTCAGTAATTACTTGGTGATTTCAGTATTCTGGTGAGATTACTAACTATTGCCAACACCACACCTGATCTACATTTTCCAAATCTGTACTAACACTAATGCCATGGACTCGAAGCAAAGAAGCGTCTTTGTCAGACGGCATTACCTGGAATTCTTTCAGCTTGTGGTAGGTTGTTTTAGATGTATAAGAATGAATATAGATGATGTGGATTCACATAGAATTTTACTCCTTTTCATATGAGGGGATTGAACCATTAATAACTGGGGATGTGACTGTAATCTAGCAAGTTTGGTTTTGATGTTTTCTTAGTTTTTGCTGACCTCTATCTGTTCTATTGTTTTGTATGTCTTCATTTTTAGATTTCAGGCTAAATAATCATTTTTGACTTTTAGACTGTTGTACTTCGTAGCAGTCATGCTTTTAAGGTGGTGCTTGCTGATGTGTCTGAGTGCTTTCCATAATGTTGCAGATGGACTTAAAGCAAAAGTTGACTGGGACATGAAAATATTTATGCTTGATTCCTTCAGGACTCCTGCCTGCAGTTGGTTTTGTAAGATCTGTAAATATATTGTGAACCACAAGGAGGAGTGACTGCATAGCTGGTGGAAGGCAAACTACAGATTGTGCAGAGATAGCAGTTTCAGATAGCATACCCGGAGATCCTTTGCCTCCTTTTCCTTAACTATTTTTTTATTAATAAACCACTGAGATAAGCTTACAGTTTTAAATTCATTTTTTTCAAATTATATTATAAAAAATAGGGAAGGAGACTGGGCTCTTGACATTCATACATGCTGGTAAAGACTGAAAAACTGAGCTCTGGCAGAGCCCTATGACTTGTGGGTTTGTTTTCAAGTGTTACACATCCAACATGTGTGTATCTATAAATATTAGATATTTGAGGATATTTGCTAGTTGTAGATAGATGGAAGATTTTGAGGTACCTGCATTTATTCTGGTGCGATAAAAAATACTTTTTATTCTTGAGTAACAGTTAGGATTGAAGTTATGTCAGACAAGTAAACCACTTTGGCAGCTCTGGGGAGGCTTTCAAACAGAGGCATCTGAAGTTAGCAGGTTTCTTAATGGGTCGTTTTTATAGGCAAGAGAACTCTTGTACAGAGTCCAGAAAGCTAAATCAGCAGGGAAAAGAAGAAAATATGAAACAGAAATCATGAACTCATTCTGAATAAAAGGTAATTATTGCATTTTTCAATTTTTCTTTTCTTTTTCTCCAATCTAAAGAATAAAGAGATGAAAATAAGGGGAAGACTTTACAAAATTGCTTTATATTTGTACACTGCACTGTTTGTGTAACCTACTGTACATCTACTGTTTGACTAGATTGTCGAACAGTAGATGGAGCTCGTGCAGACCTGTTCTCGGTAGGATCAATAAAACTTGGTGGTAGCTTCTTAAGAGGAAGTTGGCTAGAAGGAAGACTAAACCAGAGTTCAAATGATGTCTATAAAGTTGGTGTGTTTTAGTTTCAAAAGATAGATTTTTTTCAAATCTGGATCCAATTTGGATCTTTTAAGTGCAAATGAGGACCTAGTGGGAGGCTTTTAAGCAGGTTGGGCACCTCTTGTAGATGAGAACCTGTGTTTTTAGGTGAGTCACATTTTCAAAGGAGTTTGTTCAAACAGCATTGAAAATTAAGTAGATGCAAACTTGGTTTCCTTACTATTCCTGTACTGCAACTGTAGCATATTTCTAACTTTGCCTTGTGGACTGTGATAGAGGAGGAAGAAATTATGTTGGCTTCTCCCATACCACACCTCGCAATGCAAACAAGTGTCATTAAAGCCACGACCGTATCTATTGACTTATGATCGGAAGGTACACTGATAGCAGCCTGCAAAAAGTGAGATCAGAGGAGAGAACTAGAAACAGGCAGTGGGATATTGTGCACATGTAGATGGATAGGAAGGATAAAAGTAAATAGGAATGTCTAGAATGCCATTAATTTTTTACATTATGGTCCTCTCCTGTCTCCATACACTTTACACTTCCATACACTTTACACCAAAAGAAAAAAAAAAAAAAAGACCTCCCAAGCAGAACTTTGTTAGAGCTGGTGTGCCCAGTCCTGAGGATTCACAACCAAATAGAGCCTTGTTGGGGTGCTGCTCATGCGGACAAACTGCTTGTCATTTGTGCCTTGTTTCCTGACATTTTCCTCACATAAGGAAGTGTCACAGAGAAATGTATACAAAATCAGAAATGTT
Source organism: Nothura maculosa (assembly GCA_032353885.1). Classification (NCBI taxonomy): domain Eukaryota; kingdom Metazoa; phylum Chordata; class Aves; order Tinamiformes; family Tinamidae; genus Nothura; species Nothura maculosa. The sequence goes on along the minus strand of JAUBOD010000901.1, from coordinate 1,145,285 downwards.
GTAATCTTAAGATTTAGATGCTTTGATCATTTATTCTTTCAATTTTTATTCATACTGTACTTTGTTACAGCCTTATAGCTGATGTCATTTTACAGTTGTAGTCATTCATAACCACAGATTGTATATATGTACTTTATAATCAGGTGGTATCCATATGCCATATGGTGTCATTAGTCCTGTTATGATGCAGGGTGCTCTGGATTTGCTCCATGCCATATAAAGTCAGATTTAGGCTGGCATGCCATGCTATCTGTTTTTTATATTGAGCTTTTTCCTTGGGTTTCCTGCTTTCATTTGTTGAGGGAAGTCTAAAAGAATCATTGTATTCTTTTGAATTTTATTAGACTTCTTAAATGCTCAGTTGGTTTGTTGAAGTAGTTCCAGTTTTAAGTGGCAAGTCACCAATTCCCTCATCTAGCTTAGTCTGAAATGATTCTTCTTTAATATGTAATTAGATTTCCACTCTCTTCTGTGTGTAGTGTATAAGCACTTCTATGAACAAGAGCACTATCTGCTTCAAATCAGCGTTTTGCAGATTGTTTTGATGATCAGGGACAGCTTGTTAAAAAGTAGAATTCTAGATGTTCCATTTGCTATCTGTGCTATCTGTTCCATTCAGCTACCTGTGCTGTTGCGATTGAAATGCACAGATTTTGTCTGTAGTCGAAAGGAATATGTTGAGTGAATATATCCTTTCCTCTCTTTTGCTCTCAGTAGGAAAAAAAAAAGGAGGGGGAGAGGAGGGGAATGGAATCTAAGTCCCGTCAAAAAGGTCTGGGAGGATAACCAAAATCTATATTTTCATTTTTTTTTTTTGTGGAAGAAACTCTACTGGGAATTGTATCATTAAGCCTAGACTATTAGAACTATACCAGTAAGCATTCCTGGGTGAATGAGTCCTACAAGAAGTTGCAAAACTTGTAGGTCTTTCTGGAAGACATGAATGTACATGTGAAGTCTTTGAGGGCTGGGGAAATACGTGTGCTTCAGCTAATGAACCAGAGCTACACTTGGGTTGGTTTGCAGTCCAGAGCATGCTAAACTAGGAGCACCCAAGTACCCAAAGGATATGGTGTCTCTGTTATCATGTGATTGTGGGGTTTGTATGTTTGGTTTTATTCTTTTTTTTCCTTTTTCTTCTTCTTAATGAAATGTTCCATGTTGGCCTCCGTTAGAACTGGTACTGCCGCCCTCAGTTCTCTGGAAAAGAGTTCTGTTATTCCGTGGTGATTAAAAACTTTTCCTTGTCTAAACTCTAATGTTTATATATTGCTATGTGCCTACCTTCCAAAAAAAAAAAAAAAAAAGAGAGCTCCTCTGCTTTCTGGAATTTGTTTCTGATTCTTTTCTGGGTATTGTCTTCCCATAGCACTAGAACATTCCAGGCAAGAAATACCAGTTCAAGCTTTTGGACTGGGAGTTTTTTGAATATCTTCATCCTTCTCTTCTTAGAAAAGAACTAAAAATAAATATGCTGCATTGTAGAACAGAGGAAAAAGGATGACATTTCCATGTTTTTAATATTTTATTATTTATTGTTTGAACCTGTCATTGACCACTTTGGGAACCTTTTCCTCTCCAACTATTCCAAGACTCCCTCTTCAAAGTTGTAGTTCTCAGCTGGGCTAGTTCTTTTCATGAGCACATCCTTTCACGTGTCAGGGTAATCGCTTCTCAGTCCATGTAATACTCTGACCTCTACAGAGGCTTAGCTTTGAACTTTAGACTTTTGGTAGTCTGACTAACCTTATTATTGGTTTTATTGGTTAACTCTGTGCTAGGTACCTGCAAACTTTTAGTGGTCAAACAGGTAAGAAAACTTCAGACATCATCTTGTTTTTTGGATGGACTCTCTTCCCCGTTTGCCCCATTTCCTTGGAAAGAAGTACATGTTGTTTGGCTTAGCCTTACTCGGTGCTGCTGCTTGGTTTATGTGCGAAGTTCCCTTGCCTGATGCTGACTTGAGATCATTTCACATTGCTCAATCAATGTGGGTAGGAGGGACTCTATTCTTAGCTGGAAAGTGTTGCCTTGAAAGGAATAACTGAGGACATCCCTAATCACTTGGTACCTGTGCCTGGAAGGTATTTTCTGCAGAGGACAACAAGTAGCTCATCCCTTCACCCCTTCTTTCAAACTAACTCATTTCTGATCTGAGTTGTGAAATATCTGTGACTGATCAAAGTTTTTATTTTTTAAAGATTACAGGTTTTCTTTTGCTTCTCTGTGCATTTTGTTTCCTTTACCAAGGCTGTTAATGGGGCATTACTCCAATTAGCCAAGTTAGTTGCCATTTTGCCCCCTCTTCCCCCCCCCCCCCCTTTTTTTTTGTCCTAAGAGGGCATTGAGGTCTGTGGGAGATTCTTTGCTGATCATGCATTTACTGCTCAGTAAGCTTTCCACTTGCCACATGACTGGGAACCCGTTAACTCTTTCCCGTCCTGTTGTCCTGTGAAGTTAGTGTTCTTGGAGCCTTTGTGCTACTGGTAGAAGCCACTCTCCAAACCAGAGACTTCCACACATCTCATGGAACAAGTTGCTCTGGGATTTAAAATACAAACAACTCCGCAGACATCCCGGGTGACCTTGGCCCTTTCCCAGCTGCAGTCGCGTCAGGGCAGGCGTTTGCAATGCCAGTATCAAAGCGGAAGGGGAGAGTGAGTGCCCAGCTGTGAAAAGCCGTGCAATGTTGCTGTAACCTCCCTTCTCTGGCAAGGGCACTGAAATCTCTCTAGCTAAGGGGACTAACCCGCTATAGCCTATGTAGTAATTATCTGTGTTTCAGAGTGGTGGCTCTTTGAGCTAGTTCTTGACATATTACACTAGTATTATCCATCACTTTTTCAAAACGGGAGATTCATTTTGGTAAGAAATTCTCAGCTTCTAAGTTTCTATTTGCTGCTGCAAAGCCCATTTTTCCTCTTCTTCCCAAGAAGCACAAAAGAGCAGCTTGACTTACTCATATTTCACAGCAAAGCACAGATTATTGGGATCACAGACAAGCAATTGGGGGGAAGGACTTTATTAGCATCTTCTGAATTGTAGGATTTTCTGTAAAGAGCATGAATCAATCACCTGTGCCTGATCTTCTGTGTCTGGTCTGCATGTGCACAAATACTTTGGGTTTTGTTTTCCTTGCAGCTCTTTAAATCTGGCAAGTACTGGTAAGTGTGAGATTTGATGTATTAACTCTCAGAGCAGAATCTGTAAGAGAAGTGTTGTCAAACATCAGACTGATTTTTTTATTAATTTTAACTCAAAATAGAGAATTAAGAACCTCAAAGTGCATTTGTTCTACATGTCAGTGACGTGCCTTTCAGAAGGTCGTTTTGTAAATACGAAAGTACCTGCCAGTAATATATATGTATGCAGCCAAGCTGTACAGATCATTCTGTGGTTATAACTTCTTGTTTGTGGCCAGTTGTTAGACCTGGCGATTCTTTCTTTAATCTTACTTCATTTATAACTAAGCCTGGATGACAAAATCAGCCTGGAGATCATGGCACCTCCTTCATGGAGATCATGGATGCCTGGAGATCACGGCATCTCCTTCTGCACTGTGCAGCTCTACAAGTTTTAATGAATCACTAGTTAATTTTGACTGAAAAAAAACCCACTTTCTAAACTTAAATTACTAAAATTAAGCAATGCAAAATGTTCTTACAAATAAAGCACTCTGTTTTAGTATGCTGAACTATTTGCTCTAATAATATCCTGGGTCAGTGAATTCCACAAGCTTTTTATATACATTTCAGTGAAAAGCTTTTCTGTTGACATTTACAGCACAGAATCAATATCAGTCTCTCTTGTACTAGATGCTGCTTTTGCTCTCTCTGAGTGACAGTGGAAGAGATGCAGTACCATACTTTTTTGAGTGCTTGCAGTGTTTTAAAAGAGTTGATTTCAGTCATCAAACCATATATAAAATTGTAAGGAGAGAGAAAGACTAAATGCCTTTTTGCAACTGAAAGAAAACTCCAAAAATTATACTCAAACTAAATGGTAGTCTCTGAGAACTTGAGTGGTAAGGTCTGAGAGACCAGTGAGATGCAGGGAGAGTTGCATAAGATAAGAAGACATGGAGATGGATGTACCTCATTCTGTAGGTAACTTACGATAAAACGGTATCCTTGGAGAAAGATACAGTTTCTTCCTGTGGCACATAAATCAGGACTATCACCAGGAAACAGAAATGTACACATAGGTAAGGCAGCAATATTAAAAGCATGGTATAGAATAAGCACCTAAGCAGTTTCTACTTTTCTTTCCATAGCACAAGAGATTAAAAAGGACAGATGAAAGATAATATTTTAATTATCACTATCTTGTCATCTCTGTGCATGTCTATGCTGTACAGGAAAATGGGATCACAGGCATAAATGCAACCTTTGCCAAAGCAAAGGTGTCCTAAAAGCCTTCCCTAGTAGTTTGCAGAGCCTTGCAGGACCACCACTAAGCTAAAGATGGCCAGTGGTGGACTAGCCTAAAGGTGCGCTAGCCACACAACTGATATCGACCATGCTGGTAGTGTTACTTTCTTGCCTTTTTTTTTTTAATGAGAACTGATTGCCAGGAGCTTCCTAATGAAAAGTAAACAGATTTATCTTTGTCCTTAGCTACCTTAGCAAATACATTTATTTGAGTACCAAGTGACCAAAAGCTATTTCTCGCTCTTCGTCTTTGTTTGCTTACCACTTACGTGTTTGACGGAGGTACCAATGATGCAGATGGAGGAATTGCATGATTGAGTTGGAGTGACTGATGAGCTTTCATTGGCAGTGGGGAAGAATCCGGTCCTCTAGCTCAGCAGGAAAGATTTGCCTTGAGTTTATGGCTTAAATACAAATCTGAGTGAGGAGTACCAAGCTGGAGGAGCTAGCATTTCACTGGTGAGTGGACTAGATCACATGAGGCTTCTGGCACGCTCTCCATGGCAGGCAGGGAGCGAGCATGCCAGAACTGATAGCATCAGCCTCAGCCGTGGAAGTGTCCCAGACTCATCTCTGAGTAGGGGAGCAGAGCAAGTCTGGCAGGCAGTGAGAATACTAAAGAGCTTGCAAAACCTTTGAAGACTGCTGAGATTGACCCCTTGTCTTCGGTCTTGAGGACCCACGAATAGCAGGATTTAAAATGTCAAAGGATTATAATGTTTTTCAAATGCTGGTTGCAGGTCTTTGCTGCTTTTATCATCGTAAGTCTGTTATCAGAGTCAAGGTAGGTTTCCCTTTTTCAATGATGTGTAGTGTGCCACTCAGTAATGCTATTCATTTCCATTTAGAAATGTTTTTTATCACAGTTGGATGTAGTGTATTTCTGTTATAAAGAACATCTGAGAATGTAACGTCTCAGAGAGGAGCTGAAACAACTTTCAGTTTTATAAACCTGAAGCTGCCTGTCTTCGTGTTTAGGCGCCAAGTTACAAATGCCTCTGGCATTGGTCTTGCTCAGGAGTGCTTTAGCAGGTAAGTTTTAGACTTCAGAATCTAACTAATCAGATCATTTGGTTCCCTAAGCATTTTTACCTGCTTATTGAAAGTATAGACCAATTTAGTTAAAAAATCAATTTTAGAGTATCTTGATTATAAAACAGACAAAATATATTAAGCACTGTATGTAAAAAATAGTGTTTTAACATTTAGAGCTGGGCTTGCAGAGATATCTAAATGACTTAGGAATTGAATTATAATCAGATGAGAGATCTCATTCCTTTTGAGGATCTGAAATCTATGCCTAAGTTTTAAAATGTTTTTCTTTAAGATTTATGCTTGAATTACAAAGTCAGGCTGTGTCAAGCATTGTGCTGGTGTGTGTAACTTTTCTGAAGCTCTCATGTGAAGGTTCCTCTCAGGCCCCTGGGCTTCCAAGCTCTGATGGAAACACTTAAAAGTTGGGGGAGGAAAAACAGTGATTTAGCTTTGTGAATGACTCGTCAATTTCTGAAAGTGAGATGTGGGACTCTGTGACTCTCATCGGACTCTGTCCTCTTTCACTGGAACAAACGTCAGAAGTTATCCTCAGGAGAGAGGGCAAACGACTCACTCCTATTACCATAATTACTTTTTATTTTCTGTAAGATTTTAAACATAAGGCCTAATTCTGTTGTTTGAAAACTTTAAAAATGAAGTTGGGCTTTATTGCTGCCTGTCAGAACAGTTATAAAACCTTTGTTCTTGACCATGCCCTCTGTTTAACTTGGCAGGAATTTCTAATACTTAAAATAACAGTGGTGTTGTCATGGCAATTTTCCATTTGGTCTAATCCATATAGTCTCTAGAGAAAATGAAATGTTAATAGTGTTTGCTCTACCGTGGGGAAAAAATAAAACCTTTTATGTAGAAACAAATTACAGCTGGACTCTTTCAAAAATAATGTTCTATTTAAAGAGATTTGCAGCCTTTAAAATAGCTTTGAATACATATGTTCCAGCATGTAGCTGTAGTTTTAGCTCTGTCTGATAAACTGCTATTTTTAGAAGTTCTGATCACAGGAAACCGGGGTGCGTTTGTTTAACAGAAAATGGCCATAGGTGTAGAAACAGCTGGTGGTGAAACCTGCCACTGGGTGAAGTCCACACAGAGGGCCGAATTCTGCACTTTCATGAAATGCCCAGGTGCTCGGGATTACAGGAAAACCAAGCTGGCCTAGATTGTCCCTTTAATTTGTAAAAAACCATACCACTTGAAGCAAAATCAATTTCTATAATTAGAATGTAGTTATGAGTAGATATTCATAAAATAATAAAAATGATCCATAATTAAGTCTGTTCATATCTAGAACTACTTCTGAGAGCAACTGAGGTTTTTTTTGCCTGCACTGAGATAAATTCATTTTAATTACATTGATTTAATTGAAAGCAATATGTGACCAAGCATAGGGATGCCCAATTATGTCCCACTAAGCATAGGGAGCAACGTAACCCCTAAATACTCATTGGTCACTGTGCTTTTAGCATATGAAAGTAGGATTTCAGCAGAAGTTTAGTCTGTTTTCCCATACATGAATAGAAGATATAAGAGTCAGTGCAGACGATCTGAACTAGCATCAAATTAATCATCACGATGTGTCAAGATTGCACTTTGATTTTAGCAGATGCTTAAAGTGAAGGCAAATTTCTGTATTTGTGAAAAACAAAGGAGAGTCACTCTAAGATGAAGACTCCTTTTGTAAGAATGAGTTAATCTGGAGACGAGAGATTGTTACTCTAGCCCATATGGCCTTTGTGACTGGATGGAAAGATCTCGATGTCTAACTATTTCCATTAGTAGTTGCCTGCCGTGATGCCTGCTCAGCTGACGCTGTGCAAAAGGGGAAAGCCAAAGCCTCAAATTGTCAGGACTGCGAGGTTTTAAAAATTACAGCGTGTAGATTTTAGCTCATTACTGGGTGACGTACTAATGTTATGAATGTGACATGGGTAAGGCAGCGTTTATAAGCAGCTACTTATTGCAAGTGATGGCACTCATCTCCTGGATGAGTTGCAAATGCTTTTTATAGATAGCATATCTTAATTAATATTTCTTCAGTATGTGATGTGATGATCTAAAACTGTTTCACTGGCATCCTTGGACTTCGTGTATCCAGTTTCAGCATGTTACATGGAGGCTCTTGGGCTTGATAACATGAGTTTACAAGTCAAAAGTCAACACCACCCAGTGTTACAGCTCTGTCTTTTTGATGTTGTATTTGTTGTTGTTGAAGAGGCCCTGATGGGAAAGACTGAGTTATCAAAGTGATGGGAATTTTGCATAGTTCGCTGAATGTTGGTTCCCCACTGTCTTGCCTCTGGGCTTGTGGTTTTACTGAATCTTATACTATATCATCTTTGCATTCCCAGGTAACTTTACATAGTTTATGAGATTGTGATTGCAATATGCCCTTTGTCAGACAGTGCAGGAACTGCTGCTGTCAGGGGTTTCTTGGGTTTCTGTTCCATGCCATGGTAACATTCTCTAGTAGCTACTTATGCATTTGGCTTCTTCATGATACATTTAGATGTTTCTCAAGTTTTTTTTTTTTTTTAAATAGTTTCTAAAATCTTTTGGATTTACTGGTCAAAATCCCTAGTACCACTCAATGAGATCAGAATATGACTAATGCTAAACTCTGAAATTGGGTAAACTAGAAAAGGCAGTATCTGTCTTTCTCTAAATGTCATCCCTTAGAAAATTAAGAAGTTGTTATCGTTATAGTGTTGTTGTGGAAGGTGGATAGGGAGTCTGCTAGACCTGAAGTCTGTCCAGTGATTTTGATGTTAGACTATGTCAACATAGTCACGATGCAGGTTTTTTAGGTTATCTTGTTATGTTTCATCAATGACCTAAAAAAAATGTTAGCTGATATCTAAACAGGCACAGAAAAATCTCCTGGTTTCAAATGGCAATTCTGCCATGTTAGTTCACTTCCTTGGATAGTTCGACACTTCTCATATTATTTAACATGGCATTTGCTCTGTTCCTGCAAGAACCTTGTGCACTCTTGAAGATGAGAGAAAACTAACTCTGTGAAGAATGTGGCCACAGTTGTTTTCCAGGCTGGGTTAGAATGAAAATGATTGAGTTTGGATGGAAACAAAGTCAGTATTAGTCAGGTACCTGTAGCAGACTTTAGATTTGCCAATGCCCTGATAAACCAAAATTAAGCAAGAGATTTTGGGCTACTTCCAAGTATGTCTGAAAAGCCAAAGTGCTTAAGTATTTCCCTTCATGATCAAACCATTAAAAGCAAAACAAACAACAAAAAAAACCAACAAAAAAACCCTCCACACTTGATTTTTTTTGGGGAGAAGTTAAAACATATATTTTTTTGGCCTAAGCTGTCTTCTAATCACGTTGTACTTGTGTCTGCCAGTTTCAGATATAAATTGAAGGAAGCCACCAAAACTAGAACACCTAAAGTACAGTTTGGGGGAATACATGTGGAAACCTGTGTGATTCTGCTCTCAGTTATTTTGATGTAACATTGGTGCAATTCCAGGAACTTCCCTGGAGTTACTGTAGACATAGAGAAAGAATCCAATGCCAGCAAGCAACAGAAATAACCGAGACTTTTATCACCAAGCTAATCCTGTACATTACTCCTCATAATTCAAAATTATTCTAGTTTAATACAGTAAGTTTATCTAGGATTATTAACACCAGTTTGATATAGTAAGTTTCCTCTGGAGGGTTCTGTTCTTTCCATTGGAAATAAAAATAGCCTTTTGAGTGCATGAGCAACAGATTATTGTGGGAAATTTCCACAGTACATTAAAATATGTTCAAAAGTTCCACTAGAACAGCAAATGGAGGTAGGCCAGGTCTTCTTTTGTTTACCCTAAACAGGAACGTGTTTAGACATTTGACTTCCTTGATCTTTAATATTTTGCACTGTTCAGTACACTCAGTTCGTATTTGCCTGAGAAACATATAATGTGTAATATCAAGACTAGTTTGCTAAACTAGAAGTAGTCTGTACTTACTGATGTAATGACCCTGAAATAGAAATCTTTTGTGAAATATAAACTTGTGCGGTATTTACTACAAACAGTAAAATAATTGTACTCACTGGATTTTTTCCACTCTAAAGTCTCAGACTTTCTAGGTTTTTCATTGGAGATTTAAGATGAATTGAAGACTTTTGCTGCAAATTGATCATATGGATTGCTAAATGGTTTGGGGCTTTTTGAGACCTATTCACAAAATCTAAGCGTACCAGGAATTGCACTAGCAGTGCAGTGCTCCTTTTAAAACACATAGCAAATTATGCCATCCTGAACTTACACTCTTCCTCATTTGCACACTAAGACATTTACGTAATTTGTGCCTGGACTGCTTTTGAGTCCTTGCAGGATGTAGAGTTGAGTACATGAGAGGTTCTTGCAGTACCAACAGTCTTGGATATAGGACTTAGAATAGGCATTCATTTTGTCATTACAGGCAATGTATGACAATTCTCCTTCAGTGCACAGGCCTGCTCAGTAAAAAAGCAGTCCAGGAAGACAGCTTTGCAGTAACTACTGCCTTGGGCAGGCCCCTTACCTGTTTGGGGACACGCAGCAGTGCAGGAGCTCTTCACTAAGCTCCATGTCACAGAGGGCTGTTTCAGCAGGATTTGCACCGACCTCGGGCAGGGAGGATATTGGCCACTGTGGTTAACCTTGGTGGACAGGATTTTTAACAAAGCAGTAATAGTGAATGTTAACAATTTAGTTGGTTTGGATTCCTTAAATGTTTTCCCTGTGATGCTACTTGAAGTAATTTGAGTGCAATGAGTGTCTCGTTACACTCACTCTAGAGTAGTAAAAAATCCGTTTAACCACTAGAAGTAATTCTAGGTTTGTCTGCTGTGTTTAACATTTCTTGTGTGTCTCTAAGATGATCGGAATCTCTCCCATATCTCTCCTTCATCTCTTCATGTTGTGCATTATATTAGGAAAGGAACACTTGCTAAAAAAATATTCTTTTGTGACATTGTTTCTACACAGACTTTTCTTGAGAAAATTGAGAGGAATTGATGGAAGTCTTTGACTGTGCAAGAGGATAGTGGATATACTTCATGTTGAAAATGATGCTCAGTTTTGTACCTTGTTTGTATGGACCAACAGCACCCCAATAGTGTTCACAGAAAGAAAATTGAGGTGAAAATGATCCTTTACCAGAGAATTCTTATCTGTTGCCTTTCTGTGTAAAATCACCCTCTGTTATCTTTGTCTAAAAGAAGCCACAGTGGTTTTTTTTTTCCTCCACTGAGAAAGGAAATAAGAGGAGAATTTATCTCAGAATTTGTCTGGGCTCACAGCTTGTTTAAATAGCCTTGGCAGCAGGGATGCCTCTTTTGGCGTTATTCCAGTGAAAATCTGCTCTCTCATGATGAGTTGTAATTCAGACCACTCAAAATTGCGGCGCAGATGGTTGCAGGGGGTGCTAAACGTCCGCCGCCCGCTTGCACGGAGAGGTGCTGCGAGGAACCCGGCTGCAGCAGCATTCCCAGGTCCCTTGGAACTGCTGCTCGCCTTGCAGATTTGCCAGGTATTAACATTGGACCCACGAGCTTGTCTCATAGCCAAGAGAAGTAAGGAAGAGATGCGTAACGCTGTGGGGAAAATCCTTGCTGCCTTTTAGTCTGCTCTGTTGCTTTGATCAGTGTAGCAACATGTTACCTGCCACGAGCCTCTTTCTCATGGCAGGCTGTACCTCATGGCAGGCTTTGGAAGCTCTTCAACAGTGTTGAAGACAGGCTGGAGTCTCAGGCACTTGGGAGAACATTAGGGAATCCAAGGGATTTCCGTGCGCTGCATGCTTGAGTCGGACATGTCGCTAGCGAAGATAATGCACTTTGTTATCAATAGTACGTCCACAAGTGCTAGTGAACCCTCATAGGAGAGCTCTTCCCAATGAGGAGAGGGAGATGGGAATATTCCAGGATATCTTATATCACATGTGGAAGGATGAAGGAGTTATCTCTGAGTAGAACTCATGCTTCTTGTACTTAGGGGCAACAAGACCTTTTCCTCCATTAAGATGAGAAGGTGTAGGACACCTGAATTTAATGTGCATCAGAAGCAGACCTTTTAAGGCAGAAAATCTACTTTGGTAAACTTTTTGTTTTTCAGTGCAACAGAAATACTGAACAAGTATGTATGTCCACTTCAGCTTTTCTTGCTGCGTTTGATTCATTTTAATTTGATTCAAGCAAAGGGAAAGAAGAAAAAACAAGAATCTAAAATGGCATTTTAAAGAGCAGGAAGCCTATTAAAGCCATGTGTTTGGATCCAGCTTTGTTTTTATTGCAGTAGTTAGAATTGAAATTGAGAAAAAGGAGTAAGAGAGGTGATTCTGCAGGCACATCTTTGTTACCTTGGGGTAAAGACAGCACTTGCTGTGTTCTGTGCAGTGTATAACCCTAGCACTTTATCTCACCAAGCGCTGGATTTTGCAAATACACCTGGAGAGCGAGGCCAGGCGAGCCTGATAAAAGCAGCACCTGCATTCCAGTGGCTAGTGCACATCATGTGATGGAAGTTATAACCCAGGTAAAATGTTAATCACTAAACTTGGCACGATTGAAGCTTTTAATCTTTTATTGCAGTTTTCCAAAGAGAGGCAACTCACGGACAGCCCAGAAAAGCTGAAGAAGGAGTTAGAGGAAGAACTGCAGCTGAGCAGTGAAGACCTGCGCAGCCATGCCTGGTACCACGGGCGTATTCCTCGGCAGGTACGTGCTCCCTACTCTGGGCATTGCCAGCAGTGTTCTGAGCTTTTGTGCATGGATAGGTTTGCACTACAACAGTACGTGGTAATCTCTAATGTTTGCAATAATTCAATAGAAATGTAACTCAGACTAGTGTGAAAAGCATGTTCTTTCTTTATCACAGATAGGGATCAAATAATGTTGAGAAAAAAATCAGGGTAGATATTGGTGGAAAATATAAGTATTAAAGGTTTTGGGAGCACTTAATAAAGATGCAAGAGAAATTTAAACTTTGAGAATAATATTTCCATATATTGTTCAGGAATATTACCATTTGTTTGATTTGGTATACTTAACTGAAATTAAAATGTACTATTTTATTTTCTGGAGGCTGGGATTTAGGAGAGGAAAAAAAAAGTGAAACTTATGTAATAGGTTCATTTTGATCTTTATAAGATATTTAAAAATTCATTGTATTGAATCTTCTGTACCGAAAGTTTCTGGAGCTCCCCCTGCGGGCCTCACTCCCATGTGTGTGTCCGTGGCTGTCACCCTGCTGCTGGCACTCGTGGAAATACAGAGAGGAGGCACAGTGTGCACAGGCCCTGCACCCAGGGCTCACTGCTGGATGTGTAGTTTGTGTTACAGAAATGACAAGCTAGAAAAAAAGACATTTCCAGACTATTACTGGTAATAGGCAGTATTCACTAAGAATAAAAAAAATAAGATTCTGTTATTTGAAGTTATAATGAAAGGATGACTTTTGCTTGCCTGTAGTCATGGCTTCTAAACTTCTGTGTAAATATATGTTCAAGAGATTTAAACTTTTGGATCCCATGTCATTACTTCCCTTTGTGCCTTATTTTCTGTAAAGAAATCAAAAGAAAAGTAACCAGAGAAGTGGATCATGTTTCCACCTGCTGAGCCAGACCTCTGCTGCAGGGCGACCTCTCAGCTTTACAACTAAGAGAACATTCTTTTACCACTTCTGTTCTCTATTTCTTGTTTTCTGGCTTTACCTGCGCTCCTGGAGCAGCCAATAAATTCCTTTGTTTAAGAGTATTTTTTTTAATTACCAACCTTTTGATTTGAATTGTATTTTTAATACTGTTTTTTTTCTTTTTCCCTCAAAGGTGGCAGAAAGCCTGGTTCAGAGAGATGGAGACTTTCTGATCAGGGACTCTCTTTCCAGTCCTGGCAACTTTGTTCTTACCTGTCAGTGGAAAAATATCTCTCAACATTTTAAAATTGACAGAACAGTTGTGAGACTTAATGAAGCCTACTGCCGTGTTCAGTATCAATTTGAACTTGAAAGTTTCGACAGCATCCCTGGCTTAGTTAGATACTATGTTGGGAATCGCACACCAATATCAAAGCAGAGTGGAGCCATTATTTTTCAGCCTATCAACAGGACTGTTCCTCTCAGATGTCTAGAAGAAAAATACGGTGCATCTCCAATCCGACAAAAAGAATCAAGTACCCCTGAAGGAAGAACAGAGACTGCAAAGAGGCTTAGTCTTGGTATATCCAGCATGCAATCCCAGGAGCAGAGCTTAGCCAGAGGAAATCTTTTGAGGTACTTGAATTTTGCTGTCTTTCTGGAGGGACATGGGTAACCTGCTCCTTTTGAAGGTGATGTGAGTTTTCATGCTGATTTTATGTGGAAAGATTAGGCTTCAGATGTGCTAGTTTTTAGCAAAGAGATATTTTAGGACCTGATTTTGAAACTTCTTGAGGTTGTTGAACATGCTGACTACTTTGTGGTTTGGGGATTTGATTCTAGAAAACAAAACTTGCGTTAAGGGTTAAAGGGAGTGGGATGAGTGAAGCCATGATGGGAGTGTCAAGGCTGCACAGGCTTCACTAATAACGTGATCCAGAACCTGCATCACGATTACAGGAAGGTTCTTAGCACAGTTGCTGCATTATAGCAGTGGCTAACTAGGGCTTCCTGAATGCCATTTATATATATTATTAGCCTAACAAAGAACAGAGTGGTAAATGAGTGAAAAGATCAGATTCCGAAATTATCTTTGCAAAAACAGAATGTCTGTATGTAGTTTCAGAGGGCCTAGTTGCTTGAAGATGGTTGGGGTTACAGGTTGTTGGAGACCAGGGACAGAGAATTGGTAACTCAGTTGAAATCTAGAGCAAGAGCAAGTTTAAGGCTCTGGAAGCAAAACTGTGGTGCAGCTTGTTCTTTGTTGGCTTAGCAAATAATTAAAATCCTAGTACATATTAAAGAATTAAAATGAAATCTTGCTGCTGCTCCTGAGAAGCATTTCTTCCCATATTTTGTTTCTGCAATAAAAGCAGTATCAGATAGAGAATGAATAAAGTATTGTAGTAAACTTGGCTTCTGGATTAATAAAGGTAATGGATCTTAATTTGTCTTCTGTGCCCAAATCAACTGTTTTATGAGGAAGCCTCAACATTTAAAGAAACATCCAGGTGATTGCTAGAGGTTCAAACACGTTAAATTCTCTTTCATTGCTACCATACCAGCATGAAATAGCTTGTAATCTTGTGAGCTGCTGCAGCACTACTGATCCTTGCCCTGGTTATGATGTGTTCTGGTGATCAAGTATGTATGTTAAGAGTTGTTGGGTTTGAGTGAATTTTTTTTTTCCCTAGAAACAAAGAAAAAAGTGGAAGCCAGCCAGCTAGTTTGAATCATGTCCTGGAGAAGAGGTTCCCTCTAAAGTCTCACCAGTCAGAGAGCTATCTGCCAATAGGTATGTTTTCTAATTAAGCTTCTAAGACTCCCAAGCTGTGTGTGTCTTGCCTGTCTATCACACTTCAGACCAAAGTTAGACTGTTCCATGTTCTGCGTACGTGCACATTGTTTAGCAGCCAGGGTAAGCTGAATTAGTACAAACATTGCACTTCAGCTGTGACCAGGTTATTTATTTACAACACACCAGCAAGCTTGGTATCTTAGCACACAACTCAGCAGGGTTGCTTCCACACCTCAAAAATCACACCCACAACTGGCATGATTTCGTATCCTTTCTGACAGTATTGCCTTTCCTCACTTGTGGCGTGTAAGAACTGACTTGTTTCACTCCTGCTGTTCGAGCAAGGTGTTAGGTGTTCCTTCTTTCCCTTCAACAACCTTGGTACCCTCTGATCCTTGTTTTGCAGAGCACCATCACTGTCATTGCTTTCATGTGAGTGATGCAAGGTGTACCAGTGTTGTTCAGCTGTTGACTTTTGGCTTTTTTCTTTCTCAGAGGCATATTATTTCCATACCAATATACTTTGTAAGGAAACTAACAATGGTACTACAGCTCTTGAGATTTATAGCACCCGTTGTAGAAAGACTTCTTGAGATAAAATGGTGTTAAATATTTATATAATGAAGCTGTATGTTGATAGAAAGGGAGTGCTCCTGTGTTTAGCAATGGCATGGACGGCAGCATTCATAAAACAAATTCCGTCTATCTATAATTGAATCAATTATCTCATTTCAAAATTTGGCTGCAAAAACATTTATTTTGCTACTCTAACAGGTAAGCTGAAAATATTGCTGTGTGCTTTATAATGGGGTCCTTGGAACTGGCTTTGGTGTCATAAGGTTGTATGACTGGAGACAGGCTGTGATCTGCAGATTCCAGTATCTGCTGCTGCTGAGAGCCAGCTGGAAGCAGCCCCGTGCACGTGGTACCGCTGGCCAACTCGCTGTGGCTCCGAGCAAGTGTGTGTGTGCACTGGGATCTGGGAATGCCTCTCCAATGGTTCAGCCCTGTATTTGATGTTGATTGGTTTGCATGTGCTATAAATGCAGGATAAGGCATAAATACTAAGCACAGAAGTATGTGGATGTGTTTGTCCAACTCTTTGAATCAGCTACTGTGTAGCAAAAAGGGATTAGCATCCCTAAAATTCATTCTTTTCATACCTCACTACTTGTTCAGGCTTGACTTTTAGGAAGCTTCTCTTTCATCTCGAACTTATTCTCAAAAATGACTCATCTCTTATGTGGTGCAGCTGGAAGTTTCTGTTTTTGTAGGGCAGATCATGTTACAAAGAAAGTCTTATTGCAAACCATGGAGACCATCCAGCTCTGACATTGCAGCTATGTATGCAGCGGGTTATTGTTATTAGAGTTATTGTCAGTGTTACCACAGAA
>JAUBOD010000901.1:1068318-1121540 GCA_032353885.1 Nothura maculosa | reverse complement strand
AAGTAGAGGAAGGATGTGTGAGGTTCGAGGCAGAAAGTGTAGAGAAGTTAAACCTGCTGCAAGTCCACAGGTAACAGTAACCTGTAACAGTGCTACAGCGAGCACAGAGCCAGCTCCTAGGCTCCTATCACCTTTTTCTATTATTACTATTTTAAATGAAGTCAAGGAGGTAAATCCTCTTCCAGGTTTGATTCCCAACAGTAGGAAGAAGACTAGAAAATTTTCTTGATAGGAGAAGAAAATAAATAAATACAAACACTGACTTTCCAGAAGCCTGCTTCAATATTTGAGTTTTTTCACCTTGTCAGATGCAGTCATGAGAGCAAAAAAGACTGGGCAGTTCCTCTGAGAAACCAAGCTGTGAAGGCCTAAATTGTAACCAGAGCCAGGTTGTGTGTCGAGCAAAACTCCAGGAGGAGAAGCCCTCCTTCCTGTGGGAAGCTCCAGCTCTGGAGCCCTTTAAAGACCGTACACAGCTGGGTCGGTAGTTGTGCTGGTTATCAGGCTTGATACAGGGACAGTTCCTTCTTCTCCTGCTTCGGGGTGGGAGGCAATTGCATGAGTTTTGACTCACCAGATAGACAGAAACTATTTAAGGAAAATTCTCCCATCAGGCATGAACTTAAAGAAAAAGCTTCTTGTCCTTTATTCTACAGGACCTCTGTATGCAGAGAGAGAATTGTTTTACTGTCCTGTTAATGTAGAGACTTACCAATTAGTTTGTTGACCTTTTGCATGTTCACTGGGGTGGCCTCAGGCTTCCAGGTTTGCTCTAAAGGGCTTCACATGAAGTTTTACATCCTGCCAACCGAGGGCTTCCCCAGCTAGCTGGCAAGAGGAAATCCTCCTGCATGGTTTTGTTCTGACTGAGCAAATGCTTTCCTTGGCTTGGGAGGGGGCCTCTACTGCAGGGGGTTGTTTCTTGGGAACAGTGTATTGTAAGTTAGCACTGGTAGAAAGGTGAGGACACATAATACATCTTTGGCTCAAGTGATGTTTGACTCTGGCCTTCGTAGTACTTGCATCTTATTTAAAGCAGTGTCTGATTACTGATTAACACAGCCTGACTCCAGTTTGGCCAGTAGCAGTGCTTTCCCTGTGAATGGCTATGGAGTCAGACAGGCATTCCTGGCTTCTGTTTGAACAGGTCGCTAGGCTAGAGCAAACCTGGACTACTCTAAGACATCATTACACGCAGACTGCCATTACGTACGAAAAGCAGCTGAAGCCGTTTAGCAAAGCTCTGCACGAAGGACAAGGTGAGTGGTCACACGTGACACTGCTTTCTGGCTATCCCTACAGCTCAACTTGAGGAGTCTGTTTAAGGATCCAGCTGCTATTTTGATAAGTGTGTGTCATATGTTAGAAGTGACTCTGTGAACTTGTGTAATGCAGTATAACACAAGGGAATAGGAGGAAACATCTGCCGCCAACTCTAATGCAGCTGCGCAGTGTAACATTCCCGTGTGCTCAACCCCCTTTTGCAGAGACCGCGGAGGAGCAGGGCCTGACAGCCACTGACTGCTCCCCCTCAACGAGGGGGGGACGAAAAGCGCGTTCCCCCCCATGCACGGTGCAGGAATGTGGCTTGCTTTGCTGGTGGAGCAAAGGTGTAACGGGTAATTCCTCTGAGCACATCAGTGCTGCTGGGGCCTGCAGCCACTCAAGTAATTCCTGCTGCTCCTGCATCATTCTTTGCAGCTGTATTCACCAAAGGGATCCAAGGGGAGATTAAACTTCCCTGGCTCGGGGAAAGGAGAGAGGATTAAAAACTTTTAGCCCCCAAAAACTCTTGGAACTTGCCCTGAAGACAATGACACAAATTTTCATGCGTTTAAAAGCATAACTCTCAGTGCATTTCTCTCTGCACCCCTGTGCAGTGTTTCAGCAGAGCAAATCCAGTTTGGCAAGAACACTGTGATTTATTTCAGTTGCCCCATCACACTGCAGCTACCCTAGAACTCACTGGAAACTAGTAGGATTGGTGAATTTAGAAATGGAAGATAAATACCAGTTTCAGACTTGGAGAATATGATATAGTTACGATACCTTCTTAAATTAGTCGATTTTAGAATGTCTGACAGTATGGTTGGTTTGTTGCTCTCTCCGCCAGAGGCCATCGGTGCCCTGCAGAACAAGGTAACGGTGCCACTGCTGATGCCGCTCCTTACGTTGATGGAGCGGCAGGCGGTGGTGGTGGAAGGCCTGGACCTGTGGGAGAGCACTGACCAGAGCTGCGAGATCCTGCTGGCGCACCTGGCGGCGGCGCGGCTCGTGGCGCACCGCGCGCCTGCCTTCTGCGCCGCCGCCCAGCAGCTGCTGCAAGGTAGGGGCTCCGGCCGCCCGCGCCGCGCACCTGCGCTGCAGCCGCGGCGCTGCTCGGAGGAGGACAAGAGGCACTGCAAGAAGGTGTTGTAAGGGCTGGAATAGCAACGGGAAACTCATCCTTGGTACAACAGCAGTATTGTCCAAAGAGAGAAGCAGATTATTCAGTGTGCCAGCAAGCAGTATAGCGCACCTCTTAAGTCTTGCTTTAATATCCTGAGTTGTCATCTTAGCAACTCAATTTTTAGTACAGGATGAATTGGGGATAGCACACAGCCTTCTGTACAATATAAAATTCCTACTGACTTTACAAATAAACCACATATCGAAGTAGGAGTCTTTACAGTAGGCAAATGCAACACAGATCTGAACCACTTGTGGTTAAAAAGCAAATAACCTGCTCATTATTTAACCTTGTATTTTAAATGTGCAATGAAAAAGATGACAGTGAAGGAAAAAGTATTTTGGCAGGCTGCACGTATATGCATCAGTGATATTATTTAATGTTTAGTTACAAGGATGGTACAAAACAATCAAATAAAAACTGAGCAAAGGCCAGCCTGTCCTAAGCTCCCTGCTGCTACCTGCATGCAGCTAAGAACAAAATACATGTTATCTTTTTAAACCATTATGCAACATGATCCTAGTATATTAAAGCTAATGTTGTTTGGAAACAATACATGTTAAAAAAACCTTTTCTTCTAAGTAAAACTGGATGATTAATGGTGATACTGTGTGTTTCTTTTTTGCTTATTAGGTTTCCAGCCTGATGAAGAGATGAGTGAGATTTTCAAGACAGAATTTCAAATGAGATTGCTGTGGGGCAGCAAAGGGGCACAAGTTAATCAAAATGAAAGATATGAAAAATTCAGCCAGATCTTAACTGCACTGTCCCGAAAACTGGAACCTCCTCCAGTGAAGCAGGTGGAACAATTAAGTATTTAAGACTCTGTACAACCTAAGTGCTAAATCTGAAATAACCATAGCTTTTCTTTTGACAATTTGATACTGCACCAACCTGTAGCATTTCACAAGATGTTTAGAGCTTTAATTGCACAATGCACACTTGTTTTAAAACTACTGATTACTAAACAAATTATTTATTTAATGTGTCATCAAATCATTTTTATGACCCTTTAAACAATTTAAGATTATTCCTGTAAGATGGTCTTACAGCTTTCTGTATTTTCCCAGTCTCGTAATGTTTTAGTAATACCTAGGTGTAGGGGCAGGGGCTGGGCATCTTAAATATATTAAAATGAAGCAACTAGTGTAAATAAACATATAGATTAAGTATGTGACATTGCAGTTGTATAATAGTCCTTAAATGAATATAAAAGTTTGTACATAGAGTTGTGAATTAAAATATATTTCTTTTTGCAAAATAATCTGTAGACCAGTTACAGAAATTATCCTTTATCTGTGACCACAATTGAAGGCTCAAATTTTACTGTAATGACAGTAAAAAATTAGTTTTCTGTATGTTGGGACAACTGATTTTGTTAAGACAGCACCTGAGGCCGGAGCTTGGTCTTTGCTGGAGACTGCACGAGAGCTAAGCTGCCAGGAGCGAATGGTAACATGGTAAGAACAAACAATTCTGATAATTAAAACACTTCCAGATATGAATAAATACCTCCAGATACATTATGCACACTGATTTCCTACATAAAAAGATTTTTAGTGGCAAATTCCACTTCCCTGTGTGCAGCAGCAGTGGATGAGCGTTAACGCTTAGGTAACTGGTTAGAGTTGAATTCACTCTTGTTGGGAGCCTAGTTCTGAAGGGTGAGGTCACCTTTGCAAAGTATTTCCAGGGGGGGGCGGCCAACAACAAGACCCACCAGCACCAAACAGCAGCATCTGTCCCACCAGCTACAAAGGGTTAGGTCTCCCTATCAATCTTAACAGAACACAAATGGGGAAGCTAAATTAGACCATGAAAAGATTTCTTTATTCCATGAAAATATTCTCAACAGAGAACACTATCTTTAAACAAAGCATTTAACATTTAAGAAATCAACATGTGCACAAAAAATAAAAGATTAAAAATTACTGGAAAATGGATTCTTTAAGACAAGTCACGTTCAGAATTTTAGAATAAGTGATTTATAACTAACTGTGCAAGTACAAATCATTTTTTCCTATGTTTAATAACCCTCATATAAGTTGCACTATCCCTCATGAAAGGAACCTTCCTCCAAAGGAAGCAAATCCTGGTTTTAGGAAAACAAACAGTAGCGTGAAGAGAGAACATTTAGTCCTTTACCAGGAAGAGTTGTTACTAACCTGCAAGGCTGTTAGCCAGGCAAAACCACAGGCCCTTTAGCAGAGAATACACAGATCACATTTCCTCCTCTAACTTTAAAATAAAAAGCACTAGATTAAAAAACAAAACAAACCCAAAAAAACTACACACGTAGTTTTGTCAGTATTGAGTATTGTCACATTATTATATAAATAACCCTGTATACAGTATCCAAAAATCTAAACTTTAGAGTTTAATAGCCCCCAACTGTAATACACTAGGTCAAGCTGTGTAATAGTGGTATACATAAGAAAAGGACAAACCTCTACGCAAGTCACTCAAATTCAGTTTTACTGGTAGTACAATGTCTAATAACACTGAAATTAAAAGGAATCCAGCACTGCTGCATCCAAATATTGCTTCAAGTCCTCCCCCCCGCCCCACCCTCCCCAATCAGGCTCTTTTGATTATTTCCTCACACAGCAGGTGACTGGGCTGACAAGCTTTGATTGATAGAAGTATCCCTCCCCCTTCCCTCTCTAGTCTAATTCTTATTACCTTAATAAATCAGATATGATGCATTTATTAATAGAACCACAAATGGGAGGCAAGACAACATAAGCGATAGGGGCACTGCAGACAGCTATATTTACATGTATAAACATATCCAAATTTCAATTGTTTACAAGTAAAAGTGCACATAGATCATTACGAAGTATCACTCGAATTTCAACTGGTCCATACAATGAAGCATCACCTGGAAACAAACTAGCACTGCAGTAATTAAAACTGGAACTTCATAGTCAAAAACTAAGAGACAAAGTTTCCATAAAAATATTTCTAAAAATATTAAAGTCAAATGAAGAGATACATGTCTCAATGTATAAAATTCATGATGCACCATGTATCCTGTAAAGTAGAGCTCTAGAAAAACACCTACCATGGCTACCTCAGCAGCTGCAGCACTGTGGAAAGAGCTGAGACCCAAAGCCCTTTGTGCGATACTGTAAGTGGTAGTGTTGGCAATCAGCAGATTTAGGCACTCTAGTTTAAGGCAGCATTTGAATGGCAAGTGGTTGACTTGGAAAACAGTCTTTAGCTCGCAGTGGTGAATCTCTCTGGTGGTGTTCCAGGTTTCCAGTGCTCACATTTGGTTACTGAAGTGCTGAAGATGGACCACAGTTCTGGGAGTTTCTCTGGCTACATTGCAGGCTAGAGCTGAGATGTATTATTTCCCCAAACCAACATAAATACAGTATGATCTCAGAGCAGTTGTGTCAAAAACTGGAATGTAATGGTGGTTGCAGTGGAAGAGTTATAGCAGCATACATGGATACTGGGATGAAACTCTAGTGCTGGAGATATTTAAACAGAATGGTTTGTTACTGAAAAAGAGAACGATGACAATAAAATGTTATGCAGACATGCCTGACTGTCCTAGGCATGCAGGAGGGGTTAAGGGCGAGCATGGAGGTGGCACAGGCAGACTGACAACAGACATGGTTCTAAATGACTGCCAATTACAATCAGTTGGAAAGAGCATAATTGAGATAGATAACCAGAATGTAGCACAAGCTAAAATATAGTTTGTGCCTCTTTGAGAACTAAGGATGATAAGAGTAAGCAATTTTAGTAGCAGTTGCCTTTTTACTCTGGAAATGGAGCTCTATTTTGCAGCAGAAATTTAAGAATTTGTAATACATCCTTAACTATGTATGGAAATGCTAAGAATGTTAGTGACTAAACGTACGTCTGCATGCATTCATGCAACTAGCTTTTCCCCTTGCTCCCTGGGCCTCCCAGGCTAATCCCCTCCCTCCCCCCAAAGCAGCTGCATGTAACCTCCTTCAAGATCTCGCCCATTTCCTCAGAAACCCGCTTCAGGAACCTGCAGTCCAAGAGGAAAAAGAAAAGAACAAAGTTACTGAAGGCCTTCAGAGACAGAGGAGCGTGCTCAGTTCTAACAGGCCATTCGCAGCGGCTACACATTAGCCTTGTACTATTTCCACAAACAGTCTGAACAGGAAAACCGGACACAGCTTTTAGAGGCGCTGCTTTTTTCCTGGTAATTAAGTAGCACAATGTAGTGTTCAAACCTCAGTGATTTAATAGTGAGGGAGTTGCTGTATATTTTAGATCTTGATTTTAACCCAAACACAATGTAACTCAAAGGCTCCTCGCTTACAGGCACAGATTAAGCATTTAAAAACAGTCCCTTTTCAGGAGCAGAGAGAGGTTAAAATCCAGTAACACATAAGCATTACTTGTCGTCTTTTTTTATCTACAGTTAAAACAATGTAGTTGTGCCAAATGCACCATTTTCTAGGTTACAACCACTGGAAGGGGAGGCAGGTCACTGGACGCTTTGTCCTTTTTAATTGTAATGCTTCTTCCTGAGGGTGTCTGTTGAGCTTTCAAGAACCAGAAACATTTTTCCTCTTTAAGAGGGGAAAGCTGCCAGATATTTGCAAAGGAAGGAAATTAAGAATTTTCAGTAATTTAATTTAGTTAGATATTAGAGAAAAAAGGCCTTTCTTTTAAGTATATGGTTTCAGTCATGTAAGTGGGAACTGTAAATTTTAGTGGTCTTTAAAACTAGGCCTTTTTCAGTTCATTGTAAAACCAACTACTACAGAGAAGAAGCAGGAATCCTGGTCTTTTTCAGTTTAATAAATGAATCAAACTGAGCACTTTGAAAGCAGAAGTATCTGATCAGTTAAATAAAGCTGAAGATACTGGTCAAAATTACAGACCAACAAGAAGTACTTAATTTAATGCTGATATCTCAGGCCAAAAAAAAAAAAAAAAAAAAAAAAAAAAAAAAAAAGATATGACAGGCTCACGTGGCAAAGACCAGCCGCTTCGGTAACTCTAATTCCTCCCATCAACTTGTGTGACTTACTATTTTTCCACTATCTCCCTGGGAGAATGTACACAGAAAACTGCCAGTTTACTGTTAGATATAGGTTACTGCACCTTTGCTGTTTTTCTCTAGCGTTACATCTATATAGGATGTTGGCACATAGCCTTCCTCTCCGTTATGTCTTCGAGCTCTTGTCCACCCGTCTCCTTTGTCCTCCTCAATAATGTACAAAATTTCCCCCTCTTTCATTGCTAGGGTGCCTTCATTATGACCTAGGAAAACAAGCAGCAAAGAAGTCTCAATGTTACATCAGTAATTCAAGAGTCTTTTTCCCAGGACATAGTTTATAGTTTCCAGATTACATATAAACAGGAAGCATCAAAAATCATGCAAGTGAATATATGTTTAAATGGACTTGCAGACAAAAACCTAGCTCCATTTGTAAATGTGAGCATTTGCTAATAGTTGTGCTTTCTAATATGACAGCATAAAAATACCAGTCTGCCTGTAAAGTAACTGAATTTTTAAATATTTTAGCTGTCTTCTGTGTAACAAATAACCCATGCCTCTTAATCAAGTTACCTCTATCACAGAAGAATCCATGTTGTTAACCTTACCATCAAAAGGATATATTGCCTTGCAGTGTCCTATAGCTGGTAAGGGATCATCGTCTTCAAACTCATCGTCGAACTCGCTGGGATGCGCGTGCTGCTGCGGCGGGCCCCGCACCTCCTGGTTGGCGTCGTCCGTGTAGCTGCCCTCGGGGCTGCAAGGCGACAACACGGCGTGAGGCCTCGCGGGCGCCGCGGCGCGCGGGCTGCCGGCCAGCAGCCTGTGCAGTCGCTGCTGCACCTCCTCTCCTCATAGATTGACATTGAATTCTCCCAAGAAAACAAACATATATTTGACATACCTGTATCTACAAAACCTGCAGACCTGGTGAGCCTTATGCAGCGCCTACGATAGCTTTAAAGCGTGCTGCTATTTAGTGAAGGAGTGTTTCAATTACACATTTTTCTTAAAGTCACCATGATTGATGGAGTAAACTCTAGAATTTATAAGCATTAAAACTTTCCATTCAGCAGATAAGGGGCAACCTTTTCCTACTGTTGATAATCAAAGATTAACAATCAAATCACTGATTTTATTCTAAGATATAAATGCAGTAGAGATAGAATAGTGACCTCTCTCTGCCCTGTGTGACAAGGTGGTTGATATCGCTGCTGTGCCGCCTGTCGCTTCTGGCTGCTACTTTACCTTCAACTTCAGACAGCCAAGCCTTGGAGAGAAAAGACAAATACTGAGGTTAAAGGCAACTGAATTCTAGGACAGCAAATGCCATTTTACAAATACACAGCTGCTGATCTTTCAGGACACAGCCATACGGAGCGCATGCACATGCCACATTTCAAACTTATTTTACATGAAGCATGAAACTCTCCCTTCTGTTTAGCACATATTCCATACTAGAATTAAGAATTTAACAGAAACAAACAGGCAGAACTCTGCATCCTTGATAGCTTAAATTAAGAATAAGTAAGTGATTAAATATATAAACTCTTAGTAAGAGTTTAGAACTTTAGAGGAACATACCTGAAAATGTGACACTCCCATGGAGTAGGGAACTAAAGTATTTTTCTGGCCACTACATTTTTAATTTGTAAGGCAAACTATTGCATTCACATTAATTTACATTCTCCCAGAAATTTTTCTAGATTTTTTAACCTCATTCTTGTGTATTTCCATCCGAAGACGGTCCATGTTGCTCATGGTCTCAGCCAGTTTTGGCTGCAAACTGCCAGGATCACCCATCTGGGGATTTTTTTCATAAACATCCTTCATCTTGATGAGAGCATCTCTGACAACAAACAAACCCCACAATAATTATAGAAATTACATACACCTCTACCGACTCATTAAAAGTAAAAACAAATGTTTACACATATGAGATCCTCAGCAGAGATCCTAGAGCCTAAGCACAGACACGGAGCTCTACAGCCGCCCCACCTCTCCTAAATCTTTCTGTTTTGTCCCCTTATTTTGCCTTTCTTTCTCTTGCATAAGAGGAATACAGGAATACAACTACTGATTCTTCAACTTGTTATATGCAATATTCTACATTATGCTCTTTTTAATGTGGTAATACACAGCTCTTGCTTGACATATCTATCTACACACTAATAGAGCTCTTGCTTGACCTACACACTCACTTTTAGAGATAGATTTCCTATGCACGATGAGATGACACTGGATATTATAATGATGCAGGAGGCAATGAAGCCAAACATCTACTTAAAACAAAGCACAGATTAGAAAAATGCTTTGTAACAGCCTGAGATAGCCCTTTCAACTGACTTTTGAGCACTACTGGCTCTGGCAGAGGACTGTAAAAGGTGAGACAAAGAGAACCATGACAGAGCTCACAAATACACCCACTTTTGGTCTGTTTCCTTCTGCAGTTCTCTGTTGAGTTCATCGATTCTCTGCTGCAGTTTCTTGCGTCTTTGCTCTGGGGGCAGGTGACTGAAGTCTTCTGAAGCAGGGCCCTGCAAGTATAAACACTGTTAAGTCCTGTGCATCTGCCTGCACAGCTGCACTGACATATCCACAACGAACAGCAGTCACTGGAAGCAGGATGAGCCTTCTGAACAACTCTACTCGACACACAGATCTATAAAAGACCATGAAGGAATAAATGTGCATTCTTTCTTGCTGTCAGATCGCAGTCATTTCCCCTCCCTTCCCACTTTGCTGGGGTGCAGGGAGTGTGGCACAATTTTGTCTATGGTTAGAGAGATTTGAAGAAGGGTTGTCTATCCGAGTATCTGGATATACGTCAAAATAATCACAAGAAAAAAAAAAAAAATGATTACAAGTCATGGCATGGCATACATGGCATAAGGTCCTTCCATCTACAAGCTAGTCAGAATATATGTCAAATGACTTGAACTGAGCTGGAAGTTCTTTAACTTCACATAGCGCAGACCATACAAATTTAGTCTGTCAGGACAGATCTAGTTATTTGCAATGCAGCAAGATACAAAACCCTGAAACATTCTTAGCAAAACATCTCTATTTTTAATATGACTACAATATTCTCTTACTGAAACTCAATATTCTGAAAAAATAATAAACAGAAAAATCCATACAAAGCTGAAATTCCCAGTTCTCAGAAAAATTATGTATCAGGTTGGACCAGGATTTTTATTTCCTTTAAACTACTTTGTAAATACAATTTCAGCCTATAAGATACTCTTAATGTCTTCTGTCACAATTGGCTCAGGTTTGTAAGTAATAATTTGTAGACCAAACAATAACTAGTTTGAAAAGCTGAGCCATGAACCTTCCCATCACCTTCAATACACTTCTTAAAGTAGACTTAAAGAGGACAGATTTGAATGCAGAATTACTAACCAGTGATTCCAGACACAACAGAAATCTAAGGAGGAAAAGGTTTCTGATTGATTCTTTACCTGGACTGGGTTTTACATGACTATTTGGAGACTACCAGAAGAATAATTATGTAATTGAGAGTAAAACTCTGAATTATGATAGTTTCAGTTGTTTAATCAGTCTTACTACAAAATGCATTAAAAGGATTTAAATTAGACTTAAAAATGTAACTTTTCTAACAAGAATGAAAGAAAAATTCAACACGTACAGCTGAATTTTACACCATCAAAACTGTGACCTAACTTGTTACTCTTTACTTAGTAATTCCAAGTCTTTTTGTTATTGTAACAAAGAATGTTTCAGGGAGGGAAAAACAAATGTCACTAATTTTAAAACAGGTTTATTTATTTTTACTTTTTTAACCTCCAGACTACCTACTGTTAGGAGCACTGACGAGGCTGACCTCTTGTCACCCCATGTACAAACCTGTGTCCACATAATAACCACGCTGGATGGACTTGGGTGTTTAAAGCATGTGAAGAGAGGGGTGTTTTTTTCTTTTTTTCTTTTTTTACCTTAACCTTCAGGTTTGCTGTGAAAATTCCTGCTCTCAGGTGACAGACGCTCAGGACTTGTTAAGGAGGAAGGAAAGCAGGTGCATGTCTCAGTAACAGAGCATGCCCTTGCGCTGGGTAGCAGCGGGGCAGGTTGAAGCGCCAGGGCAGTCCCGCTGTGCCCTGCAGGGCGGCCGGCCCGGCGCAGCTGGAGCGGGTCCTGCGGGAACAGGGACCCTGCACAAACGCACGGTCGGGGTTTGGCAGAAGCAACCGCAGGGCCGCGTGCCCGGGGTTCCCATCTATACGGCTTCGGGTTTACAAGTAGCCTCTCTCAGGCAAAAAAAGAGAGGGAAAAAAAAAAGAAACAAAAAAACCCCATCTCTCTCTACTATTTGATTCTTTTGCACTCTTAAAATCCCCCTGCTTTTTCAGTCAGAGAATTCAAGACAGGAAATCAAGATCTGATGTTTCCAATATAAAGCAGCAGTAGTTCCTTGGGGCTCGGGGGGGATCATTTCTTGCCTTTTACGCACTACAAAGAAACAAGATAGGAACGTTCTGTTTCATCATCGCTCCTTGCAGGTCAGTTAAAAACAGAGTATCCTACAGTAAATATCAGAACAACTACGAATTTTACTGATTTACTCTGCAAAACACGGCTACTGTTCAAGGTTTAGTTTTTATCTAATCTAACAGCTTTGTAATAGACCTGAATAGGACAAATCATTGTCTCTGGAATTTCGAATCGAATTTCACAGCATTCAGTATTTCTCCTTTACACAAGTATTGTAATCCTTTCACACACCTATTTTATGCTGCTTTAACAATTTTCCTGACAAACATGAATTGTTATTTCCTTCATGACCAGCTCATGATTACTGGCCAGCCCCAAACTCCAAAACAGCAGATTTAGCTGCAGACGGATCGCAAGTCTCATTATCTCACATTAAGCACAGACGGTTAAAAAGACAACTGTGATGAGGTGGAAAATCTGAGATGTATTTCAGCACCTGGTTTAAAGCAGTTATGATATGGAAACACTGTCAGATACTTTCATGCTGTCTTAGCAGAAGTACAGCAGACAGATCAGCACACGGGCTTACCATCTTCACCGACCACTGCACAGTTCATTTGAAAACAGAAAGAAACGGGAAATTATTCACATGCAACCACTAGTTAATTAAGAAAATGATTAATTTCTACGAATGTATCTTTAAATATTACTTAAAAGATCAAAGTTGTAATTTGTAAGAAATACATTTTACTATAAACACAAGAACAGCAAAATACAAGAATCTGAAATGCAACTCTGCTTTTAGAATTACTGATTTTAAAATTACACTAAATGATAGACTTGCACATAAGAAATACCAACACAATTTCACTAGACTACTTTTGAATTTAAGTATTTTGAATAAAATACGTAAGATCTTCTATTGTAAGAGAAGAAACAAACACACAGGCAACACTGCACAAAGAGCAGAATTTGATGACAATGAAGGAAAGACTGGTCAGCAAAGACTTAATCACAGCTAACAACCCACGAGCATCACTTCTACAAATAGAGTTTTAAAAATGTATTTATCTCATTATCTCAAGTATCTCAAAAGAATACAAGTGTAAAAGCTGGTTTTTAATAATTATTATTTTTAATAATTATTAATAATTTTTAATAATAATTATTATTTTTTAAGAACACTGTTTTTGGGGGGGGCGCGAGGCTGCCGCCCGCAGCCAGGCTCCTCCCCTCGGAGCGGGGCGCACAGCGAGGCCGCCCACGAGGGGAGAGCGGCTCGGGAGGGACCTCAGCGACGTCCCACGACATAACATGTCTGTAAATCAATTCTCCTTTTGGAGACAATCTTCCAAGAAAATGCAGGCAAATCTTGCATGTTGTTTCTGATATAACCAGTTACAAGTATCACATGGCTTCAAGCCAAGTGCTAAGTTCTAACGCTATCTGGAAATGCTATAATTTAGAGAAAAATGAAAAAGCACCTAGTAGTATTACTAATAAAAAGATGTAACTACGTATGCAGCTACATACAGACTTTTGAAAAATAAATTATTGTGTTCTTTGCATGCACTGGTAACTAGAGCTACTGTTTGCTGCTTGGCCTGTGAAGCCAAAGGGGAGGATGGGATGCAGGCAGCAGCCGGCCGGAGGTTCCTGTGGTGATCCTAACTGGACTGAACAGGGAGCGAGCGGCGCCTCTCCTCACGCCAGGCGGGAGGAATCCCAGCGGAGAGCAAAGCAAATTGCAGTGACCCTCAACGGCTCGGCCTGGCGCTACCGCCCGGTCAGGGTTTGCAGGGACAAACCCCAGGGGATGGGCTGGCAGCTGGCACTGAATCCAAATGTACTGAAAGGATACAACTAACCACTAACACACACAAAACCTACCAGAATTACAATATACAATGAAATTGAAAAGGCTCTTAGTAGGTGATCATGTAGTACATGTTAAAATGGTATCAGGGTTATTTAAAAATATTTTTCTAAAAGTTCACCCTGAAGATTTAGAGAGATTAAGTATTTGACTGTAGGATATTTGAGTTAAAATTAGGTAGGATACTAATCAGCCATGTTAATATTACAGAATACCACTCCATATATTATGTTCAACAATATGATCAGCGAATTGTAAAAATACAAAATTAAAGTATATTTTCATTTTCCAGTGGCATTCACTAACTATACCTATGCTTTCACTTCAGTAGGAAACTCCAGAACTAGTAAAGCTTTGATTTGTAAGCCAGGAGCTGATACATTTAGAGATCAATAGAAAGGGAGCACAATCCAGACCTAAGACCATTATCTGGCTCCTCACCAAGTCCTAAAGAACATGATCTTGACCACCAAAGCCTTTCTCACAGAAGTGATTCAGGGGGAGAAAGCGGAATCTGTCTCCTAAGGAGCAGAAAGATCATCTAAAAACAAAAGAGTGGGACCCAAAATATCTAGGTGCCTAAAATAACATATCCCCATGTGTGTAAGCAATAAACTGATTTAAGTGTAACCCAATTATAACTCAGAATGACAGTGAGGAAGCCTCTAACGCATAAACTTTACTGCAATACTGCATTCTGATCTCCCCATTTCATCAACCACAGCCAGCCACTGTTGCTGCACAACTGAGACAGCAGGTCGATTTAGTTTTCAAATATCAGAAAGCCATGAATTATATATAATCAAATGCATCTAAATTATCCCATTAGGTGGATCAATAAATACCACAAAACTGAAATAAACAGGCCAGCCTGTATTTCACTGACACAACAAGAAATTTGTCACTAGCACCATGTATGTTGCTAGGAAACCACTTCACCATTCCTACTGTCCTTTGCACAAATTCTATTTGCAGAATATACCACTATGAATTAGTAATTATATTGCTAAGTCTCAGAAAATGGCATTTTGTAAGAATAAGTGATTTAATGTGAGAGAACCTTGAGCAAACAGGAACAATTTAACTATTAATCATAAACACATTAAAATAGTATTTCAAAATCTGCAAACACTGCACACTACAGCATTTGATGTACAAAAGAGAAATGAATTTCTCCCTTCTTAGTTTGTTGTCTCATAAACCAACTACTATTATTTCAATTAAAAGTAGCAAATAAGACATCTGACATCTGTCAGATTTTGTTGTGAAGACTATATAGCCAATGATGAATTACTGCAGAAACGTGCTACATGACGGGAGGAAAACATTTGTAAATGGGAACAATGAAAAAGGTGAAAAAAGGTATCATACATATGCTGAGCACCCTCTTTATAACACCTTTCTTTGGGCATAAGTAATTGCAATGTTATAAAGAGAAGCTTTTTTATTTTTTTAACCTATACAAAGCATCTGTACAATGTGAAACGAAGTGTCCTAGAAGTGTCCTTATAGCAGAGTGCTTTAATAGAATAAGCCTTATAATGAGGGTGAAGAGCATCAGAAAAGCCACATCACAAACACACTGCTCAAAGCCCATCATGCATTTCAACTTTTATCAAACTTACCCCTCTTTTGAGGCTTCTGAAAGAAGGAATTCTGGGCTTCCCTGTTTTTATGTCACTCATGCAATAATGCACTGGTTCAATGGAGAATATGGGATACTGGGACCCATTAGGAGTACTGGATGTATATAAACTAGTAGGGGTGAGGGGTGGGGACTGTGGCTAACATGGAAATAGAGAAAGCAGTAAATAAGCCAAATGTTCAGAGTGATTTCAAAATGAAAATTCTGTCTTACAAAAACAAAATTTCCATCCAACACAGAAACAGTTTGTAACATGTTCCACAAATGCTTTTATACGAGATCTGCATTGATTTTAATAGGTTTCTGTCATGAACTAATTTTGAGAATCCAAGTTGGTGCAGAGAACGGAGTAATATCCAAGAAAGCTTTAGACCCCACTTCTGCAAAGTCCTAAAAATACCCAAGCTGCCTGTCTCTCTGCTTACAGCAGGAAGTTTGGCTTCTTCCAGCTTTAGTTACAGTCGCCCTGGCAGCCTCTGCCCTCCTGGCTTTTCTTCCTACGTGTCTGTCAGCCTTTTCTCAGTGCATGTGCACAGCCAAGCTGCAGACAGGAACACTGGGAGCACCTATGCAGAGCGACCAAAATAAACAGCAGATTCCACTTCAATATTCAACGGGGCTGTTAGAGCAGCTGCTTGGCCCTCCCAAGCACCAACACGAGAACCTCCCCCACTTGCTTTAATTGCTTCCCTTTCTTTCCTCGCTCATAGCTCTGCTGAGTTTCTATCTGAATGTTTCTTCTCTACTCTTTTTCTGGTCCATGACTCACTCCCCTTTGAAAATACTTTTCTGTCTTTGACCGTATTAAAAATGGGTAAATAGGGTATCTGGAAGTCAAGCACAGTCACAGTTTCAGTTAAATCAAGGCCCAAAGGCCACCATCAACATTCCAGTTATAATAAACCAGTGTAAGAATAGCCTATAATCAAGTTATTATGATATTTGACATTAAAACCAGATATCTATTGTGAAAGGTGTTCTGCTCCCAGCTGATCTGTTTTTCTTCATTTCTCCCAAAGAAGTGAGAAAAAGGACATAAACTTCCATTTCACACAGGCACTCAAGGTAGACACACATGTATGTATATATATAAATATGTGTAGCTGTAATTCCATATAGGAAACAATAAGCTATTCAAAAGCAACATATAAAGGGAACAAATCTGGGAGAAAAAAAAGAGTGGAGGGGTGAAGATCCTGCCAGCTTCCTTCAGCAGTCCTCAAACTCTGGATTTTTTTGTAATTACATTAAGGATCAAAATCCATTTTGTAAACTAACCTAGACTTTTATAGCCTCACTGTCCAGAGAGGGACAAAATTCTCACTCAATTTTATTTTCAAAGTGGTAGTGACCTTCTCATTTCAGAACAGGCTGAATCTCATCTATCTCTGCAGGCAAATGCAATAAAATATGCTAAGATTTTGCACTGATATAGTTATAAGTCTATTGCATGAAATGCTAACAATCAGTTTTCATGGCTAACACGCTGCTACAGTCACATAATACACCAAAGAGGGAATAAAGAATCAGATAGATCCTTTCTTTCTGTACAGAAGACCTGCTTGCTTAGAACACTACCAATGGGAAAACATGTTTTACTGCTTAAAAGGACGACAAATAATTTCCTATAATTATTTTAATTTCACCAGACAGAAGCCTCATTGAAATTTGTGGACAGCATTAAAATGACTGATATGCTTTCATGCTAAATAAAGGCCTAACATAAAATCTAAACACATACATTATCATTAATAATTACTGTAGTAGAATTTGTATAAATATCTTTTTGTTGACCCATAAAGGCATGTGCAGAGAAAGTGACACTTGAAACCAAATAACTGTATACGAAAGAGCAATTTCTCAATTTTTTCTTGAGTGCAATTTTTAAAAATCTATTTGATAGTTCCATTTCATTTCTAAGATTTATCTGTATGAAGCTTCGATGAGATATGAAAAACCTTAATGTTTTCAGACAAACTTCACAAGCTTGCACAAGGTGCAAGTAGATAATAATCTACATAATATTCATATATATATATATATATATATATATAAAGATGACATTTAAAGAATTTCCTTTTGTTAACATAAGAGAGATCAGACGTTTGCTTGATTCTAAAACATAATTCTCCCAATCCTTTCTGCTTATATTACTATCCAGATTAATACTTTTCCTATGGTAGTTCAGAGAGTTTTTACAGCAATTTAAAAATGCTATAGAAATGGAAATTTATTTTTATTTGTACTGTTTAAAACTATATAGAATATCAAATAAGTATTAAAAAAATCCAGGACATAAATCAATAGAAGAAAAACTGTAAAACTTCCCCAATTAAAATTTCCATAAAAGTAAAATTTGCCCTTCTTGATATTTTCTACACATACCCAATCCCATTCAAACCTTCTGATCTCATTTTACATCTTCAAAAAGAAAGTGAAGGGCAAGAGGAAAATAATAATCGCCACTTCCACACACTCTGAATCTTCACATTTTCATTTTCTGAGTAGTAATTTTGTAATTGTTACCTTGGGCTTCTTTCCGAAGAGCCACAGCTTTCCTTTCGCCTTGCCCACGGTAGTTTTTGAATCAATTCTCATTCCTTCCTGCTTTGGTGTACTGATGGTTCCGTCAGAGATAGTTCTGTAAATATTCTGACTATAATCTTCAAATGGAAAATCTCCAGGAGGTTCAAAACCAGATTTGAAGCAATCTATCACTATTTGGGAGTCCTAAAGATAGGACATTAAAGAATTTAAAAACAAGAAAGACATTCAGATATACAGAGAGAAACAGAGACATAAATTCTTCTTTTAAGTGCTCAGATGGGAAGATGAGAGAGAACATCAAATGCACACTTTGAATACATCCATTTATTTTTTTCTCAGCAGTGTTACCAAGAGTAAATCAAAGCATAACTTGCTATTCAGAACCAACAAATACCTCTCACAGCTCATCACAGATTTGGAATAGGATATCCTTTAAGGGCAAACTATTACTACATCTTATGATCCTTCCAAATAAGCACTGACACCAACAAATAATAAGATAACAGGAAACAACCCTTATTAGGTGAATGGGAAAAAAGTAGATACGCTCAACAGAGAATAGCTGCAATCAAAGAAAATGGTAAAGAATGATACTTGTTAACTGGCTACCCTTAAATGATTCAATGCCATATGCTATGGAATGTAAGAACCATGCTGGTATTGAGAATGTTTCGGGATAACCAAAACAAAGGCTTCAAAATCATACCAAGTGAGGCGGCGTCACTGAACCTGAGATCACAAGAAAGCAAAGAAATGTAAAGGGAACTGACACAAAATGGAAGTGACCATGTAGGCTAAGTACTGCACCTCACCTTTACTCACACACCTTTAAGGCATGTAAATATTCAGCAACACAAAAAAGGACAGGATAAATCAGTCTTTTTCCCTCCTTTCACTTCCATAGTTTCACTATTATTTAACTTGTTCACATACCCCTAAAGAAGTAGCTCAACTTTACTTACTCTATGTTCATCAACCGATTTTGCTGCAAGAATCATTCCCTCTAAACATTTTGAGATGATTGGAATAACCTTGCGCTCTGAGTCAGCAAAACCTTTGTAACATTCACTAAGTTTGATAGTCCTTCTTTCATCCATTTCTTGAAGTTGCTGCAAGCATAAAGTAAAATAACGTTTTAATTTCTACTCTTATTAAAGATTTCAGAAAACATGAGTAATATCTCACAGTGATAACAGATTTTAACCCTAGAGAAATAAAGTCAATAAAATAAACCTCTCCTTCTAAGACAAGAGTACTGTTTCTCCTGGGAGATGGCTGCTATCCCTCCATTAGCCTGCTAATGTCAGAACCACTGAAGTGCTGCTTGCCAGTTAAAATATTTAAAGAGCCTTTAAGAAGGCAGGACATTTTCTTCCTGTGAATTCTGTACTGTCAAATAAAGAACTGGTTAAAAAAAACAACAAACAGAAAACCTCCCCTGTGCTTCTGGAAATTATTGCGCATTCTCTACTTTTAATGAAGTCAACACTCACTTATCTTCCATTTCCTCACTGATTCTCAGAATCAAATTCTACAGTCACTGTATTCTTCCCAGATGCTTGAACATACATTCTGCTACATTTCTGATGACTCCTCCTGCTAGTGCTCCTCAGTTATCTTGCTTTAAACTAATTTTGCAAGATCTCCTTGTTTTTGAAAGCATTTCTTCCTTAGTAGGTGTACAAACATTCTGAGAAATTTCCTTTCCAGGATAAGTCTTGTAAAGTCTTACTTTGACTTTTTATATTATTTTCAAGATTTCCATGGACCGTGGTCATATCTGAATGCACCAGATTATGCTTATTTCCTAAGAAAATTATCTATTAATTATCTCGCCTTAAAATCTATTTCTTCCTCCAAAGAAAATAAGATATCCTTGTTAAATATTGTTTTACCTTATAAATTTGAGGAATAACAATGTAGTAGTGTTTGTGTTGCTCCCCGTTAAAATTCTGTAGCTGTGCAGCATATTCATTTTTGTTTTCATCAGCCATGTGTGTGCGCAGGTTTAGCTGCTGCTTAGCCTGGTAGGAAAGTGTTAAAGGTTCAAACATGTCCTGTGCTTTTCAAAGATATATAGCTTTGGTACCACCAACCATGTAAAAATACTAATTACAACAATCACTGAAGCTGAAATCTTTGTCATCATTGAAAAAGAATGTGAACCTTAATTTATACTGATAGTCTACAGACCTACTGTGTTATACACACAGAAAGCATCATGTTTTAGCCCCCTAGGCAAGTTTCTTAAATTCATATCCACAAAAAAAGATACAGAAGTGACTGAACTCAGCTAATACATCCCACAAGATACAAGACATGAGCAAGCCTGCTGCAGGATGATAACCCAGGCAGTATCATGTGGTGAATAATGAGGAAGGATACTCCCCTTCTGCACTACCTTACATTTTACAGTAACTTTGATTTTGCACATAAGCGGCAAATATATGCATGTAATACACTTTTATACACTCAGAGAATGCTGTCCCAGTACTTCTGATGATAAACAGGCAAATAAAATATAGTTATAGTTAAGAGAAAGGAAGAAAGAAACAGCACCACTCTTACCTTCTCAACATCAGCCTTTGTGGCGTTAGTGTCATTGTCCAGTCGTTCATAGCTCTGCTGGGCCTTCTCTGCCTCTCGACATTCTCTTTCAAACTTTTTTTTACTCTACAAGCAACACAGATTTATGGCATCAGCAGTCATTACTCTATTTTCATTCTGTAACTCTGAATTCTAATAATCAAGACTCCCATTTAAACAAAGACCTTAAATTAAGTAAACTTTTAAGTAAGTACACTTAATTCACTGCATTAAAAAAAATTACTGTAAATGACATCCCTATGTGTGAGTGAATCTCTGACTTTTACCTACTGACTTACATTATCCATCTGCTTCCAGCACATGTCCAGATACTGCTGGGCTTTTCGTCCTTCCTGAAGATGCTGGAAACATCACAAATAGGATTAATTTACATATATTTTGGATACTGTCAGTTTTAACAAGCTTCTGCTCTAATCTACAGACATTATGCTGTGCTATAACTCCAGGAAGTTATTAGTACTCCTTTTTGAAAGATAATTACTAATCAGGCAATAACAGCACTACAGATGAAAAATTACCCTCAAAAATAAGTAAGCACTCGTAAGCACTACCTACTACGATCTTAATTTTCAGATTTTAATAACTGTAGCAAGTCAACACATAAAAATATATGCACAAAAGCCACTTATTGCCAAGTTCATTAAGCTGGGCAAAACCAGCAATTCTTTAATAGATATAGCTATCTCTTATTCAAATTAAGAGATAGAGATTACCATTTTTCTCTCAGTTTTTAGATCATGAGAGTATCTCATCAATTCTCCATACACTCGGTGCCCCATTTCTTCAGCAACTACTTCTCGTTGTCCTGCATAGTCATTCAACTCATTGAGGATGTTGAAAAAGGCTATACACGAAGTAAACCTAACAGAACACACACACAAACACAAAAAGTGAAAAAGGTTTTTTAATAGACTTCCTTTTAAAATTAAATGAGGTCTATATATACAATGATGAAGTCAGATACATTTTACAATAAACCTTATCTTAGTGCTGATTCGAGTACTGAATTACAGCAGAAATTCAAGTCGGGAAAGCCTACATTGGGCCTAGCACATAATATATGTTCAATGTCACTTGAAATACATTTTACAAGAATATGGATTTTTGTGGATGGAAAAGAAAGAAGAAGAAGAATACTACCTGGAGAGCCCTGTGGTATAGTGGTATCTCCTAAGCTGCCAACTGAGAGGCCTGAGCTTGGGAAGGGATACATACGTCCCTAGGCTCGGAGGCTCAGCTCGCTGCAGAGATGATGTGCTTGGTGGTCTTGAGGGTGGAACATGCCAATCATACCACTCCTATGCATCCCGATGGATGATCTACAGAACAAGCTGCTATCAGCTTTGAAGACAGCTGCCTGTTTGCCTGCCCACCTCATGGCTGGAAGTAAGGTGCCACTATGGCTGGCACTAAAAAGGGGGAAGAGGAGGGGCAAAGGGTGGAAAAAGTGTGTGTGGAAGGGAAGAAAGGAAAAAAAACAACATGCACCATATTAAAATACGCATCTTTCTCTAACTGTGGAATACAGCCATCTCCATAGGCTCGCCTCTCTGGAATTGAAATGCCATCCTAGAACTAGAAATTCTGTTTCCTAAGGTCCAGGATTTTGAACAGACTAAAAAGAATTAGCAGAAATCCCAGCATGGACTCCCAGGCACTCTGTGCAGAGTATGTGCTGTGGTTGCAACCTGAAGTCCAGCCCACATGCTTCTTTCTACTCAAAAGCATTTTATTTATGCCTTAAAAAAAAAAAAAGTTTTTCTAAATAAAAAATGACAATGGACATGGACATAAGTTTGTTGTTTCTAAAAACCAAAGTGAGTCAGAAGTCTAAGAGGTCTAAGTTCTTCTAGTCACAAATGTGACAATTTTGCATACACTTAAGTTCCAGGTCCGCACAGCTACATTCATACTGCAATATAAATACTCAAAAAAACCACCAAACCCTAATGCACTAAATAAAAGCTAGAACGTAAGCACAAATCATTGTTTTCCTATT
This sequence comes from Nothura maculosa, assembly GCA_032353885.1. Classification (NCBI taxonomy): domain Eukaryota; kingdom Metazoa; phylum Chordata; class Aves; order Tinamiformes; family Tinamidae; genus Nothura; species Nothura maculosa. Next base: position 1,098,966 of record JAUBOD010000901.1, on the reverse strand, counting down.
AAATAAAAATACTAGAATATACATGGCATACAAATACCCAAACTTTGTCTAATAAAGTTTAATATGCAAGAGTTCAATTAAAGTAAACAGGTTGTTTATGCCTAAGGATTACTTCATGCTTTTATTGTCTTAAAAGTTTTCTAGAACAAACGATTAAAAAACTCCAGAAAACCACAACTGAAAATATACTGCAGTACTGTGGTCTCTGCTTTGTACATAAAGAACTTGAAATGCACATTTTTACCTGGGCTCATCATCTTTGGAGGAACGTTTAGGACAGTACTTCTTAACCAGATTCCTATTAAGGAAGAAGAAAAAAAAACAGGATTTAGAATCTCCTCTGAGAAAACAGACACACAGCAAACAGCATTAACAAACAGTTTATCTTTAGTGACTTCAAGGAGCAAATCTGTTCACTCTATAAACTTAAAAGGGTCCCTACGTGAACACAAGGCAGAACTATGGCATTTCAACACTGTAACACTTAGAACCAACAATATACTTGTAAACATTCTGCAGTCTCTATTGCACAGAGGCTAAAGATAAAATAATCAGTTATTTCATTCATTTAAATTCCTCCTCGAGCATGCAAAATACACCAGCAACCAAGAAAAAAAGCAGACCTATGATTGCTTTGTGACAGGCATACGCAACACCCATGCTGTATCCATGAGCACAAAACTCCATGCCTGGTTTAAGCTTTGGGAATCCATTCACAGCAGTGACACAGCAGTGCCTTTAGCCACAACACATCCAAATCTTCAATAAGCAGCGCCCGGAACAGAGGAGACTGCATCTCTCCAAGGAAAAGGGTTAACCTGGGAGTTGCCACCAGTGTCACAAACGGGAGGCTGAGGCTTTCCTGCCCTAAGCAGATCTGTGCAAGAGGAGCCCTGGGGAAACCTCCACCACCTGCCAGCGCCACAACCCCAATTTATTTTTGAGAACTCGGACAGGAATACAGCACAGAAGCAACACTTATGAACCATATGAATAACAAAACCTGCTTCAGCCTCGAGTACGGCTAATAGAGGTGTACACTGCTTACAAAAACAAGTGCAAAACATGTGCAGCTGCCTATACCTTGCTACAAACATCACTCTTTATTATGCTGGCAACTGTTTGGCTAAGATTCTGTAATGAAAATGAAATAAAGTCACATAATTTTACAGACAGGACAGGAAAAGAGAAAGAAAGAAAAAACTGAGAGTTGTTTCTCATATTCAAACCTTCCTCTGAGCCAACCTTTGCTTGCAGGAGTATTTCTAAGTACACTCCTTTTCCTGCGAAGTGTTCTGCCCTTACAATAAATGTTTCCCTCAGAATAATAAATTAATTCTGTTAAAATTCCTGGTATCTCAGAAGACACATGCTGTCAGTCTTGAAAAGAAAAATCCCCAATTCTCCTCACATTTTTAGTATGGCAAGATCATAACTTCAATTGTACGGGGCTGGAGAGAAGGATTATTCCAGCAATTTTCAAAATCGACAGTTCCTTCCATGAAGTAGAAAAATCAAATTAAAGCTCCACTGGTGTTCCATCCCTTCCCTGAGAGAACATACTGTGCTATAGCAAAGAACAGACCTTTCTCATATGAAAGAGGGGGGGAAAAAAGGAGGGGAGCTAACACATATGATTTTTACTCCATCCTCAACATCTGTGTTTCTTGGAATCAGACATGATGCATCTCAGTTGCAATGTATTCTTTAAAACTGTAAAAAGAATTTGAAAAGGTCTTCTACTACTCAAATAAATGAATCCGTTATTAAAAAAAACCTCTTAATCTCACAAAAATTCACTTATTTTTCAAGCATTATGATCACTTAATAAAAAACTCACTAATAAGGTTTATACTGTGTGCCACATCCACCCGTGTGACCACATGGCTGGATACCTAAATGATGGGAATCCAGCATCCAAACTATCAAGGTAATATTTTAAGTGTCAATTAGCATACTCAGCAGAAAATCAGGCACGCCAATTACTTGCTTTATAAAGCTGAAATTAAAGAGAATGCTGGCAATTAGGAATCTTACCACACATCTCTAAATGATGATACCTGCCTGTTTTGTTCTTTTTTTTTTGCAGGGGAGGGCTGGTGGGGGGACGACAGTATTTGTCTCCAGCTTATCAAAGAGCGTTGCTCCAAGTGCATTCCCAAGAGATGCATCCTGATTATGCAAAGAATGTTTTGGGGGTACAGCTCCTCTAACAGTAATCTTTTAATTGGCCTCAGGACTTAAGTCTTCCAACTGTCTCTCCAACAATAACTGAGACAATCATCCTTTATTTCCTCAAATAATTACTAACAGAGCTGAAAATACATGTGGAATACATGAGAAAAGCATGTAACTGTATTAGAAAAAGCAGTCTGCAGTCACAGTGCTACTGATGCAGAAGGAGGAGGAGGATGAGAAGACTGTATGAGATAAAATCTTAAATGCACTGTTTTAAATGGCATTTCCTCTGGCTGCATGGAATTTGCAACAAAGCGTGACCTATCTTATTGCTGGTAACAGGGGTGCTAGTCATGCTTCATCTAAAACAACATCGTCCAATTTTTCATGCCCATGTAGCTGGGAGCTGGAGATTATCCCTAAGAGGTAAGTGATGAGACTGTGCTCAGTCATGGAGCGCACACCAAAACACGAGCAGGGAGTTGCTGCCAAAGCCACAAGGTTGGACCCTTTGTCTCTCTACATTCACAGACTAAAACCAGAAAAAAAACCCTTGTTTAAATCAAAACAACAATTTTTCTTCTATATCACCAGAAGCCACTGCACGTTTGAAATTTTTACCTGGTAGAGATTAAAAGGTATCTTGACTAGAAACCGCATAAACTCAGCTCAAAAAAGAACAGCCTTCTCAGCCAAGTGATATCCCCATATTTGATTTTGCATTACATTTCTGCATAGCTCCTCAGAGCTTATGAACAAATGGGAAGCTCCTAAAATTCACCTGATTATTATTCCGAAGGTGAAAGGCATAACAAGTGCGCAATGCTGTCACTAGGCAACCACGCAAGAGCCTTTCAAGTGGAGACTTTTGGAGATCTACAAATGAGAAAAGCCACTTAATATAAAATATACAGTTTAGAGTGACAGGGAAGCTGGGTCACAAGCACAGATCATTTACTAGCCTGCTGATTTCTGTTCTCTTTAATATGACTATTTACAATCACAAGAAGAGCAAAGAATATTAAATAAGCCTTCTTCCTAATAAAATTCAAGCTATGTTAATCATGACACCATTTATATTCATCAGTCATTACTAAATCCTGGCTGTATTTAGGATCACAGGAGAATAGAGTTTCAAGGTATTGTGTGATCAGACTAAAGAATAAAGCATAAGATAAAGCCAAAGCAACAATACATGCGACAATCTTCAAAATTATTAAATATGAAATGATCAACAAATGCAGAATTTAGGCAAACTACACAGAAATGCAAAGAAAAATCAGGAATGCATATGAATAATAAATGAAGCATAAATGTCTTTTTAAAATAGTGAAGATCGCCACAAAAGAACACAGCTGAGAAATTAAATTCTTGAAAAATTTACTGACTAGAAGTTAGAATGAGGGTAGATTTGAAGATATGAGGAGTAAAGTACCATTCCAAAGAGAAGTCAGTTGACCCTTGGGGTGTGTGTGTGTGTGTAGGTTCATCACCATTTTCATCTAAACCTGTGTGCAATTCCTTGGACTCAAATACAGAACTGGACTAGTCTGCCTACAATACTCCAGCCCTATGGCATGTCAAAAACAGCAATCAGAGTGGTTTAATAGGTTTAGATCTTTACAGTCAAGGAATGATGCCAAGGATTCCACGTTCACACTATCGGCATTTCAGAAGGTTTGACTTTGGAGTAGCGCTATCCTGGTTCCACGGGCAAACAACCCACCACCAAGTGCACTTCCCACAACTCGGTTTCTCTGGAAAGAAGCCCAGCCCGAGAACCTTCAGACCACATCCCACAGCGGGGCTGTGGAATAAGCAGGAACAAACGAGTAGATTCATTTGTAAAGTGCATTCCTGACACAGACTGGAACACTTGTGTAAACTCATCCTCATACAACATCTGGAGTAACTCTTCTTCTACTGTAGTTAATTTAGAAGGAGCCCTCGTTCATGTCCAGCTGGAGCCCCCTGCTCTGCTCCCCAGACAGATCTGCAGAGGTCTCTACAGTGGGGATTTTATGTACGTTTGTATACATATGTATATGCATATACTCGAGAACTTCAAGCAGAGCTTCAAAATTTAAAATGATTAAGTCCTTATTTCACCAAGTTACTCTTGTCATACTGCTAAGTGCCCCTGTACTTTCAGGGAGAGCTTAACTTTCTGCTGTAATCGAAATGAAAGAAAACAAAAGCCTGGCAATGGAATACAAATACCCTGTTCCCTGGTCATCAGTACAAATCCTACTGATGTTAGCAGTGATCAGAAACGACCATGAGCCAGTCAGACCAATTTTCAACCACTCAGAGCAGAAGTGTTTCAAGAAGGCAGTACAGCAATCTCACAGACTGTCACCTCGTATGACATTATCCAAGGACAAATGAACCCGGATACAATGAGTCAATCAGCACCACAAGGATGTTGCAACAAAATTAAAAACAAATACAGATCGTCCCTTACACTTTTTTTCTTTTTACTCCTAGGAAATAAAAGCACAAAAATGCAAGTGAGAGACCTAAGCAACAGCGCCTCTGTAAAGACACCATTGTGAAAGCAATAAAAGTAATTGCAGAACATCAGAATCGAACTAAATCTAGAGGAGAAATTGTGCTACACTTCCTTTTAAAAGCAGAGACTGTTGAAACTCCATGCTTCTCTAGAAGCACAATCTAGACTTCAACCACATTCTGTGTTATAGCCATCTGGAAGCAGATTTCATATAGGACTAATCACATCCAATTTGTACTGCTCCTTTAATCTTGTCAGATTCTCTCCTCTGTACAAGTCAAATGAAGAGTAGTGAGACAGCAACCTAGACTATGTTACTATTTTTAAAAGAGAAGAACCTGAGTCACGTACCTGCAGATTTTAAAAGGCACTTTACTTAACCATTAAAATAACTTATGCATCTATGTACATATAATATCTGTGCAAATTGGAGTCATCTGTACAGAGTTATAGACATTTGTACAAAAAATGGGTCAACGAACTCAAAACTATTTTTTATTCAGTGACAATGCAAAAATGGAAGTAACATCAACAATACTGCAGAAGAGGTGTGATGGTAACTGCTCAGGTATTGTTGCATGTATTTACACTAAACTTTTACAGGCTCCACGTTATGTTATAAAAAGGTCTGGAAACATATCTTTCTTCACAAATTCTGAAACAATGAAAAGGCTGAAGAGATGAATGTTAAAAAAAAACTTAATTTGAGTTTACAAAACTGAATATCCTTGGAACAGTTAAGAACTCACATGCTTTGCATGCAGAAACATTGCTAAAAAACCCTGTCACATCCACATTTGGATAATCATCAATGGCCTAAATTCTCATCTCCAATCCAAAAGAGAAACAGAAAAGAGGGAAACACAGAAAAACAAATATGGTGATAATCTGTGTTCCCAACCTCATATTTGAGCTTGCACACACTAAATACCTTTTCTGAGTTTTTGCATGTAACAGCTTAGATGCTTTGGTATATATTTTATTGTATATATGTATACATTAATATATTTACAAAAATAAACCACTGAGAAGGAGTATTTTGTGCAGCAGGAAATACTAAAAACACTAAAACTAGGTTTGCTTAGAACACCTAGATATGTCCAGAGATCATGATGTACAATTCTAAAAGGAAAACACTGTGTTCAAGAACAAGCCTTATCATTTCCTTTCACTGCCGATAAAGAGAACTTGACCAAATACAGAAATCTGACTTCCATAGGAGTTCAGTCTGTAACTATATGTGTAACTTGTACTACTGCCTAGCATCACAAGAAGCAACTTCTGAAAAAGTGTCCCATTGCTCTGGACAGAACAAGAAGGGAGGCAACCTCCAGAATTACTGTGTGTGTCAGGAACAGGAAGCAACAAAACAGACCTTTGCCTCCCCCAGGAACAATAACTGTCTGGACACAAACAACATCTGAGAATTCAATTACAAAATTTTGCAAGAGCCCAGTAATTTGGCACATACTGGAACTCCTTTTATTTCCAATTTTAAAACAAGAAGAAATTGAACAGTCACATAACTACATTGAACCTTGTTAGTGCACCACGCACACTGCAGTGTGTCTGTCCCAATTCAGGCCCCTGTAACTCAGCGACAGCCAATAACCTTCATATTTTTCAGATATCACAATGTGTTATTTGAAACCAAAGCCAAACAAATTTTAAGGTTTTTTTTTTTCTTTAAGCATACTGAAAATGAGAATATATTTGCATTTGTGAAAACAAAGTACATTGCAAATGGAGATAAAACAAGTTTTCTAAATAATTTTTCTTCTGCATAAACATCCTCAGTTTCTTGAATGATGTCACTTAAGCACTTTTACCAGTATCAACAAGTATTTATCAAAGAGGAGCAAGAAATGACTTGTCACCTAAAAGCACTGGAACGGGACTGTCATTAGCATTTCTGGAATTACTCCACAACCATAAACTATCACAGTAACTTCATACAATAACATAAAAAATGCATCAAATAGCTCTTTCCATCTCCCAGAAGGCTCTGAACAGCTGTTGCATCCAGAAGTCTCATCGCTAAATTATAATAGCACAGAAAGATATTTCATCAAACAAACAAAGTGAATATGAATTTCTGCCAGGACATAGACTCTAATTTATGAAAGCTTTTATTAACATGGACTACTTAGTCATCAATACAATAGTCTACAATATTCAGATCTATCAACGATTTTAACAGCAACTTGGTGGCCCACAGAACCCAAGGCAGAAGAAAAATGCCACCACATCGCCCACTAGCTTCATCGCTCCTATTCATTTTTTTCTTGGTCTCCCATCTAAGTACTAACACAGAGCTAGGAGTACCAGGAGGCTGCCAGAGCATAAATGCTTCTGCTAACTAAGGACATAGCAAATTCCAGTTCTAGAGCTCACTTGTAAAGGCATCTTCAACACCGATTACAAAAGGAAAAGCGACCTATTAGAGATACCAAAAATGCAGCTCACAGGCTCTATGCTGCCAGTGTTCCAACTCACCACAGCCACAGCCCATCCCCAAAATGGGCTCATCTCAGAGCTTCTCCCTCAGAGTTTCTCAGAAGTGCATTGCAGGATGGCCTAACCTTTCTGGTTGTGAAAGCTCCACTTGACCTCAGTTTCCCTCCCTTACAATTCTTCTGTTACACAGTTAACAACAGCAAGCATCCACAGAAGAAATGATGGCTGAAATCAAGGTGCTATCATAAGACAGTTCACTAGGAATACATATGACACAATAACCAAGTGTTACATGAAGTGGTCTACTGGCAGAAACTTTCTTGTGTGCTGTCCAGAGGCTGGTTGGCAGCAAGCAGGAGGTGCACACATGCACTGTACAACACATGCGCAGCAACACCAGTGCCTCCCACAACTGCTGTAACTAATGCACATACACAGCAAGTCCAGTCACCTGGCAAAAGGTGTATTCTATCTAATACTTTTGCTGTTGAAAGGTATTTTGTGAAAAATCAGTGTTTTGTCCAAATGTAAAATGCTGCATAGAAAAGACTTCCCATTTTTAATCATATCTAAAAGTAATAATGTGGCTTCTTATCTTGCTAGCTGTGGGAAGTGAACCTTCAAATATAATTAAGCAAAATGGCACTTGGTCATATTTTAAGGAAAAGATCTGGATGTGCAAATAAAATAAGTTTCCATTTTTAAATAGAAAACAGAAAACAAAGCAACACTAGGATGTGAACTGGTGCTGTGCATGCTTCAAACTTTCCTTTACCTCCTGAAGTTCTTGTAGGCCAGCTTTGGAAAAGTGAGAAGTATTTATTTCATTCCTTTTAAGAAAAAAAAAACAATCCTTCAGTAAAGTAGTGTGATATAATCTTACGAAGTGGATCAAAAGAAGTTGATAAAGACATCAAGAAGGAAAGCTAAACAAGCAGCCTAGAGAGTATCCACTTCCTCAGCTATAAATTTCACTAAGTGTTTATGAGAAAGGATTCCTCAGCACTCTGAGGACAACTTAGCCTGCCAATGATGATGAGGAGGAGAACACCTAAGGAGAGAAGCTGATATCGGTTTAAGTCTGATAGGGGCTTGGTAGCAGCTTCAACCAGGTCCCCAAGGTACTGGAAGAAAGCAGGATTATTGTAAATACAAATTTCTTCGGACTCATTTATGCTAAATCATGTTCTCCAAGCACTGTGACTTAAGATAGAAACTAATCCTATTTCCTTCTAAAGAATGTGTTTCTGTGCCAGTTCACTGCTGCTACTCTCCTTATATGATCCCAAGGAGAAACTCCTATCGGATCTAAAAGATATTTAACTTGGCAGCAACAGAAAGTAAACTGGAGATAAGACAAAGGGTGGCTGGGTTACAAAGTCTCACCCAAATGAACAGGACTAGCTATGGGAAAGGTGCACTTTAAAGGACAGGAAGATCTGCTGCTTTCTGCAGTTTTACTCAGAACTTTAATCAGATTTTGCAAACACAATGTAGCACAGCTACTCAACGTTTCAAACACAATGTAGCACAGCCCTTGCCAGGTTCAACATGAGAAATTAATTAGTAGCAGAGACTTGAAATTGGTTAAACGCACACAAAAGTAGATTCCGGATAATGTGAGAAGTTTGCTACAAAAAAAGCTAATAGTCAGCAGAAAAACATTAGTAGAGCTTTCTTGTTTATTTTTTTCATCTCAAAATTCCATTGAACATATCTTTCTTGTTCAAAGATTTGAAGTAGGGAGGAGAGAGGAGAAAACAAGTGAGTAAGCAAACACCCAAAGATAATATCCTTTGCTTTGGAATAATAGAGAAAAAATTGTCTGACAGAAAAAGAAGAATTCACTCTGTAAATGAAAATTGGTCTTTAACCATGAAAATGCATATTTGCCTATAATATGATGCCGTGCTTTTAAGTAATTGCTATGATTCTTTTAAAAGGAAAACAAACAAACACCACACTTACCTCAGCTGTTTTGCATAGTTTTGTTCAATCTCTATCCTTTCTTTTACAAACTTTGCATACTTCTCCAGGAAGTCGATGCCCCACTGCGTATGCTTGTCTAGGTTATCAAACTGATCCTTAAAAACAAAATGAAACAAAAATACCGAGAATTAGCTAAGAGCAAAATCATCACGAGAATCAGCTTACGAGCTGTGCTTTGAGGGGATGCTTGCTACTGGGATAGAAGTCACTCATCTATACACACACACACACACACACACACACACACACACACACACATATATATAATATACATACACACATCTACTGCATGCAGAGCTAGGTCTGCATTTCTTGTTTGACCACTTTCACAACAAAAATATTGTACCTTTTTCCCCTTAAAAATCCTTTTACTCACAAATGGATGTTTTCCAAGATAACAAAGATATAATCAAAGATAAAATCAGAGATAACTAAGAAACTTTGATGCACACAAGATACACAACACACAAGATATATTTGGCACTTTTAAAACACAAAACAACTTTGCTGGATGCTAACTTCAATACTTAAGAATGTCTGCTGAAAGAAAATAATCTAATTTACAACTGCATGACTAACTTGGATGTAGTTTACATTTTAAACCTCTATTAAAATAAATCTATATATACAATCCGTTAATGATCAAGTCTAGAAAGAGTCTGAAGAGAGCAAATCTATCCTCAGTCATCAAGACCACTATGACAAAACAAAGTAAAGTCAAAAATAAATCAGCCTTCAAAACAAAGGTTGTAGGATTTTTAATAAATGAAAATATCTACTAAACTGCATTTGCCCTGTACAAACTAGCAAGTTGAGGCTACATGGAATCAGAAGAAGTTGAAAATTCCAAAAGCAAGTGGTAATATGGGAGTTAGGGAGGAATTAATAGCAGTACAATAAACGAGCACAATACAAACTAACAATATTTTTAGTTTAAGAGAGGAAATGTTCACATTTTTTATGCTAAAAAAGATCTGCCACTGTGAGAAAAATTCCAGGATTTTCAGTTTAAAACATTAACTATAAATTTTCCTTGAAAGTTACCTAGCAGGCCAAAAAATACAAGTGCAACAGGAAATACAAAGTTTATATCGTATGTATGCAGGATCCAAATATACTTCACAGTGAATACAAGATTAAAAAAAAAAAAGAAGTCAATGAAGAACCCCTCGCCACAGAATCAGTGTAAAGTCAAAGCTTACTTAAATTACTTAAAATATAGTTTGGGGTAAGGAGTTTTGGTAGAGCTTGTGTCTTGCAGATTCAGTAACATACCTGAACCTAATATAGTGTGGCAACCATGAGTATTAATAACATTATTAATGACAGTATTAATAATTAAGTTTTCCCATGAAGATAAATCGAAGAAAAACAGTGCTGCAGGGCTCAAGAAAAATGTAGAAGAAATGCTGGAAAGACAAAAATATATGTTGCCAATGAAAAAAAGCTACTTTAAAAAAATATATATACATAATAGGAATAAATCAGAATTAAGGCTTCTGTGAGATCTTGTCTGTATCGCATTCTGTATAATGGACGAACTCCATCTGTAAGTGCCTTGACCCAGCGGCAGCCAAGTACTACTACCAAAAGCACCCGTCCTGCTCCACCACTAGCCCCTGCATGACTCTCTTCACCACAGAAATAGGACAGGGTCCAACTATAAGATGTTAATGTGCTTGGGAAACAGCAGCCTGCACTGCACACTGTTCCGGCCCGCCCAATTTACACAAACGGGAGATTTCCACTCCAAATTCCTTTTGTCAGATAAAGTCAGATTCCTGTCATTGTTTTCAAAAGAGCTGGTGGTGATGGCCTGTGGGAAGGGAATGGTTATCATCTTGCTTTTAGCGTTGAACAACTGTTGCATATACGCATAGAAATACAGTATTTTCAAGAAGCCTTGCTTTTTTAATATATATGTATAACCTGTTCAGTTTTTTAGTTTGACAGTAATTAGCCTGATATCCAAAACCATCATAAAAAAGTGCTTTTGAAGGGGAGACACCTACAATGCCATTAAAAGAGAAAGTCTTATTTGCTTTCCGCTTGGTAAACATTGCTGTCGCTGTCCTGCTGAGGCTCCTCAGATTTGCTGCTACGGTTCCACTAACATTATGCAACACCAACTAGTGATGTTTTAAAACATATGGTCAGAGAGGATGGCTTCCAAAGTATTTATTTTCTCAAACCACCAAAAAGGACTCTGCTAGTCAAAATTAATTCTCTGCTACCAACATTATGCTAGAATGGAAAGAAGTGGGAACAAATGACAGGTTACTCTCCCCTCTGCCTTTCACTAAAGTATTTAATCATTGACTAACTTCTGAAAGTTTTGCTTTCCTCAATTTCTCTTTCTTCATCTGATTAGAGAAGCTGCAGGCTCTGGGCAAAGATGATTTTGTAGGACTATACCTTAATTCCTCAAGGAAAGAAAAAAAAATGGTTCCCTCCCTCGATGAAGAACATGCACGGAATACAGACAGAAGCAGCTCAACCAAGTAGAACAAAAAGCTCTGCAAGGCACTGCTCAAAAATTCAAACCCATCTAGCTATCCCACCACTCTGTGGCTCTCTACATGAGCTCCCCATTTCATAGCCTACGACACAGGAGAAAGACTTAAAAGCATATCTATTACCTTGAGAGCAAAGCATTTTTTCCAATAACCTTCCTAAACAAATACACACTGTTGTTTGTCCATTAACTCCCAAACTTTAAAAGGCAGCTGAGCAGGGAAGTTTTGCACAAAGCTTAATTAAAATGCATCTGTTGCTATTACTATACCACTACTTACTGAGGGTCAGCTAATGGATAGAGACTCTAGTGGAAACTGCCCACTCAAAAGAAGCAATGCAGCACACAGCCTCTGCATCGTAAACAACTCCAACACTTCACAAAGAGCTTCTATTAACTCAGGATAGACTGTTCCATAATGAGAACTACCTCCCTAAATCAGACCTGAAGACTATTTACTGGAAATACAGGTTAAGATTCAGAATACTTCAGCCATGTGGTTCTAAACTTACTAGCTTGTTGGGGATACCAAGAAGTCTTACAGCAATAGGGCCTGAAGCATCGAAACAAGCAGCTAAGCTGAACCAAGTTTTCAAAGATAAAAGCATTTCCCTGGTTAAATTCAAAATTTCTTCTCTCTCTCTACCAACAACTGTTTATTTCCCCCATTCCATAAACCATAGAGAGATGGTCTAGACAGATGAAGACTTGTTTGCTCCCTAGTCTTCATTGACTTTGGAAAGCATTTTTACTTGTATTAGAAATGAGAACTAAAATGCAGTGGTACCAAATTCTGGGAGAAAGGGAAAAAAAGAAAGAGCTTTACTGAATGTTTCTGTTACAAGAAGTTCTAATTTACTGCATAAACATCAAAATATCATAAATATCAAATTCTGCTGATTCTTTTCCATTCTACTGACCTCCACACTGGCAACGATCTTCAGACACCTCAGTTCAAAGCCTGCTTTTAACCGTATGTGAAAAAATGGAACTGAAGCTTGCATCCACAGCACTCACGTGCTGGATATGTCAAATTCCCAGATATCAGGAATTGCATCCAGCTTGTTGCCTATAACAACACATCACGTTCTTTCCTCATCTCCGCTTTTCTTTAATATATCAAGTCTGTATTTTATCTGCAAGTTTTACTTAAAAAGTTCCATAAGCTACAAAAAGCCCACCACATTATTTTCCATTAGTTCATCATCATTTCACTTTCTCTCCTTATTTCAGTCACATTAATTTACCTTTCATTTCTAAGCAGCTATTTTTTTTTGCAGACTGATAAGCTACCTTAAAACAGATTTTTTTTCCTCTCAAAAAGGTAGTCAAACAACCTCATAAAATTATATCTTCATTAACAAAACAGGCTTAACTTCTCCTTCCATATTCTCCCCATAAAACTGTTCTATCTGAAGAATTAATCACAGAATCATTAAGGTTGGAAGGGACTTCCAGAGACCACCTGGTCCAACCCCCCTGCGCTCACAGGTCACCTAGAGCATGTGGCACAGGATGGTGTCCAAGTGGGTTCCAAGCACCTCCAGAGGAGGAGATTCCACAACCTCTCTTGGCAACCTGTTCAGGTGCTCTGTCACCCTCATTTGTCAAAAATTTTTCCTACTTTTTCTATTTGGTTCCATTTTCCACACAACAATTTCCTCCAATTTTGAGTTCACTATACCAAACATTGTCTCTAACATCACACACACAGTCAAATCAGTCATTTTATGCTGCGATTTAGTAATTTCTCACTATTATAGAGTCAGCACTTCTTTATGACAGAAATCCTGCTCTATTATTATTCACAATGACTCTCTTTCCCAAGCTAGCCTACTGCTCCTACCCTTGAAAGGATGACTTGTATTCTTCATTCTTGGTTGCAGCACCTCACTGCCAGAACATACCTCATGTGACTGAATCAATCTTACACGGGCTAACCGCCTACTGATGCTGTTATTTAACCGTGCAGTAAATATTACTGCCCGCAAAAGCCACCAATAACTTGATTACATGTTTGATTACAAAAGAAAACATAGATTTTACACAGAAATCTAACAATATAGCAATTCCCAATTTATATTTCTGTTACCTAGCTTTTAAGTATCAGCTATAACAACTTACAAAAAAAAAGTATCTTATCTTAATCATTTCTTATATTAGCTAAACCTGCAAGGTTTCAAATAGGTTATCTAACAAAACATTTTATTCAAAAATATGACAAGTGGCACTAATTACATTACTACCATGTAGTTTTCTTTTTACTGGACAGGATATCAATATTTCCACAATTTTATCTGACCAATCAGTTTGCAGCTACCCACGTGATCTTATTTACCCTCTGAAGTCCTGGCATGAAATTCATTTTTAACCCCTGTCCTTTGTCCTCTGGGCTGCCCAGCTTGCCAGTCTAATCTTCCAGCTCAGTAAGTGGGATATTAAAAGCTGAACTTTGCATCTTGCTCTCCAAATTCCTAATGCTACACAATTCAGTGTAAGAGATAATGGCTTCACACTCTGTGGAAGAAAGGTCTTATAAGAAACTATGATAGGTCTTGCTTACTCAATGCAAGCCTGAAAGGGTTTCGTAAATGAATCTGATTTATGCATAAATTTAAATGTAGGTTAAATAACATCCTTCCTCTGTTCACATGTTATACTCAAGTAGCAAAATAAAAATTTTAAGTTATAAGACATTACAAAACTACTATTTCAGATATTAGCTTATGATTTTATTAAACTTTGCCTGAAACATCCTTGTTACCAATATCATAAAGTGTATCTTTCCTCACTTCTCATCAGAACAAAATATTGTATTTTCTTCACAATATTTTTCACTAATTAATTCCAAAAAGATGCCTCAGTTTTCCTGATCTTTGAAACTTCTTCCATGTCTAAGTTTTTTCTTCTCCTCAGTCTCTATCTATAGGCATTCTTGTTTTCTTCTCTAATCCCACATAATAGCTCTTCTATTCGACTGTCTGAACTGATTATCACTTTCCTCTCTTCCTGCCTGCTTGCTCTTATAATTACACATTTGGTCTTCTGGTCTTGCTTTTTTTCTTGCAACTGCAGTCTGCTACTCCTTAAGCTGCTTCTAGCTAAACAGTAGTGTATTTTTTAAAACATCCTGTTAGTTTTAAATGTAAAAAACAACAAAGAACTGTTTCTCTAGAGAGAACAAACCGGAGACAGAGACTGGCTTTTCTGCTTTATAAGAGTTCCGGACTGTAGCTTCCAAACAGATTAACCTGCAAAGTATACCTCATTCCTCTCCAAAAAATATATATAAAGAAGATATGTGGCTGTGAACAAGTTCAGAGATTAAAAAACTCATAGGTAAGATTAACAATGATAAAGAGCAGAACAACAACAGCCAATGCCACAGCCATACCAGAAAAATAGAAACAGATGAACAAAAACTACATGCATACAGGCATAAACTTTTTTTTCTAATACAGAATTACAACATGATGTACTGTTTAGCTTAATATAGACTACACAGGAGTAAAGAAAATACAACAGTTTTTTTGGGTACAAAAGAATTCCTAAAATCTTAAAAATAAAAACAAACAGAGATAGAATGAGCTGAAGCACCTCAAATGTTGAATACACAAAAGGAAAAAATGACCACGAAATATGACTTTCCTTCAAGGCATTAGAAAAGGAAATAGTTCATACTGCGGACAAAGTACATAAAATGCATGTGTCCACTGGACTTTAGGTTATTTTCTCAGAAAGTAATACCAATGTTAACTTCATTTTTAAAGATCAATTTTGATGATTATAGAATTGTCTGCATGAAACTGTGTGCTAATACCTTAAAGCAGTCATAAATTGATAGGGACATTATTACCTCATTGGAAACTTTCTATGGAAAAATTGGGTCTAGCATGAAGGGCTGTCTTTTTCAACAGCCAACAACTTAACAGGTCTAACAGACCCATCTACTTTCCTGGGAGAGAAATGCATCACGGAGAGAACAGAGGTAGAAAAATACACATTGTGGTTGCTTTTGGAATGAGAACGAGAAATTTAATTTTGAAACAGCAGTTCACCACGTACTTCTGCTTTGAGCTTAATTCTCATATAAACAGATACTAGATAATTCTTGAAATAGTGCCAGCCAAGAAAATAGCTGTGCACAAATCAAATAAACACACTTTTACCCATTATTGGATTAAAATAGTTATCACTAACAGAGACAGCATTATATGTGCCTTGTAGAGAGGACAGAACTAGGTCCATTTCCCTAAGGACTGAGGAATTGCACTATCACTGAGCCTGAACACAGGCATTTTGTGAGTCTCTGGAAAGCTGCTGAACAGAAGGATAAGCAAGTTTTAAACCTAATTATATCACCTGCAAAAGGAGCCAATTATAAATGAGCAAAGTCATTTGATGCATCCCAATAAGACCCATTGTACTGTTTGTACAATGTTTAGAGATGGTTTTGCTCATTATAGAGATAATGGCCCTGAGAAAATCTTGTCTTTACAGAAGGACTGCTAAAACAATGAAACAGGAGAACACTGAATTTGCTACAAGATCAATATCCACGCTAGGTGTCATGTGAAGCAAGGCAACAGCATATTACTGTATGATGAAAGTGATCCTCCAGAAAATCTGCAAGAAAAAATGCCTTCCTTGGAAAATATTGCTGCAAAATTTTTATTTTTGAAAAAAATGTAGAATATTATTTTGTTCTTGAGCTGGAAAAGATTATTACTACATGATTTGCAATGTTCTACATTATTACTATATGGATTACAAATGTTCACAATTTACAAGGTGAACATTTTTGCATAAAAGTAAGTAATCCAGTGGTGAAACTATTCAAAAAATACAACTAAAAATGTTGAAATGCTTCCCTACAAAAATTTTAAACATTTCCAGAATGTTAATAAAAAGGTATCCATACAAGGAGGCTGTGCGAGCAAGGAGCCTTGATACTTTACAGTTCTTGCACATTTGACTTTGCAATCTATTTTTGCAATCTAAAAGATCTATTTTCTAAAAACATGTAGAGATCTTATCCACTGCTAACTTCTTCAGAGAAGGGTTAACTGTGAAGTTCCTACTGTGGCCTACTTGGCACAGTACCCAGCGAGCAGAGTGTGCACTGCTTTTTCTTCCCCCTCTCCATTAATTAAAGGAGTAAACTCAAAACAGTGTCCTCAAGAAAAGGAGGAAGCAATACAGATGATACAGATCATACAAAGTACAGATGATACAAAGGCAAAGGGTTTTCAAAGAGGAGGAGACAGTAATTACCATGGAGGTAAAATGATACGGAAGAGACAAGAGGAGCAAGGTAAAGATTCTGCAAAGGGGTCATTACTGTGGAATGTCTAGATGCCCTAAATAACAAATTCAGAGAACAAGCTCCACCAGCTTTGCTGCTCATTCTGTGGCTACAAATTTGCATCCAGTGCTCTGCAGGACACAGTCATTAGATTTCAAGTTTCTGGCTTCCATTCCTTACATGCACATACAGAACTTCTCGTAGGTTGTATCACAATTTGCCCAATTGCACTACCAAGAAATCCAGCTCACGTTTCATTTAACATCAAGCGAAAATGCTACCAAATTGAAATGAGACATAGGTAAAACAGCTACTAGACTGCATAAACCTGAATAGAGTCACAGTTCTGTACTCACCCAAAAGTCAAGATGACTCAAAATTTCAACGAACAGTAAAACACACTGTCATGTAAAACTTTAATTTCAGTAAAAGAAAAAAAAATTAGGACAAGAAGGTTTTAAAAGGGTATCGATGAGAAGAAACACAACAGAGCTCTTCAAAAAGGCAAGAGAAAGTAATACATCACTAAAAGAAATAACCCTCAGAAGACAGAACAAAACTGCTTTCTGAGTTAAGAAAAAGATAAACAATTAGAGAGAACATCATGAAGTGCCATGTAGTGTTTTTATAAAGATCCAATAAAGTCTATTACTGAGGCATTTTGATTATCTTCCAGCCAAAAGTCCAGAAATCTGGTGAGATGAGATTGTGATGAGCAAACACTGGAGTGTGTTTGCTAAGTAAATATGGACAAAAATAACACGGCTAAAAGGAGAATTTAAAAATCAATTTTCACTTATTTTATTGTGCTTAATGCTCTTCAGAGCCTGTACGCTACTGCAGAGATGCCCATCTTCACACAAAGGTCTAGGCTCAATAATTCAGAAAGTTCTTTAAAAACAATTTTAAATATTTTAAAGTTAGTTCATTAAAATTATTTAAATTAATTAACATACAGATTAATTATAAGGTTAAATTGCTATAACTATTTTGGCAGTTCTTTAAATCCCAAACAATACATCAATGCCTTCTTGGACAATAAATTCAAAATATTTTTTGAATTATCCTAGCCCTCATATTTACCACAAAGAGTATTAACAAGTGATATGAGTTAAAAATAGGTAGTTTCAGCTAGCTGTGGCAGAGGGGACAGTGAAAAGAGGAAGGTATGGCGCAAAGAATATCAACTTTCCTGTCATCTAAATATCACTTTATTTACTTGCCAGGTGCATATGAGTCAGGGATAATTCTGGAGCTACTATCTTTAGTCGATGTAAAAAAACCTGAAGGGTTTAACCAAGTGTTCACCAATCCCAATCTGAAGAGTCATTTTTGTGTGTTTCTCATTTAAAGATAACTATTTAACCTGCATCTCAGTGGGTAAGTAGACAAAAATCAGTTGTTTGGTCTGGGTTCTATCGTATTGTCTATTTTTCTGACAGTTAGGACAAGCCTAGTACAAAAATTACTACACAGAATCCTACAGAATCAACAGCAGGACTGCCTTCACAGTTCCAACAGGTACAGAGTAGGAGTATCCCTTACAACCCTAACTTTCCTTACTGATCTCTAGTAAGGGTATAGGTTCTTAGGAATATTAAGCTCAAGCGAGTAATTCTTTAAGCAAACAACTTTCAAAGTACTTTCCTAAAGAGCAATTTAAATGAAACCTATAGCGCAGGAATAAAACAAACACATTCTGCTGCGAACTTTAATATTTTAAATGACCATGCAGTATGCAGTACAATAAGGCATTTTAGGGTATTTTCCACAGTCAATGCAATTAAAATAGTCAGTAAACACACAGATCTTGCTATCCAAATAATAAATACTGGATCTTAAGATAAACACAAATTCTACAAACAGATGCACAAAGAATATCCTTCCTGAACACGGTTCTCCCAATTTGTTTCAATTATTCCCAAAGTTGTCAATGCACTTGCACTGTAATACACTGAACTGGACTGGAATATAAGGTATTTCCTGGTACTATTATTAGCTCTCATCAGATAGACTTAAAATAAATAGGCACATATCTTACCTCTTGCATTCTAAAGAAAAACTGTGCTATGAAGTCTGTCTACAAGTATTTCTACTTCTAAATAACTTGATGGAGAAGGATACCCACATTAAAGTTATTCTGATCAGCTCCTCAATTTTATTGAGTCGAATCATCTATCTTCTATTAATGAAAGACAGGCTGAAAACATTAACAGAATGAATCCCTGTGGACCCAGTTCTGAGCACACAGACTTAACCAGGAGTAGATACTACTGAACACCTCAGAAGACCCTAGATCTCAGGGGACTGGTTAAATAAACAGCTATCAGAACTGGAAGGTCACTGCTAACCCACCCCCATATGCTCTGCTATTATCATCTAATTTAGATACTGAAGTTGCATATCAATAACCCAAATGAAGACACAAAAGCCGTGTGCAACATTCAGGACACCCCAAAAACTGTACTTCTAACATTTCATAACTAAACTAGCCATTTTCTCTCCAAAAGTTGAAACTCAAAACAGCTTAGTTTCATATCATTTCCATAATCCAGAGCAGCAACTGCACCAGTATTAAAAAGGCAGTGGGCTCTAAAATATACTCCACATCAGAGTTTAATACTGAAATCATGCAACACTGGCATAATCAGGACAAATATTTCTGGAGCAATCACATGGCAAACTGTACCGACTTTCAGGACAGAACGATGACAGGGTCACACCTGGCCATGTGGCCACCAGACTGCATTCATTTCTTTAAGACTGCGAGCCAATCAAGCAGCCAGTCTACAAATTAAAACATACTTCAACAGCAGTGTATTTACTCTCTGCTGTTATTTCACTCCTCTGTAAATTAATAGAAATTCAAAGATATTCATATGTACTACAGTGGAGTTCAGAAAGCAGAATTCATTCAAATACGAAATCTAAATACAGTATCTGTGACAGGATGTCTTTGACATTTCTTTCCCTCTCCCAACTCGCTCAGGATCAGTTTCCAATCTCATTCTAACCTAATTTTTCCCATCCACCTACTACTTCACTTGCAATTCCTCCTTTAAGTCTCTTTTCCACAATTTACCCCAATGATAAGATGTTATGCTTTTCTCTGAGAAATTCTTCTCTCCCATAATCATGGAAGACTTTAGGGAAGCAAAGTAACATTTTAAGTACTACTTTAAATATCCATGCAAACTTATAACACTTCAATGAAAGCAACTTGTTCTATTAACAACAGAAAAACATGCTATGGAGGTAAACGATTAATAGCTCTTCCCTATAGACTTTTCAGTATTACTGAATTTGGCAAAAATGGCAAAATAAATGCCAAAACAAGAATACCGTGTTCAACACTATACTGGACCTAAAGTTCAGAATGTAACGGTAAGCAAATCCTCACTGCAAGCCTTACCTCACTACAAATCCTATGCATATTCTACTTAGTTCAGTTCTAGCTAAAGAATCACATAAAACTCTCACTCCACATGTTCATCTATATGTAAAAGAAAGTGGAACACTTAATATATTTTTTAAATCTAAGAATGTGGTATCATCTCCTTACATCACACATTTTTCATGTCCTATGTAGAAAACCTAACTATTCTTGGAAGCAAAGTAATTACATTCTTTGTGTCTTTATTATCTACCCAATTCACAAAGCACTCAGTGAATTAAAAGAGCAAAATATTAAACAGGATCCTCAGTAAAACTCAGCAAATAATCCACATTTCAGGCATTGTCATGAAACAGTAAGCTCTGAGGGAAAAGGTTCAAATATAAAGTCATGAGTTGCCACATATAACATACTTTTAATATATATTAAAATATGTATCATTCACACCTTGATATTTAATGAACAAAATAATCAAAACTGAAAGTAATGAATTCTGTAATAAGACTTTTTGTGAAATCAGCTATTGAAAAGTCACATATAAACCAACTGCAAATTATTGACAAATCTGAAGCTGTATTATATTGAAAAAATGAGAGTGCAACAATTTAAGAAAAAAAGTAGAGACAACACCATGAAAAAGCCATGGTGTTCTCCTTACGGAATAAAACGGTACAAGTGATGAAAGTACTACCGATAACATCCAAACAACCGTCAGGTTCAACTGCAGATATAGGAACATGATCCTCTTCCTACAAATTAACAAAAGACAGCAAAAAATAAACCCTCTTTTCCAATGACCTAATGAAGAAAAACAGTCATGAAAGCCACAGGCTTCAGGTTTGACTTACAGTCTGATTATGTTTGCATGATAAAAGTTTGCAATGCTAAGCACAGAGTCCTACAAATACTCTATGAGAACTGTAAGAATCACTTTTATATATGGTCTTTGTTAGAAATTCACTGCTCTCAGGTTCCTGGCATTCAATGAAGAAAAACAAAGAGAAGTACTCTCAATTGGTCAGTATATATTTAGAGAAAGAACAGTTCTCCTTTCAGGGTTAAAACTAAAGACTGAAACTTGTCTTTGAATCACTGAAAATTCATTATATACTCAATACTTGAGCATGAATGAGAACCAAGCTTGGAAAACATAATGCCTCAAAGAACTCACCACCTCTATTCTTGAGTCTCAATCAGACCATCACACCTCCTGCTACAGGAATAAATATTTGAGTATCACATCACAGAGAATTAAGATAGTGCTCAGAATTGCTTGGCTTGTCTCACGCTGTGAAGTGGAATTTACACTCGACATTCTCCTCACATTATCTCTGAAGTACAAAAAACCCAAACATTCAGATTTTTTTGATACGCTACTATTTCTCTTAAGAAAAGAACCCAAGCAGGAATTCCAGTCTACTGTTTTTTTTCCCCAGTTAAATTTTAAACATTTTGGAGAATTATTTAAAGGAAGGTCTTGATTTTCTTCCTTTCCTCCAAGCATATTTGTGACATCATCTGGACCATAGTACATGGATCTCAGGAGCATCACGATCTATCTAATTCACCAGACAGCAAGAGAAAATAACTATTAAGATAAATTCCACTTTTTATTAATAAGGTTCATTACTTTCAAAGGATTCAGAAAACTGTCACAAGTAAATCCAACCTATAACCAACTTACAACCACATTCTACTAAATGTCTGCTTCTAATAGTCAAAGCTCAGAAAGAGTAATTTCTGACCCATAATAGTCAACTAAAATAACAAGTCATCACTAATTTTTGCAGATTAACATTACCAAATTCAGCAACTACCATGTGAAGACACAGCCAAGTAGCTTAGATGCAAAGCTGCAACCCAGAATACTACCACAAAAACACATTCTGAGGGCCAAGCAGGGGGATGAAATAAAGATGTTTTTAGATCTTTCCACCAGATAACCTAGAAGAATGCATTATTACTGCAATATCATGAGAGTATCTTCAGATTTCATTAACTTTTCCTCGCTTAAAAAACAGGCTCTGCAAAGTTCCTTATGCACAACAGAACCTCAGGCACATTAATGAGCTGCAAAGACTCTGCAAGACTTTTGTTCATAGTTAGTATAATTAAATACATAAGCAAGTATTTCTATCATCAGGACCTAAATAAAAAATAGACCTAAAGGGGGAAGGGAACTCCTAAAAGCACTTGATTCTCCATAACCAAATTTTTGTTATCAGTCCTCATTAATGGGCCTTCATTGTTTTCAGTTTAATGATCACTAATTTAATTTTAGTGAAAAGTTAAGGGAAGCAATGAGTCATTAAAATCCGTATAAAGGGCATTATCTTTCTTTCAGTCACTACATCTTATTTCATATCCTTTATAAACTGTATCCTAATCTCCAAATTTCATTTCATTTGAGCATTTCATTTCTTCCCTGAATCTCAAGTTCATGCTCTGTCCTAAAACTTGTTAACAATTTCCACACAGTGTTATCTCTACTTGTCTCTGCATCCTTTTCCATCCCATCAAACATTAGCTTCCTGACCTCAGTTCCAAAGACCTTCCTGGCTGATTCCAGCTATTACCTCACTATACCAAAGCATTAACACTTGCTTTTCATAAGACTCCAACACTTCTTTCAGTACACATCCAATGCTCCAAATTCAAATCAAGCAACAGATATCACTTTACTGCACAATTCTGAAAAAGAATATTGTTTATTAGCACAGAACTACTAAAAAAAAAAGCATTAAATATTTTTTGCACAGTGATTTGCACAGTACCAGCCTTCTAAACAAGTTCTTGATGAGCATAAGCATTACAGGAGCAAGTATTATGATAAAACGGTAGATCTTACCTATTTGATTGCTATTTGATCTAACGCTGTAAACAAAATTATTTTGATATGTATTGATATGATGAAATTTTCTAAACAAAAGTCATCTACATACGCTTCACAATAAAGAATTTGAAATGGTTCTTTCCAGTAGACAATCTGATCAAAGAGAATTAGGTAGAAGTTTTAGAATGCACTGCTTTTTGGTTTAGTTTGTTTAAAAACATTATATTGCTTTGTATTTGCATGTTAAAAAAATCTTAAGGTATTCTGCAAATGAAAGTATCATTACAATCTTAGTTTGATGCAAAGAAACCTTATTCCAATTTGACAAGCTAATTAACAGAGACAGAGGGAAAAAAAGGTTTACTTAACCAAGACAACACGAGGTCCACAGGAGGGCAAAAAAAAGGAGGATGCTAAGTGGAGCAAAAGAAAAATACAAGGCTTACAACATTAGGTTTTATCCCACTGCAAGACATTTCTCTGAAAGACGTAAAAATGAACACAACCGTGCATAAATAATCAATCTATAGTGCCAGGAGGCAGTTTCAGCTGCTGAATGTCCGTAAGTTGTACAGTTCTAATTACAGGAGGAAAAAAAAGGAAAATGAATTGCTGGATCTCACATACAAATTTCAAAATTATTAATATATAAACAGAAAAATAGGCATACTCAAAATGAAGCTCTTTCTTATTCTTGATGCTCAGCATGAAGTGCAATATTGTTACCACTATCCCTTCAGACCAGAAGTTGTAGAAAGAAAAGGAAAAAAAAATTATTGCAGATAATTCCATAAACATAAAGTCAGTGTACAGAGTCAGCATTTTAATGAAAACCTTCTGAGTTTCATTATTATTTTCTTCCCCTCTTCCCATCCAGCTGAAACACTGTCGTGTATCAGAGGCTAAATTTATAAACTTTCTGCCAAGAGAGCACTGGGACTGGGGTACGTAAACTCACTGGGGGCAAAATGAAGCAAACTGATTGGAATTTCAGCTTTCACTGAACAATTTGTTCACCAACTCAAGGAAAAATATCTGGACCTTGGGGGATTCTTTTTCTACCAACAACAAAAAAAAGCAAGTTTTTGAAAAAGTATGTGTGCTATTAACAACAAAAATCTATTCAGTAGTGTGTTAAAAACTTCCTGTCTAAAAAAAATAACTGCTTCATTCAATTGCTGTCTTCACCAAGTATGCTAAAAGGCAGTTCTGCAAATATAAGGAAGGAGAATTTTAACTACTAAATTAAGTCTCAAATTAATATAGGATAAAATTAATTTAAATAAACAAGTGAACCTTTAAATATTTTTCCATGCCACTACTACTTTACTATCTTGATATCAGTAGTGAAAACTCTACATAAATAGTAATACACAAATCTACTGTTTTCAAACTGTAAAAGTCCTTATATATAGGTTTATGTATAGAGACACTCTTCCCAAGCAAAACCTAAACACATTGACAACAGACTTTAATTTAGTCGACTCCAGAACTCAGCTAGCTCACATTTCAAGGAGCTAACTGTGGAGTGAAACACACATTTCTGATGGTAAACACAGTTCTGATGGTAAAATTTAAGTCCAAAAGGATCATGTTCTAGACATTATTTTGATGGCTGTGTGCTTTAAAACAGCTCTTTGCTTGTTTGAGATTGGGTCATCTAAAGGAACCAACTGCTATTCTTACTCAGAAAAATCAAACTGCAAACTGGAACATGTAGACTTCTGATACAGTCACCTTTCAAAATTTTTGATTCTGAATAATATTCTAGGCAAATACATAAGAAGCAGCCACCTTTACAGTGTACAGAAAGATTACAAAAATTCTATGCATATTTACTCTAAGTTCCTTGAAAAGCATTTATATTTTCAAAACAATATGCAAATGAGTCCATAAATAGAAACTAAAATCAGATGCCATTCCATTAGATGTCATTAAGTGAGGTTTTCAAAACTGAAAGAATACTTCCTAAACAGGTACTCATAGGAACACACTTGTCTACATCCTTAAAGTATGCTCAATATTAAAAACAAACTGATAAAAAAAATGTCTCAAGACAATGACTCACTCCTTCCTGGAAAACAGTAAAAAGGTCAGATGTTTATGAACTAGACAATTGCTGGAAAAAATACAGATAAATATTATTTCTAACTAAGACTTGATATAATTGTTTTCATTTCTGAGCCAGAAGTAACTACACATGTAATAATCAACTACTCGATCCTTACATAACTTTCTGCTTGGAAATCTCGAAGGTCTTCAGAGGAATGAGATAAGCTTAAGCATCGCATCCAGCATCTTACTCAAGACACAGGATATGTCAGGGGCCATTTCATGCATCTGGAAATCTATGCAATTCCATACTTTAGCCACAAGACACATTCCTTGAACACACTTGCAGATCACAATAGGGTCAATGTATTTAAAAAATAATAATCCAGAGCACTCTTTGTACTCTTCTAAATTCACAGGAGTTGCCTCTACAGTCAAATGAGAAATCTGCAGCAAACAGAAACAAGTTTTCACCCCATGAGTCACATATTAAAAAAAATATTCCCTTTTATGCCATGTATACTAGCATACTGAAAAATGAGTTTACAAAACATTCAGATCCAAAGCCACAGAAGAAATTCTATATGTGATATGACCTACAGAACTATTTTCAATGTTTTTTAAAACAAGTAGAAATATGTTAACAATTCAATGACTACATAACCACATCATCTTGCATTAACTGTACAGAAAGGTTTCTCAGTATCAATTGCTTTGAAATCCTCTGGAAACAAAGTGATGTTTGATCTAAAACATAATTTACTGAACATTAAAATAAAATATAGTATTATAATCAAAACCTGCTACATACCAGTTAGCTTTTAAGGTCAGCTTTTTAAAAAATTTATATTCCAAGGATGTTTTCCATACAACTAAACTTAGTAATTTTTAATAACAGACTGCATCAATACACACATTCTATCCTCTTCTATGCAAAGAAAACACACCATTTTAAGGAGCTAACCTAGTGCACCAGGGCACTATGTGAACATATAACAGTACCATGTGAAAATTTTCAAGAGCTTCTGAAAAACTACTAATACCATTCAAGATGATTTAGTCTTTCTGTAAATAAAAGTTGGGTTTAGGCATGAGATTAATTTTATTTAAGGGAAGATTAAAAAGAGCACATCACAAAGCATACTTTGATCTTTCTTTGGTCAACTGTAACTTATTTCTAAAACAGTACTGTACAGTACTAGTGGTTTCTTAATTATAAAAAAGGGTGTGCTTCTGGCCCCAAGGAGCTCAAGACAATAGCATCATTAAATCCTCTATGCTTCTTTTTTTTTTCCCTCCCTTTTTAATGTGTAGTATCTCAGCCCAAAAGCCTTCAGCATAACTTTTGATTTAAATATGTATCAAGAGGTGAGAAACAGATGGCTAGACTGGTTTTGCAGTCTGAAAATTTTGTGGCGTGGTAGTTGAGCCTCTGTTTCTACCAACTACCAGTAAAAAGTTCATAGAGATTCCGAAAAAAGAAGATCACTCCTACAAACATGTCTTTCTCCTGGAAATGCTTCAAGTGGATCTTTAAGAGACAACACTAAACTCTAAACTATAAGGAAGCTACTTTAATAACAAACGTGCCACTCGTGATGAGTTTTGCTTGACTTCATTCACTAAGCCAACAATTTCACTACAATCCTCCAGTCTCCAAAGTTCCATGAGCCATTAATCTCAAAGCAATGTTACATTATTTGTATGCATTATATCCATCGCAAGAAGAACTTTGAAAGTACAGGGACATATATGCTAAAGAAAAGCTCATGTCTAAAGAATCATGACTCATGTTTTTTTAAAACAAATCAGAACTCAATGCTTTTATTTCCAAATAATTCAGATTACCACAAATCCAATTTTACAACCACTTTTCTTGCCATTGATGTCGCAGTACAGCTTGAGAGAGATCAGACTGGGCCACCTTATTAAGCAAGTGTGTAAGTCTGTTAGGACTGCACTGCGAAAATCCTCTTACTGCTGGTGAACCTAAGTATACTGCATATGAAAAACAGTACCACGTTAAAACGTTAATGCTCAAAAAATGCTTTTCTAATAAACAGCAGCTGTTTCCCTTTACTAATGAGATGCAGGAGCTGTACTTTGCTATCACATGTCCTCTTTTATCAGATGATTATGGAAAAAGCTAAATATTACATATAGGAAAATGAAGAACAGAGCAGTCTAATTCACAAAAAAACAGAGCTTCAACTGAATTACAGAGGACTGGGATCCAGGCTTCCAAGTCCTCACTAATCTGTTCTAACCATTAAGAAATTAACATTATGAAAGGCAGCTCCCCATTCTCCATTTTGTCCAGACCTATCATAAAGAACATACTGCATAGTAACCACAGAAACAAATGCACTAATAGGAATAAAACTATTTGTGGAATAAACTTTCACAATTGAAAAAAATGTGGATGTAACAACAGCAGCAGCAAACTATAAAAGGGAAACACACTGCATATAGCACAGAAAAAAAGCTATAAAGCAAAGCAGTTCTAATGATGTGATACCTTAAATCAACTTTAGAATTTTACTATTTTAGTTTGTAATTTTACTATTACAAGTTCACATTGTCATATAAAATCCTATCCAAGGAAACGTATTCACAACTGGAAGCAGTAACACAACAGGGAGCATGCACTTCGGCCAACATACATATTGAAAGTGCATCTAACCACCTCAGTGCACACAAGAGGGATGTATCTTGGCCAACACACACATCCTTCGGAAAGTGGGGATGTCCTTGTAAAATGGTTGATTGAAAAACAGAAATCCCCAGAAATTTCAGAAAGGAAGGCAGCTATAGCATTTAAATAATTAGAAAATACTTACTTCTCAAAAAAAAGTCTTTCTACTGTCATATGACCAAGATAAACACAAAAAAGACTTTAAATGAAAGCAGTGCTGTGCAGAATATGCAATATTTTAGTATCACAGGAGTTGCAATTAATAAGCACCACATGAATATCAGCTGAGTTGATTTCCTAATTCCCTAAATTTCCCCTGGATCCTTATCTCTCTACATTTATAGATGCACATTGGTTCCTTTATCAGAACTAACAAAAAGAATCTATGTAAAAAACATACGCAACAAAATAATTTAGTACTGCCAGTCAGCACAAAGTAGAAGAAGATTGGAGATCTCATTAAGATTTTAAACCATGTACACCATATACAAAAATCACCAGATTTGTCTCAGTCTATCAGAGAAATCTCATGTATATGTGCAAAATATTTATTAAACAACATTTAGAAATACTATCATCTAGGCTCTCAAATCCCACTGTATCACCCTAGGTGCAAATGCTGATGAGGGGAGAGCTTCAGGCTCAAGCTCTCCAATGGAGCTGTGCAGAAGAGCTCTGTTTAACAACCACTGGAGCTGCAAGCGTCCTGCTGCTACCTGCATCCTCAGCAGGGCTCCAGCAGCCTTCTGAAGCTGTAATGATGTTAGCAGGAGTGGAAGATTAAGGGAAAGCTAGGGCATAACATAAACGCATCCTACCTTTTATCCATACATTGTTCACAACACAGTCTTTGAAGACCCTTTAATAATAGTTCTTTTCCCATGTTTTTAACCTGGATTGATGCTCATTTTTTCCATAAATGTCTTTACACCTGATGTCAAAATATATTCGTTTGCCATCCAAACATATCAAAATAATTTTAGATTTAGCATGCTTTTTAATCAGCAAGGGAAGCATTGTACATTTTTTCAGCTATGACAAAGAAAATGGTTTGCTTTTTAATATTCAATAATAGATAATATTTAAGAAACATTCAACAGAAAAATTTAAAAGGGACATACTAATATAAAACTTGCATAATGAGAAACTGGTTGTACAGTTACAGACTATTTTATGCATAAAAGTTACCACATTATAAAGTTGTTGGTATCTCTATCACAAACTACACTCATTTTGAAAGAAATTAAAGTGTCAAAGTAGAATTTTTAACTTAAAATTTCTTACATGGTATTTTCAAATTAACGTAACTGAGAATTGGCAACTCTTGGCAGGGGAGGAGTGGGGAATATGTCCAGATAAAATACCTGTCACCCAAAGAAATTGTGCAGTCAAGATTCACCTTTCCTTTAACACAGCAGGAAGGTAAACAGTTTCTTACAAAACAGAACATAAGAGAAAACAACAACTTAAGCTAAAGGAACAAAATAAAATTAAGTGGTTGCCAAAATGAAGAAATGAGTAAGCTATACCTGTCTATAACTGTCTTTTCTAAAGTGATAGAGGCTTGTTCAAGGTCATATCTTCTAAAACACAATCCCACTTCTCCAAAACATGGACCCATAATCTCTTACGTGAAGCACTCACAGTGTATCTACAAAGGCATACAAAGGCTACCCATGCAAATCATGATTTCCATTTACTGTTGTTAAAATTACAGTAGCTTTTTAAGGGTTTTTTGCTTTTGTTAGTTCTGTCAGTGCTTCTCAAGCCAATTTTACCTGGATTCTCTCAGTGGCTATGATTCCCAGTTAAGTACCGAGCAGTGCACAAAACACTAACACAAAAGCAATCCTAAATACCTTTCATGTAGACCTCTCCACACACTAGCCGTGTTGCAGACCTACAAGATCTCTGTTTTGGGTAAGGAGACACCATTTACTCGGCTTGCCCTCAGCAGCTTTGCTGGCCTGAGACTCCCCTATGCCGGGGCAAAGCTGCAGCCCCCTTTGTGCCCCAGCCTGGCGCAGAAGTTCAAGTCCTGCTCTTGGGCCCATCTCTGCTCTCTGCAGATCCACAGCCCTGTGCTACAAGCCCAGCTCCCACCAGACCACATTACAGGGCATCAGGCATCCCCCACAAAGGCTCGGATCCAGCTCAAACATGGAAAGGTACAACACTAGTGCTAAGTAATGGCTCCAGAACAGATTTCATGCTAAAACGTTGAGCTTTCTCTTATTTTTTGTTTTATTTTCCGCAGAAAGCAAGCGTGTGTGCTTTACAACCTTCCAGCGTCACTTGTAGTAGCAACAGGAGGAAACATAGTAGAAAAAAATGAAGTCATCCCACATCCCACTGTGTGGGCAGACAGCAGCGCTTCGTTCCGGAAGGTTCCCCAACGGAGACACCCCCTCCCCTTCTGCATTAACCGGCAAGGCCAACAGAGCCAGAGCAACAGTTTTAGATGTACGAGCAGTAGAGCTGCGGCACGGCCGCTTTCGGGATCCTGGCTGCAAAATCCTCGTTATTAGAGAAGGGAGGGGGGAAAAAAAGGAAAAAACAAAAGAAAGGAAAGGAAAGGAAAGGAAAGGAAAGGAGAAGAAAGAAGGAAAGGCAGAGGCAGCGCCGCGCACGCTCCCAGACAAAGCTGCACATGGAGCTGGTTGGGAGCAGCGGCGGCGGCCGGCGCGGCGCTCGCGAGGCGCTCGGGCGGCGGGCAGG
>JAUBOD010000901.1:1048272-1067536 GCA_032353885.1 Nothura maculosa | reverse complement strand
GGGGTTTCACGGGGCTCGCAGCGAGATGCGAGGGGCTGCCCGGCCCCGGGCAAGGAGGCGGCCAGGGGAGCAAATCCCGGGTCAACCGGGCACGCTATTTGTGCCGCGCTTCTGTTGTTGATGGAGCAACTCCGTGAGTCATGGGTGAGGACAGGAGAGTCTCACAGCGACTGGAAAAGGAGGGGTGTTAAATCCGGCTCAGATTTCACCTTCCTCGAAAATGTCCCTGTTGCACAATTGTTCACAGAGAGCAAAGGCTTTGGAAATAATCTGAATAAAAGTTAATTTCCCTTCTCTATTAAGGCATCGATTTCTTCATTTTTTCTTTCCAATGTAAGACCATTTTTACAGTCTGTAATAATCATCTTAAAAGCAGTATTCAGCAATGTTAAAAACAAACCCAATTATTTCTTTCACTTCCAAGTCACCTTTCAGGTAACAACATTCTCTTGCATCATACTTACTTGGGCTTTTTTTTCCTTATTAATTAGGATTAATATTGGGATTTATCAAAGTAAATAGGTGAGCTTGTGATCACAGGTCAGTGTAATTTCTGGAGCAAAATGTTTAACCACATTACACGTAGAAATACATCTGGTCTGTGGGAATACACAAACTAGACAGTAACCACGTTTTGTGGTGGCCTTCAGCATGCCTCAGCAAGCTAGTGGCCATATAACTTAATGTATTTAGATTATGAAGATTAAATTCCACATGTGTGTAGACTTAATCTGACCTCTGACATGTTAACTCATGGTTTATAAACTGCAAACTCTACTGAAAATATTCACCAAACTGAACAGATTGAAGAAATGAGAAGATCTGTGTAGCTTTGTTTTTGGATGTCCAGTTTAACACATTTTTGAAACACTAATTTTGAGAAACAAATGTGCACCAAAGCTGTAAAAACTGAATAAAATTCTGACTGGTGAAGTGAAATAAAAATTAGCTACTGTAATTGCTTCAGTAATGCCAGGATTTCTTGCATTTTCTGATCCTTTCCATTTTCCAATGGTCTTAACTTAAACATCCAAAAATAACACCCCCCCAACTTACAAAAAAGCCCCAGAGTATGTAGAATTAGACTAATGAGTTTAAAAAAAAAATCTTAAAATCTCCAGGATTGCCAGGTGCATTGGAAGTCAGTTACTTATTTCAAGATAGAACATTTAAACACGCAAATTTCAAAAAAGAATGGCCTTTCACACACATGAGGCATAGATCAGGAGAGCTTTAAAACACTCCTGGTGTTTCTCGTTTGCAGATAACAACCTCCAGGTTCTTCCACTTAGCCCTAATTTTCAAGTTAACTAATTACTCCTATGTCTGCCAAATGTGCAAGGATAACATCCCAAGCATGTCTGGATTTGTTTTCAATTCAGAGCAATATATTAAAAAAAAAAAAAAAAAAAAAAGATACTTTAATGGTGATCTCTAGCAATTTTAAGAGAAAACAACTGTAGCTTTTATCACAGCTACACAAACACAATACTTGACTTCTCGGTGATGCATGAAAAGCCTAATGCATCTCTTCACAAGACACCTTTAAAAGCGCCAGGTAGAGCAAGTGGGAAGGCACTGCAGCCATTCCGGGAAACCTCACGACCACTGGGGCAGGCCGCCAGGCTGCTCCGAACCACAGGAAAACGCAACACGTTATCGCAGCAACCTCTGGACTGCAAGTCCTGCTATAGTATGTGCATGCTGTAAAAAGTAGCGATCAACAGATAATCCTGAGTAGGCTTTGAACAAGCTAGAACTGGAGCAGGAAATGCTACAGCTACCGCAATCTGGCTAATTAGTCATGCTGAGAGGCTAACTACCAGAACTGGGAATGGAGGCTGCTTAGGCCAGAAGCTCTACATCCTGGCACGCTGTTCCTGGGAGCCAGCCCAGCATCCCTGTGTGGCAGTGTGGGGAGCCACTTAGCTGCATTAGTTCATTCAGAACTAGCTTCAGAGCCTGGACCTTCCTTACACAGGGTAGAAACAGCCTTAAAGAATAAGCACAAAACCTGACTCTAAGGTACAGCTCACAATGGTCTTTATATTGGCAACGGCATTTTTAACACCCCCAAGATTTCTGGAAGGATAAAAGTAATTTTTAACCAAATTTGGGCATATGATTCAAAAAAATTCAACTGAAGATTTAAAGTTTACACATTATAGGTTCAAAGCCTTCATATAAGGCCATTTGTACAGCTCTCTTCATATTTATAGAATTCTAAAAATTCAAATTCAAATATGTATTTTAATCTAAATTTTATTCGCTTACAAATTTCAGTGACTATTAGTGGAGCATGGGCATAGCTGTTTTCAAGATTGGCTTCAGACTTTCAGGGTTTTTTTTAATCAATCTACACTCCTTCCCAAAACAGGAGGTTAAGTTCATATATTAACCTAAGGTAGATATGTGCAAATACGCATTTCATCTTCCTCCAAACTGAGAAGCAATTCCTCATCAGTAAAGAGCATAGCTCATTACAGTAATAAACTGCAAAAATAGATCAGTTATAAGCAATTCAAGTGGCAAAAAGCACTAGCAAAAGCATCAAAATCTTAAATAAAACAGGAAAGTTAACAATATGACATTTATCTCAGTCTCCACTTACTGAGAGAGAAGTCCGACATCAATAAACATTCCTGCTCAAGAAGTGTCTTATCTCTAGAGATTTCCATCCATATACTGCTCTGTGCTCTTCACTAATTCAGCAGTTTGGGATCTGAAATAACTTACCTGTAACATGAGGAAAAGAGTATGCTGCATCTGTGAAAAATATTGCTGGAAATATAGTTATAATTAATCATTTAGAACTTTGACTTTTTTTGCTTTATCAGGGATTTCAATCAGCCTCCACTCTTAGAATCAATTTTCAATCAGCCTCCACTCTACTCCTAGAAGTAATTTAATAAATATTATCCTGTTTATTTTTATTCTGTCATAACCCTAACACACTAAAGACAAGTCTCTGAAAGGATAAAGTTTCACCCAAGACACTGAGGAATACACTAAAGACATATTTAAATTAACAAAGACTTCATGAAAAACTGCATTGTTAGAGCATCCTTATAAGCCACTATCATTTCTCTTTTGAAAGAAATTGGCAGCTTATATTCATATTAAAAGTTACTGCTAGATTTAGCTGTTTTCTCCATCAACATCCAGGCTTGACTAATGCAGGCTTGAAAATAAAATTGTCTGACTTTATTTTTAGGCTGCATCCACATCATTCCAGTTATTGAAACTGCTGTAGTATCTTATTACTTATGTTCATTTTCCACCAGAATCTACTTGGGCTTATAAGTCTAAGGATATTATCTTGGCAGAATAACGGTTTGCATGATTAATCTGGAATGACAGAAGAAGTCTTTCTGGCACTGTCTGTGCACACATTTTCTAAAGAGGAAAAGAGCTCAGCTTTCAATAGTCACAAAAAGACAGCAGGATCGAACAAATTCTTACCAAATACCTCTTTCTTGGTGTGAGGTGCCAATAATCCTCTTCTCTGGTAGCCAGCAGTCTCTTTGTCATATTAAAATTGGATTTTCTCTTCACAACAAAAATAAGAAAGTGTTGCAAAAATCATAAGCATTTTAAAGCCCTGTGTTCTATCACAGCTCCCAAACCAAAAGAATTTAGCTTCTCTTCTTATTTTTACATATACTGCCTCCTATGATGAAGACTACAAGTATTCTCTTTTTAAACATATTAATGGTTAACCCTTCTGTGTGGTGAGAGGATAATCATTATTTTACAGTTAAGGCAATAGCTTAACACAAACACACACACACACACACACACACACACACACACACACACACACAAAAGTTATATGACACCAGGGAACTTGTGTAAAATTTCCTACAGATTTTCCATCTCCCAGGTTGGCAGCAAGCAGAACAAAGGCATTGCCAGTAGCCAGAGCACACAAGGACACTACTTACATCAGCTGCAAGTAGGAGGGAGATGAGAACTTCTACCCACTTTTACCCATGTGCTTGCAGGTGCTCGTCTTGCCTATATGGTAGCCAAGAGCACGTCTTCTCCATGCCGTAATGTGGCAGGGAGCATATGCTATCAACCAACATTAACAAACAGTATTATATATACCACTATAAACAGCATCATATTTACAGAAAGTTTTTGGTTTGTTTTGTTTCTCCCCTTCAGTGAAATGAAACTATTCCATGACAATTTAACATTTCCTTTTTATAACATTAACAGTATCCCAGGCTGTAGGCAAGACTGTTATAAAAATATCAGGAAATGTCCCCAAATCATTATGCTCTCAAAATGTGATTTCCAAGTCCTTAGTGCTTGCATTATCAGCTTAAGTACTATAAATCCAGTAGTTTTTATGGCACAGAGCTTCAGATTTTTATCATAATATGAGCAGCATCACCATGGCTTTGCTGCCTTAGCTTCAAAAAACTTTAGCTTAAATAATTCAGGTTTTCACTCCTCCACCAGCCCAATGCATATTTTCTTATATTAAAAGAACATAAAGCTGTATCTATCATGTGGAGTTAAATAATTATGATGAATTCAAATAATCAGAAGTTTTTATCATTGTATGTTTGGTTTCAAAATACCAACCCAAGCAAGACCTGAACAATAATTTCTATCTGCATTTATTAACAACTTTCTAGCAGAGTACATAGATATATTGAAACATGTTCTGTTATGGCACTAGCTCAGGTCATAGAAAAACACGCAGCCGAGGAACACAGACCTAACGATCAGGAATGTGTGTTTTCAGACTTGCTAGAATATTTTACTATTGTTTGATTGTGCACTATGATCAGGAATATCAATAGAACTGTACAAAGTCGGTCCTAATACCGAAATGTAATGAGTACCCTGCCCCTCAGATAAATCAGCTCAGTAGAATCTTAATTTTGACTAACACCTAGACCACACGGCTCAGCTCAGAGGTCAGCAGCCATCTCAGCAGAGAAGTCCAACCGAAACGCAGACACCGAGCTCGACAGCCACCTCCTGGTAAGTAATGGGAAGGTACTGCCACACTGCACAGCGCAAAATAAACCTGTTTCTGAGGTAATTAATCAGACCTCATTTCACTGAATGTAAATTGACTATGAATTACCTTAACTTGAAGCTGAAAGGGTCAGGGAACATCCTACCTTCCATACCAGTGCAGATCTTGTGACTCGACTCATTTTCCCAAGCCCTGAAAGGATCTCACTGCAGCGGTCAGTGGTTTACTTTCAAGTGTCCTTCCTCTGCTACTGATGTAAATCTGTGATGGTAATTCATTTTCTCATGAGAAAGTTGATGTCCATGTTGCATAATAGTTCATTTATGTTCTGGTATGAAAGGACTGGCAAAGGATCACAGTCTGGAAAGAAACTTAGGGTAATTCACATATCCAAGAAAATTCCCTCTCTCTCCCCATTAATCACTTTAAAAGAGCATTGAGAATCAGTAAATCATCGTTTTAAATGAGAACAGAATGTGCTGTGCACAGAGTATCCTAGTAAGCAAATCCATTACTCTCCTCTATCATCTTCTCTCACATTAATAAAGATATCTACAGCTCCATAATTCTTACTATTTCATTAGCAAGATTTTAAAAATAATTTATATATAGTATATAAAATAATTTAAAAGAAAAATAAGAATACAAATTACTTTTCAAAAAAATAAAACTACTTCATTAAAATTACATGTTTTGAGGCTCTATTTAACCCATTTTTAAGAGCTTTTTGTATTTAAGATGAAGATTAAACCTAAAATTTAGCCAGCTGAATCCTATTAAGAGTCTTTTTCATTTGCTGTCTTATATTACCCCTTTTGCATTTTCCCCCTGCAGATTCAATGCTATCTTGTGGGCTCTCCTTAGATGTAGTGCTACCTTAGGCACTCATAAGTCCAGATCTTCTCAGCTGACAGATTTTTAGAAAGTGAAATATATAAAAGGATCCCATTTCATTAGTTGTTTTTTTTTGAGCATGCTATGCAGAACCTCTTTTTCTTCAACAGGAAGATTCTAGGGGAGTAAAGGAAGACAGTATAAAAACCAAATCCTAAAATAAGAAATTGATCTTAATTTCAGGCCTTGTTAGCTTTGATAGGTTATCCATATAAATTTGTCTTTAAAATCTGCTAACTAGATCATGTACATGGTCCTGCACATTCCTATATATGAGGAATAAACATTTTGGCACCTGACCGAGCCACAGTTCAACCTCTAGCAGAGCCCGAGAACAGCAGAGATGCTGCCAACAGCCTGGCAGATGTCGTGCTGGGCTCGCGTCTCAGAGGAGCTCCCCAGTTAGGTGGCAAGGAGGTTGGGCAGGAACCGCTATTGCCCTCCCTGGCCACCTCTAAGCTCCATTTCCAGCCAACTCCAGGTAACTCCTGATATTTTTTCCTTTGAAATTCTAAACCATCAAAATTGTGGAGCTCGTCTCACAGTACCTTCTTTTGTGAGATCTAACTCTTATTTACTATTTTTGCATCGTGGGTTCTCTAGTGTCTAAAAAACATACAAACACCAAAAACTCCCTACAGAACTTACCATTTTACCTCAATAAATATGAGACTACCCGTAGTCCAACATTTTGTGCCTAGTTTGTCCTCAGCTCAAAAAATTGGCAGATTCCCTGTTACTAATAGTGCCCCAATTAATTTAGTTCTCTTCCACAGATTATACTTCTATCAGATTGACAAAAATCTAAAGCTGTACATGAAATAAAGAATATTTAATGTGAATTTTAATTCAGCTGCAGCTTTTCACTTTATAGACAACAGTCAAACCTGAATACCAAACCATGAAACCAAGCCCTGGCCCATAATCCGGGATCCTGACCACTGTGCTATTGCAAATAAATGCTTTCACCTCAGATGACGGTTTTTATAACAAGGTGTTTGTTTTTCCAGTTACTTGCTCTCCAGATGAGTCACCCTTACACAGTCTGACATGAAGATAACATCTTGTTCCTCTGCACAGTGCACCACCTTTTATTTCTGCAGCATGTGAAAGTGTTAACTTCAAAGCACAGGCTGTTTAAATACCAGCTTTACTATACCAGGTAGTGTAACATTGCCTAAACCAAGTAATGCTTGTAAAATGCTTTGAAGATATAAAGCTCTACAATTAGTGACTAGTAACAGTATTGAATAATACCAAAATTGTGAAATAATTCCTGCTGAATGGTTCATGCTCCAGCAGCATGAACCTTGGCAGGGGAGGAAGAAGAGAGAAACCCCAACCTGGCCCTTTCTTAGGTGAAATTCTTCCACCTTTGGGGAGAAGGGATATATAATTCAGTCACTATCACTCACTATCAACCCTCTAAGGAGGAGAGAGTGGAAAAAAAAAAAAAGTACTAAGAAAATCAACCAAACATTCAGCCTTAAATGTCAGATAATCTTTACATAATTTAGCACACCTCTTAAAATATAAACCTTAATCTCAAAAATGCAAAGCATAAACTCAGAATGTCTAAGAAACAAACCGTACCAGTAGTGTCAATCCTTACTTGCACCTTTACTCCAGGCTGTGTGACAGAAGGCTCTTTGTTGTACTCCTGTAATAGACAATAAATCACTTCCATGAAAAATTAAAATAATCAAACATCTCCTCCAAAACATGCAGAACCAC
Organism: Nothura maculosa; assembly: GCA_032353885.1. Classification (NCBI taxonomy): domain Eukaryota; kingdom Metazoa; phylum Chordata; class Aves; order Tinamiformes; family Tinamidae; genus Nothura; species Nothura maculosa. The sequence continues at coordinate 1,059,909 of JAUBOD010000901.1, read as the reverse complement.
CATTTGTACATGTTTGTAGCTCATATTATTCAAGTTCCTACAAGACTCACTCACATGTCTGAATCCAAATACTACTGAAGGTATGACTGAAGCATAGGAGCTGACACATCCCGTTGGTTTCTCTGCCCTTCTGCTGTGAAACCTCCACTTCAAGGATCACATCAGTTGGAGAGCACCACAGAACAGAAGCATCTCCAATGCCGCCGTTCCCGGGATTTGTTTCTTTCCAGCAGCGTACAGTTCCACAGCACTTGTTGTCACAGGCACCCAAGACCCAGGATAACTCCTTCCAAAACCAATATTAAACACTCAAAGTTCATCTCATTTCTGCAGCTATTTTGATTTGTAGTTTTTTTGTTTTGTTTAAAAGAATTACCAGGTGTAAAAAGCACATTTTAAAGATGAATCTATCATTCTTGCTGACGGGAAATGTTAAATGGCCTACAAGGAAGGCTCTGTGATCCTCCTTTTCATCATACCTGACATACTCAATTTTTGCTCTACTCACAGAGAACACACACCAAGAAAGACTTACAGCAAGTCTCATCTAAGAACTAGAATGTAATTTATCCATGACAAAAATCCCTCTTAACATTTCTTGGGGAAGGTGTCTCACTCAGTGGGCTGCAAAATAAGTTTTTCATTTCAGATAGATTTGTAGTACAACACTGAAAGTAAGTCTATTGCTAGTTAGCCAGTTTAACTACATTATTTTTAAGTACTGCTCATATTACAGCCCTTTTACATTGTTTTGTACATGGTTTATACATAAACACAATCCAACATAATACTACTTTCTACAGCTAAATACAGACATATTTCAAACAGTACTGAATAAAGTGAGCTTTGGGTTAGATATAATTGAGTTTCTGCTGGTCCACAGTCAGCATTATGTAACTTCATGTCCCTAATTTGTCTCTAGATTCCAAAATTATGAGGAAATCAGTACAAGTATTATTAAAGACATAATAAAAATTAAGTCTTTCTTAATGGAGATGCTTATACTAAAAAAAAAAGTTTATAATTTTGACTCTCAGATCTTTTGTGATCCTTGCAGAAATTCCCTTTTACTGTTTCAATATTGCAACTAACCATGTTTAACAAAAAAAATCAGGTGCTATTTTAGGTAGTTGATATTTAGAATCCTTAAGATACTTCCTTTAAAAGTACTTGTGTAGTAAAAACAAATTATTTCCCCAATCCCTGCCTGTGATTTTTCACTTTTAAAATCCTTCAGTTTTAACAGTACACTGTATTTGACCTTAGGGTCAAGATAATCAGATTGGAAAGTTTAGTAAAGGAGGAAAAAAAAAAAAAAAGTTATAAACAAAGGGCACTTCCAAAGAGCACAGAACAAGACCAGAAAGTGAACAGCAATGCCATCCAAAAACACTCAGGTTTGGTTGCTAAAAGCATTCAGCAAGTCAAAATGACAGTAGATTTTAGTCTTAAAGTTTTTCTTTACAATGTTACATATTCAATGACGACAGACTATTCATTAAATATAAAAAGCAATTTTATAAAAACACATCAGAAGTTTATTGCTTGAAGAATACAGCATATGAAAAAAGCACAAGAATGTCCAAAAGAAAGGTCACAAGGATCCAAACATATTACACCATACATACCAGATGCAGTTAAAATGTTAACCTGAATTCTGCATCAGAAGAAAAAAGTGTGAAAGTGTATGTAATATTGTTTATTTAAAAGGAAAAGACTCAATTAAAATAGAAAGTGTGAAGGTGTTACAGTACAAATTAGAAAAGCCAACACTGCACATTAACATCGTATCACTAGACTAGATTTTCTACCCTTGGTACTTAAACCTTTACAGAAAGCCACTTCCCTGGTAAAATCTTGCCTAATTTCATATGGCATCCATGATTTTTTTTTAAACCTAAAACATTTAACTTTTTCTGAGTTTTCACTGAATTAGTGCATGTAAGGTAGCGTTCGCATTTATTCAATATGTAATTCAATGCATCTCAAATTTAAATTAACAGTCACTACATGACTGAGATCTGAGAACATGTCAATTTACCTTGTTCAGATCTTACCCAAAAAAGGGGCACATCACTTTCTGCTTGCATCATTATGCAATCAGATTACTGCAGGCCTCCTCAAGGATTCCAACTAGAGCAAGCTGCTGAAGACCTAAGGTAAAAAACAACCCACATTGTTATACAGCTATTGGATCATCTACAGCAGTATGCAAGTGGCTTTTCTATTCTGCTCAGATTCTGTGTACCAGAAGATATGCCAATATTACTTCAAGTAACACATTAAAACTCAGTAATGGACACTACTGTGCTTTATTTCAACACAAAGAACAGCTGCTCATCCATTAATCAACAAAATTTTCAAATCAACTATCAAAAGGACTACTACATCACTTCTGTTCCATGTATTGCTGATCACTCTGGGGGAATAGTTTATCAAATACCTGGACTTACCTATAAACCAATTTGAATGAAGAAAATGCTATCTTTCAACAAGGAATCTTAGTAATCCGGTGGCAACCTAGTCTGGAAAGTGTTAGCATTATGCTGACAACAATGACTAATCAAGGTTAAATAAAATCCCTCTTTTACTGTAAGCATGCTCTTAGTTCAGCTTTTGCCTTCATAGGCTTGAACACTTAGTCATTCCCAGTAACATCAGTGAAACTAAAACAATTCTGTTTCATCAGGTTCCAGCTTTACATTTCAACAATATGAATATATCTGGACTACGCAAGAAATACCATCAACAACAGTTAACATTAAAGTGGAGTGAAATAATAAGAATAATTAGTCCTCCAAACCAGACAGAGTTTGAAATGAAATATTCAGTTAGATAGGATTTTCAAGTGGATGTCATAATAAAACCACGGGTTTACCTTTTTCACCCCTATACAAAAAATTACTGAATTTGTACAACTCCTATTAAACATACCTTTTCCTAGCTTGGTGAAAAATGTATCATTTTCAAATTTGTAACAAGTGTGGTATTTTAGCATATATAATATTTATTGCCATTTACATCCTCATTTTAAAAAAAGAACTAAGAATTCAGACTCTACTATGCTGAACTCTGCCTTTTTCCCCCCACCCCGTAACAGATTATGCCTACTGTATCACTCCCCCCAAAAACAATTAAAAATTCTAAGTAAGATTTTATAGTTTAGTTAAAAGGGAAGAAATGCAAATGTGGATTTAGAGCTTTTTGTATAAATCTCACTATATTTTATAAACTTGTTGTTTATCGTAACACTGTTTATTGATCAAATAAATGACGCACTGCTATCTAAAATTTCCATATACACCATTAAAAATCCAAAGTTGATATGATACTGAACCTTAAATCTTCAAGAGTTCAAAAAAGACAGTTTATACATGTACAGCACACAACAGCAGACACCCCTAGAATACCAATTGCCAGTCCATGATGCGTACAAAATTACAGGTAAGCATTCATTTCACTGTTTTCATTGTGCAGGAGAAAAATATTTCTTAGTGGAGACAGAAACTCAGCTGGTGAATTTCAGATATCATCTTCATCATCTTCATCCTGAGAGGATCCTGCCTGATTGGATGCACTGGCTGAGGCAGCAGCAAGCTGTGCTTGTTGGGCTGCTTGTTGCATCTGTAGCCACTCCTGCTGTGCCAGTTCTGCTTGCTGTTGTCTAGCCTAAAGACAGGAATTGAATTGTTAAAGCTTTTCAGTAACTTGTGAAGAATCTTTAGAGCACCTTAGCTTTAAGATGAATTTTATTTCTACAGCTTTTATTAATTGCACTTGCCTTTGCAACTTGTACAAGATGTTCAGCTAACTTCTCTCTGATCTACAATATAAACAGCTTTTTTTATACAGCCTTTTAACATTCTTGCTATCGACAAAACATCTTCTTCTCCAGTAGCAGAAGGGATACTGAGGGATACTTGAGCATTTACACTTACAAAAACAAAAGACAAGAGCTACTGTTCTTAACTTCCAGCATAAGGATAATACAGAAATACTTCCTAATGAAAAATAAAAAGCTAGGTGAGGCAAAGCAATGGAAAGCTTAAACTTCAATCCTAAGATAAGAACAATCTTTCTTTGCTTTGTTGATTACAATACAAACACTAAAGCTAACAAATGTGCTGTCCTCCAATTGTGTTCCACAGACTGGCTATTTCAAAAAAGTCATCTCTGCTAAGTTCTCAAATGAGGATGTGCAAATTGAGAAAGTCTTTGTTGAGAATAATATAGTCCTTTAACTACATGAATGAAAGTTACTGGCAAAACATTGCGAGTAGTTCAGCTACATGCCCACTCACTTTTCTGTCGAGAGCTTTCACTTCTTTTCCAGCAGACACTACTATTGAAACAGCATTCTAGCTACCTGTGTTCAGGAACAGTCACAATTTCAATTTTTGTTCTGTGTAAGCATTAGAAAGAATATCTGGAAACTAAAATCCTCACTTTTCTCCTTTTAAGGATCATCATTAATATTGTAATAAATCCCTTGCCAACTCCATTTCATCCATTGAATTTTCCTTTTTTTCCCCAGAGATCCGCAAATTAGGCAGTTTTCCAGACTTCAAGAAGCTCCAGAACGATGTTTTTGAAAATGATCAGAAAAACAGTTTATGTACTTAATATAAATTGAAAAAAAAATCCCAAATTGTAAATGTCAATTCCTTAGTCTATTCTAGAATAAAAAGAACAAAATTACAGAGGTAAAAATCTCTACTTGGTAAGGACTTTTCATTAATTTCAACTTTAAATGATAGCAAAGTTACAAAGCTTTGATACTCTGTAGTTTTAAATACAGAAAGACAACAGCATTTGTACCCATGTAGCATAAATACTTTCACACTACATAACAACAGGGCTCCCTATTGACCGTGCTACAATTTTTTTTTTCCTAATTTTCAAATGGCTAAAAAAAGATGCAATTATATGTCAATACGGATAAGCATGAACAAAATGATCTGTTCAGTGTGAAGTACTGAGCCTCTGATTCTTAGTGCATGCACGTGCATCACCTTGCTGACTGTACAGTAAACTTAACTGTAGTAAGGTCAGTAGGATTGTACTGGCTAAAAGCCTTTAGCATGATCTGTTGACCTTATTCTTTATTTGCTCTCGCCATTCCAAAGTTTATTTGTTTGTTTGTTTTTTTCCCTCCCAATCTGTAGTGAGGGATACTTCCCATTTCCAAATCACATTTGTGAAGACCTTTATGTTATACAGATACCCATGGACATACATTAACATTGGGATGTATCATTCCACTAACTTTAGGTATTCAGAGTCCTGCAAGCTGTGGGCATCCAAGCACTTACACTATTAACAGGAAAACATTTTTAAGACTGGAGCAGGTACTTTTACCACTGAAGCAGTCAGCATTAACATGATGATCTAGAATGCTAAAAATATGAAACACTCATATTTGTAAATATTTCCAGTATTTACTAGTTTTATTGGAAATTATATTTCCAAATAAATATTTCCAATACTAAATGACCTTTTCCAATAACACATCACAACTGATATTTTTGGTAGACGTAAATATATTTAGACATTAGGGCATTGTATTTCAAAATGAGAAACAAGCCCACATATCTCAACAGGACAGTCTTCAGATAAAATGGGGTTTACATAAGGTGGCAATTGTTTATTATGATGCTTACTACTTTTATTTTACTTAGGAACTAGAATTCCATCAACACTTTTTTTGTTACTTTTTATTTTGTAGACCATGTTAACTTATCTGAAAAAAAAATAAGGGTGGAAGAAAACAGGTATCAAACTGTTATTTGTAAATCCAACTCATTTCAAAAGATAATCTGTTGGTCTTTCTAATGCCAGTGTAGGCAGACAAAACTCAAGCAAATGAATTCATTCCAACTATAGTGCTGCAGGTTAACAAGAGCCACGTGGTATGCAGAAGCTTCAACTGCCTTCAAATTTATCATGTACTAAAGATAAACATAGGCAGAATTATCACATAATATGAGATATAGTTATTAATGTTTTGGCATGATATAAGGGTAGTAAAACCAGAGGAGAGGAGGTTGCAATAATCACATGGCAACACAACTGAAAAATGCATCTTCACAAGAAGAAATTAAAAAAGTAAACTGTCATAATAAGGCTCACGCCTCAAGTAAGAGAGGAAAAATAAAAGAAGGTTCTTCTCATGTGGCTTAGTGGTCTTATTTTGAAACAAAGAAAATTAGAGGAAAAGATGCTGCAGGAAGATAAATACTTTTTTTTTTTTTTTCCAAAATTTAAGCTTGGAGTTGTTTGCAAACTCTCTGCAAGTCTTATTCACCAAAATACAAAAGTTGACATGAACCAGCACCTTATTTATTTTCTTCAGTTTCCCCAATTCAAACGGGCCATGGCCAACAGCATCTAAAACGCCACAGCAATCTACAGTGAATAGGATACTTCCAGAGGCTTGCACATGTTTTTGCTGCACTAGATCTATGGCATTAATAATTCTAACCTCATGTATACCAGTACTGGCTCACTTACTTTTGCAAATAATTCCTGTTGCTGCCTTAGAAGTTCTTCTTCTGGAATGCCAAGGTTTTCCAAGCGCGAACTGGCCTTTCTTCTCTTTAGTGCTACTGTTTTGCATTCTTGTAAGACTTCTTTTACTTCACTGATATAGGAGCCAAAACCCAAACTTTCAAGTGCTAAAAAAAAGAAAAAAAGAAAACATATTGTTCACCTTTTATAAGACTTCTGATAGTAGGTGTCAAATTACTTATTCAAAAGTTCTTCTAAATAAAGGTTGTCAGTTGAAGCGTTCTTCTTTCATCAGCTGATGAAACACCATTTTGGTAACGATCTGACAGCTCTTTTCCCTGTCTCTTCTAAATCTTTTTTCATAGTATCAAAATAGAAAAAGTAAAGTAGCCCAGTACAATTATAACCAGTCTGCATTTGATGACAATCCAGGAAACGTTTCTGAATCTCTTATTTTTCCTAACAAGACAAGCATTATTCTTGAAGACATTTTTAGCCCAGATTCTACATACCAGAATCAAGCAGGTAATACACAAGAGAGAAGTCCTTCCTATTTGAATTGTTCGTCTTTAATCTCTTAGGGTCTCTATCTTGCCAGTTTTGTTGCATGTTATTAATAGATGGTAAAATCAGCTACGTGCCACAACAGCAGAAATATGATGCATGGAAAGTAGTCATAGATCTTCAATTAAGGCAAAAATAATGGATATTACTTAATTATCTTTGTTGCATTTATCCCTTTATATCTAAATTCACATTTTAAAATGTCAAACAATTTAACAAGATCATATATTTATAACAAGATCATACACCTATAAACGATATATCATCTTTTCCTTTTTTTTTTTTAATATTTTTAGAGAGAAGTTACTTTCTTTAGTCCTATATGCAAACATGTTTGGATTTTAATTCCTATACTTTCACCAGGCAGAAAGAATAACAACAACCAACAAAGTAGTCATCTCCTGCAACAAGTCTTTCCAAGAATGAAAAATTCAGGCAAAGGACAAGCAAGTGACCCAAGTGCACACTGTTTCTTGATTCATTTATTTACCTCCATATGCCTACAACCTCTGCAACAAGGAAGCTATTTCAAAATACAGTAAAAATATTACATGAACCCCAATTTTATTAGCAACAAGTCTCAGCTTATTAAAGCAGCTAGTCACCTCCAGTGTTAATACAAATTACAATTTCCCTTACAAGATGAGATCTTACTTTACTACAACCTTATGTTACAAGCTATTGAAGAAATAGTACTAAAACAAACTACACAACAATTAGCATTAACAACTTGTCACAATCAAGCTCTTATTTAGCTCGATTCATTTTACAACTCTATTTTCGTTTTGTCAGAATCCTTTCCTGCCCATGAGTAAGGAGGCACAGCACTGCTCCATGCCAAAGACACCCTGCACGTTTCCAGCTTCCACCCTGTGCCCAGGAGACACTCAGGGCATTGTCTTCAACACCACAGTGCAGAGCAGCTGCCTAATCGCACAGCACTAGCGCTCCCTTAACACATCTCATTTATTTGGAAAATGAGTTTAGACAATCCTCAATTCTACAGGGAAGAAAAAAAAAGGCTAATTAAATTACTTAAATTACTTCAGACACAGTATATGAGTTCAGCTTCAGCTCATTCAGCACATGAAGAAAAAAGAAAAAAGACAAGCAAACAAAAAATTGCTCAGTTTCCATTCAGTTTCCATAGAATCACCAAAATCCTTCAAGCACTTGTTTAACATGACCTCAGCAGACAGGCAGACAGGAGGTAAATATATGCTTCACAGTGCAGAACTGATTGCCTAAGAGGCTCATAAATGCCTCCAAAACACTTAAGAGCCCAATGAATGTTAAAACTTAAAATACATGCATTAAACTACTACTCCAAGTCATAATTCATGTTTTTTAAAGCATAAAAACCTTAATCCTACAAGTCTAACTTCCTTCAGACAAACCCTCACAGCACATTCATAGATACTCATCAAGAGAACAATGACTGTGATCAGGCTCGGCAAGCTCCTTCACTGGAGCATGAAGGACTGCCTGGTCTAAGGGAGCAGCAAAGCATTTTTATAGAAACTTTAAACACAGTAATAGATTATAGGCAATACATTTTTAAATCTTCCAGAAACAAATCAAGGCTTACAAAACGCATGTATGAAAAGAGTAAGTATCTCTTTATAAAAGCATGGAGCATCCCTCCACAGCTTCCTCCCTTCTTAAGGGCTTTTGGGCCAGATTTCTGATTGCTTAGTACAGCACATTTAGTTCTATGTTTATTTTTACTAAAGCCAGGTTGTGGATCTGTGGCATTTTTTTACTCCCTTTTAAAAATAAAATGAATTTCCAATGTGAGACTTGAAACATTAACAATTTGTTGTATTAAATGCTAACATAAGCCCTATTAGCATCTTAACAGTTCATTACGAAATGCTAAAAGATTCCTAATCAGTTCATAGCCTATCTTATTGGACAATTTTATGTAGACAAAGTAATCAGCTTCAGAAAAACTGAGTCAACATCTCACCATTTTCAGAAGTCAAGACAACTTCCTCAAATACAGAGCTCTCATAGCTGCACATAAGAAGCTCTCGTAACTCCACCAGGTTGGGCTATTTGGATCATAGTCTAACATGGAAGCCAACTGGATTCGCAACACAGCTATTTCACCAGAGACACAGAACAATCTCTACACAGACTGCTACACAGCCTTGGTGCTCTGGGCATTCTCCAGGCAAGCTGCTTTGTGTTTTGCTGCTATTACTGAGTGTTTGGCACTGTCTGAGCATGATCTTCCATGGCCTGGGAGCAGTCATGGCTGTCCTGTCCCTGTGCCGGTCAGTTGTTTGTGCTACCACAGAGAGACAGAGCAGAGAATTCCTCTCTCTGGATGTGGCCCAACCGATAGGGGATCTGGTTCAGCTCACGGCCACACAACCAATTTTGCTAAAACAGCAAAGGAACAGGCATCTCATGTGCCACTACTCAGGACTGTGACAAACTGTAGTTTCATATTACCTCCAACTTACCAAATTCATATTACCTCCAAATTACCTTGCCACCACAAGGACCAGTTCTACCTTCTTTCCTCTTCTCCTCCCCATTGCAGGGTCTTCCCTGCCCCTTGCACCAGCCCCAAGTGTGTGTCTACAAGAGTCAGATCAACAAGCTCACCTGATAGAGAACTGTGTGCACAGAACAAGCCTCCTTTTTGGCAATAGTTGCTGTTATAGTGGACCAGGTGCACCCCGGCCTCATTTTACTTCTCAATAAACTGATTTAAGCAATTGAGAAGTCTTAAAATATTTAGATGATCACAAGACAACAATATTTTCTATTATTGAATTTGTTAACATCATTGTGGCAAAAACACACCAAGAGGTACTCAAACTAGCAAACATCTAGGATGTTTGAAGATGTTATTACAGAATTGCTGAAATGCTATTTCTATATGCATATAAATTCACCACTTCTAAAGTGATCTAAAACCTCACACCCCATCAAGATAAGGGGCTACTAACTAACAAGTACCTGGATGAAATGAATAGTTCCTGCAAAACCTTAAAGATAGGACATTAGTAAATCCTGGCACAACTCCTATCTCTGCAACATTACAAAAAAGATATATTTTCAAGTTTCATTTGCTAACACATGACTAAAATGGACAGATTTTATTTGAAACTACTATTTTATTTTAACTCTTGCTTTTGACGAATCAAAGATACAGAAGAAGGCAGACACTGGCCCTTACTTGGAGACCACCTGCTGATGACATAAGGTACAGTCCAAACATTTTAATTTCCACTTACTCTTACAATTTTGGATAGCCTATCCAAAAAAAAATGAGGTCCTTGTTTTCAGAAAGGCAGCATGATTTTCAAACAGCAATAAGTGAAAGATTTTCAAGATCTACTTCTATAGATCAGAAAAATACTTTAAGTGAACTATTTACTGTTCTCAATCTTAAAGACTATGTTTTTACATTAAGGGCTAAGATCTTTTGGTGATTGCTTGAAGATACTTTCTGGGCATTAGAAAGCATCACATCAAAGCACAGTTCTGTGCACAAGCACAAGTTTTACCCTTTACATCCTGAACGACTATAACAGAGTTCCTTTTCTGCACTTCCTGTTGCCAGTTTAAAGATTCATCCTCAGTTTACATTACAGCTCATGTACAGCATGTATTTTTCTTCTATTATTCATAATCCAGTCAGGTATGGAAATGTTGCTGGTCAGCTAGGAGGCATCAGATAAAAAGAATCTGATTCTTTTTTGTCTGGTTGGCTTGATTAAACAATCAAATATTGTACTATTGAAGAAAAGAAAAAGAAACCATATTCTCCTCCCCATAGCTTGATACCTTTGCAGCTCTAGAAATAGCTCAATTAAAGCCAATTCTTTGTGCCAGCTCTGCTAGGCAGCAGACTGAGCCTCTCTGCCGTTCGCAGCGTTACTGCTACCAGCTCAGCTGCAGCGCACACAGGGATCACCGACCTCTGCTTAAGCAGCAACACGAACCAAATGAGACACGTGAACTGATGCACTGGAGATTTGGGTATAAGGTTAAAAACATCTCCCAGTTTGGAGCAGAATTCATGGCAAAAAACAATGAATGAGAGAGAGAACTCTCATTTTATCTAGCAAGCAAATAAACAACAAGAAAGGGGCGCAATGGCAGGCACGGGCATAAGCGTGTCCTGCAGCTAAGAGCAGTGCTTGATTTGGGGGCTACCGGGCAGCCCCACAGACCCAGTCAGGGGGCCCAGGCGCGCGCGGCCCGGCACGGAGCGCGCCCCTCGCCCCGGACCTGCCTTGGATGACGTGCTCAGGGGAGATGGTCTTTTTCTCCGACTTGTTGCAGATCTCGTTGGCTTCCGAGGAGATGAGGTGGATGAACTCGGTGCAGCAGTTCACCACGAGCTCGCGCGCGTCGTTGGCCACGCGCACGTTGGGCAGCGTCTCCTTGATCATCTTGTTGATGGCGGCGCGCGGTATAGTGAGGTCGTCGTCGTTGCCCGAGGACGAGGCCATGGCGGCCGCCCCGGCGGCGCTGCGCTCCGGCGCACGCGGACTCGGCGCCGGCGGCCGCGCGAGGCTCCAGCGCGCGCCGGGCCGGGCCGGC
>JAUBOD010000901.1:1030886-1047900 GCA_032353885.1 Nothura maculosa | reverse complement strand
GGGGCGGGGCCAGCGCGGCCATGGCCGGCCCGGCCCGGGGATGAGGGCGGGTCCCAGGCCGGTCCCGGCTCCTCCCGCGGGAGCCGCCCCGGCGGGAAGGGCTGCGCCCCGCGGCTGGCCATGGGCTTTGGCAAGAAACGGAGCACTGGAAGGAGGGATTTTATTTAGAGAACCTGCAGCAAAACTGCTGCTGTCCCTAGGTGAGGCAGCAGCGTCCCAGTGCGCTAAAGCGACACTCATAATACAGCATCGTATTAACATATTGTAGCTTCAGCTTTGTGAAGGAACGAGTTGTTTTTTTCCATGCGGCAAAGCCCGGTGCTACTGCGCTCAAGGGAATACTGATGAAACAGTTTTGATTTGAAATCTGTAATTTACATACAATGCACAACTCGGGCTATGTTATGTGCTAGTAAGTGAAGAAGATTGGATCCATATTAAACACACAAGCATTGGTTAACGTCACTATCCCATAAAACACATTTTCATCTATCATAGACAAGAGCTAAACTAACTGACCCTGACGTTAGAGGACTGCACTTTCAAGGCTCTGGAAAATGTAAAGTTTAAAATAACTTAATTGAGCTGAATATCTTAGCTAAGCTTAAACAACATCCTGAATGCCTCTTAAACAGCTGATATTCAGGAACCGCATACTGCTTGAAGTGGCATTTATTGGGAAGGTTTTCCCAGGTCAAAGCTCTTTCTACTTCTCCACCTTAGCAGTTTGATAAAGTTAAGACTTGCGCTGAAGACTTTGTCATGATGAAAAACCATTTTGTAGAATATATCAATGGGTAGATCTCCGTTGGGATCTGCGTACTTCAGAGTCGTCATCGGCGTATACAAGGTGTTGGTCTGATGGCGAAAAGGTGGATTTTCCGCAAGAATTATCTTTACTGTGTGCTGCCAAGAGGAGAAATTAAAATTTTAAAGAACTTTTTTTATCAAAATAATGATGTAAAAATGGTTTTCAGTTACACAGAGGAAGCATGGAGGAATACATTTTAGAGTTGTGCAAAATTTCATATGAAATTTTATTAGAATTTAATTAGAATTTTAAAACATCTTTAAGCCCAAAGTACTTTTTATTACTTCCAAATTGTATTTCTGTTATTCTGTACCATGTTGATGGCACCTTCCACAAGTATCCTGAACACTCCTTCAGATTTATACCCGTGTGCCCACAATAGCCAATGTCCTCTCCCCCCAACCTGCCTGAACTGTTGAGGGCTTCCAGCAGAAAGTCCTGAACACCAGAAAACCTCTCCCTTTCGGGAGTGGTGGTCTAGGGTACTGAGCAAACTTCACCCTGATGGAGGGACAGCTCTAGTGACACAGAGAGGGGCCTCAAGTAACAGTGGGAAGCCCACGTTGTACCTGGTGACACTGCGGAATGTCCCCCCTTCACCAGGTAACGCCCAAGTACATGTGTGCCCTCAATGCCATTTAAACTACAATTCACAATTATCTCTCGAATTCTTCAGTATTCCTTAATTTATTAAAAATAAATACATAAATAAATTTATTGGTGAGTTACCTCTGCAACATCCTCAGCACTTTGTCCCAGACTCTGGAAAATTTGTTTGTAATTTTTAAGGTAAATGTTAGTAAACATCTCAGCCGTTTCCTTGTCTGCAGCTGAAAGATCCATTTTCATTCCATCTTCAAAAACTTTTCTTTCAAACTCTGTGACCACTGGGCCTGGTTCAATCAGACTTAACCTGTTCAAAGACACACTTATTGATCCTTCTCATATTCTCATATAGTTTTGAGTACATGTTAGCAAGTGGTATGAAATGGTAAATTCTGCAATTTTCAATGCTAAAGGTAACTAGCATCTAAACTTTAACAATTTATTTTGTGTGAAGGATGTAAACATTTCTGTGCCTTTTGTGATGTAGTTTATATGGGTTCCTTAAAATGTTTCTCTGAGTAGGTAGTTTTAAGTCTTTATTCTGAATATATTTTAAAATATTTTTAAATGTAGTTTACATCTGTGATTCAATACTTACTGCAGCTTAAATTTGAGTGCCTGTATAGCTAAACTTTCGCAGAATCCTTCCACAGCAAACTTAGATGCAGCATAAACATCATTAAATAGGATACCTGATGGTACAAACAAAACATTCTGAGAATGTGATTGTATGCAATATTTTATATCATTTTATACCAATATAGTATCTTTTTTTAGTTAACTTATTAATATTTTAGGTTTAAGAATCTTGCATTTTCCCCAAATTTGTACAATTAAAACCAAAGAGAAGTCAGAGCACAGCTACTTGTTCCTGAAATTACATACTATGAAGTTTTATGAGAGGAGATTTCTTTTTCACATGTGATACAGCCGTTTAGACATGATGAGATTTCATCACATACCTTTGTACAGAGTGTAATAAATGTGCTTGCATTTTCTCCATAATCATTTCCATGAAGAAAATATAATACTATTATTAAACTTTGTTTTCTAGAGAATCTCTTAACAGTTGTGTTGGGGGTAAAAACTGATAGCCTACCCCCATTAGAAAAGACTATCCACTCTGCAAGTTTTGATGTTAAAATGTCTTGAGAGTAGTTTCATAGTAAAATGCTACTAAGATATGTATAGAGATATAAAATACCTAAAAAATGAGTGTGTGGATACATATATATATATATATACACACACACATACACACACACACACACACACAAAGGAGATCTAAGTGCTATACTTCTCATTGTTGGAACCTGAGACTTACAAAGTGCAACAGTTGGATATGCTATATTTTTTTTCAGGTGAAAAGAAGCAAATTTTAGATTTTGAATACTGAACTCTTATTAGTTTTAAACAAAGAAACAAAACATCTTTGCCTTGTATTCCCATAACACTGCTTATGATAACTATATGGCCACTCTTTCTCTTCTTCATGTCAGGTAAAATCTCCTTCAGGAGCCGAACCAGTCCAAAGAAGTTGGTGTCCATTACGGTTTTCATTTCTTCTATGCTCTGACATTCAATAGGTCCAATGAGTCCCATTCCTGCATTGCTAACTGCACAAAATGGAAGGCATGACAGTGAGCAAAAACCTCCATAAACATTAACTTGTGATTTTTAATGGAAAGCATTTAAGAACAAAATCAGAGTGCAAAATAAATAATGAAGACAAAAAGAGTGCTTATCCTGTTAGGAAAGCTTTGTGAATACACCCGTCATTTTCATTTCACTTTAAATTTTAAATTCAGTGTTAACACATAAGTTAAAATTAAAATTTCCTATTTTACTTTTTATCTTATTTATGTCTGATTAGTCCTCTCTATTTAAATAACAAAAATATTATTGGCAAATGAGCAAAGAGTGATCTATATTGGTTTACTGTTCAGTACTAAGAAGCTACAATCAATCAATTCCCATAGGAATGTAAAGCAGTCTTCAAATAGTGTAAGCAACTTTGATCTTACTAAAATATTAGCATTTATTTTTACCAAAATAGTATGAAAACACTTGTTATTAAATATATAAAATAAAACTATAATTGTCAATACAAACCCAGAATATTTTCATTTGCATTGTTTCTTTTAATACTTATTTCCCAAGTGCTATTACTTTCTTACTATAGGCATCTATTGCTTTGTTAGTAAATAGGGCTGTGCTTCATCTAAAGGGCAGAAACAGTTTTGTGTCTGAAGATAGGGATTTAGAATTAGTAAAAACTATCATCTTACCACAGAAAGCTTCTTTTCTGCAACCTCCTTTCTCCTTGTTAAAACGAGGAAAAAAAATCCTACCTCACAAGAGCCTGGTGAGATTAATCCACACATATCTGCATAAGCTTTAAGGATCCTGAACAGAATGCGCTATGTAAATATCATTACTTTGACCATTTAAAAATTGCACTAATGAAACTTCCCCCAAGCGTACAGAAGAATATCAAACAGAAAAGTGATGTCAGTTCATAAAATACATATCCAATACTTGCCTAACACATCAATCCTCCTGTCGGGGATGCTGTTCACACAAGTTCGAATGGACTCTTCATCACATACATCCAGCTGTTTGATCTCCAGGGTTTTGCCCAGCCTGGCACCTGCAGCCTCCTCGAGCGGCGCTCTCTTGGCCAGGTTCCGCATGGTGGCAAACACTGCAACACGCCAGCAGCGCCGGCCGTCACAAACACAGACACAGAAAAGGTCTCCTTTCTACGGAGCATTGGCACGTGCTGCTTTCACAACTACACCTTAAACACCAGCAACACGAATCAAATAAAGACTTGAAGTAGAAAGGCTGTTGAGTGATTTTTTTGGTATGTAAACATATCTTTCAAGTTCTGAATGCATTTTTTTTTTAATCACAGCCAAAATGTTTAGCAGATCAACTGTAATTTTATGAAAAATTGTAAGACATCCGCTTCCTCTAGATGCCAAAGTGTTTTTTTAAAGTAGTTATCAAAACAGAAGTTACCTTTATCATTATTCCGACCTTATTACCCTAACAATTATGAAGCTGCATCTAGTCTCTTAGCTGTAAAACACAGTGAGAATAACTGTATGGCACTGAATGTCCACATATGCTGTATTTGCCTTGTCCTCCATTTTCAGTCTTAACAAATATCCCTTTTTGGGGCAGACAAATAATTTCCAACCCTTTTGTTTATCCTGCAGCATTGGAATAATGAAATGTGCTTTAAGCAAAAAAATGCAGGTTTATGAACCTAAATTCATCTTTTTGCCCAGAAATTGGCACATACATTTTGTTCAACAAAAGTTTTAGTAGCATCAAGCAAAGCTAGTTAGACCTTAATGAACATCCAGGCACCATACTGCAGACATTTACAATTATTTGTTTTTTATGTTACTGTCCCCTTTTTTGTAATCAATTCAAGTAGGTATTCAGCTTCAATATAGTTACGGAAATAACATAAGCTTACAGAAAGTACTGTCATCTTCATTGCATTTTATTTTCTTGGGAAAAGGAAGAACTAGTAAAGGTATCACAAGATCAAAATCTATCACTTCTGGTCAATCACAGGAAAAAAAGAAGAGTTATTACTCAAACATCTTTTTGTAAAAACAAGTAACAGAAAAATCTTTACCTTTAAATCTTTTCTGTTCATCTCTCGCCATTTTTACAGCTAAGGCCAGACCAATTCCTGAGGAACAACCTGTAATGAGGACATTTCTCCTTGCCATTCTTTTCACTGAGCAGAACAAGCAAGAGTTTCTGCAACTCAGAGGCACAACAGCCTAAATGTAGCTGCATTGTAATCAGCCTTTAATGCTATCGCCAGCTTTCCTGAGTCAACAAATCTGAAAATGCACACCTGGACACCGCATGATTAAGGGGATAATCTCCATCTAGGCAAAAGCAGAAGCAGATGCTCCTGCATGAGCTTATAATCCTCATTATCACCATGGAATAATTTAATAAAGTTTTGTATTTGAAATGAGACATTCATGAACTACACAGATATTGTCCACATGTCTGTATTTCTATCAGAAAAATGTTTTGCAAGCCATTTGCGATGATTACCATCAGTCTGTAGTATTGAGTTCTCCAGATAAACAAAGGGGAAATAAACTGCACACAAAACATTATCTCTTTGGTCAATATGTTTAGGCTTGCTATACTGGAAGCACTCTCTCCATTTTTTTTTTGTGCAACAGAATACTGCATGGATTTATTCTCTGCTTCCTTACTGATGATTACATAAAGGCCTGCACCTACAAGTCATGAAAGGACCCAGAGAAAAGGTAAATTAAAAATGCATTTAAAAAGAGACAAATTATTTAAACAGATTGGTCACTATTTTTTTTTTGGCCCTATGCCCATCCAAGAATGGTGGCCAGAAAGATATCGGCCAGGCCAGCTTCGCACATCCTCACAGGCAACTGACAGGCTGCAAAAACATAAAGAACAAAGCACACACACACTCCTCCCCGCCCCCTCCCAAGCCAGCCTAATAGCTGGCTGTTTCAGTCTTGCAGAAAATATTCTGCAAGCTTCAGATACAGCCCCCAAATTAAGTAGCAGGGCAGCTGGACTGGCACTTTGGTGCAGTTCACCTTTGATACACAGCAGCCATCGACAGGCTACAACGCAGAAACAAAAATCAGTCTCTTGGGAAACTTAATTATTTTTCTGTAGCCCGGGATATCTTTATAAGCAATTAGCCTTCTCTATAGCACTCAGCTAACTGCAATGCAATCTGTTACACTGAGAAAAAATATTCCAGGGGTCAGAGAACTCATGTTACAAGAGTTTAGAAGAATGAACTTAGTGTTCCAAGATTCCTGTAAATGCGAATTGGGTAGCAGCTCAAGAAAAGCAGGACCCCCTGGAAATATTTCACCAAAGTGACAGTGTTAGGAAGAAAATTCCTGTTTTGCATACACAGGCATATACACTTGGATAGTTTAACAAGTGGAATCATTAACTTCTCAGGAAAGCAGCAAAATAACCAGACAGCATGCCTAATTTATAAGAAATTTAACTATGATTCCACCTACTTATCAGGTTTGACAGCTTTACTCGAGAAAGCAATGTCCGGATAAACACTTTCAGTGCAAACAGTATTTAGCTGATTCAGTTATTAGGCAAAAATGCTTCTGCTGCTCAGGCACATTTATATTTAGTGCGCTCAGGAGGGGCAAGTGAGGCTTTACGCAACGATGCTAGTGGAATTCTGCTACTGTTATGATACAACTGTAGTTAAGGACAAAATCCTAGTTGGAAAGGATTAAATATTCCTTTCCTTCAAAAAAATTAAGCTGAAATTTGCTGCATAGATTTCTAACCTGCAGGCAAACTGCTTTGTTTAAAGGGGGTGAGGCAGGAAGGGGGAATACTTTAAAATATTTGTTGTTTGTTTATTTCACTTATTACATTGGTCAACTTAATTCTCAAGTTTTCAATTTACTGTTATATGGAAAAATAAATCCTCAACCTGAAACACATATGTAGGTAAACCAATTAAACCACTTTTTTGCTGCATCATAGTTTTCATAATGGCAAAGTAAATTATGCAAAACTTCAGAAGCACAGAAACGAGGTATGTGTATCTTTATCTTTCAAAAGTAGCACAATGTGTGTGTGGTGCTGCTGAACTACCAAAAGCAGAGCAGCTACAGTGTGAGCAGATTTCTGTAAGTGGTGAACAGGACCTACCACCTGCCACAGAAGCTGGCATTCCTCCTGCTGTAGTTACTGAAATACAAAAGCCAGTTTTGCTGCATCAAAATATCCTCTAAATAACTAAACATAATTCAGGCTTAATCTTTAAACTGTAGTACATTCATTTTTCTTCCTCCTGCTCTATGTCAAGTAGCTTTGCTAATATGATTTTATGAATTATATATAGCAAGATTTAATGTATGGAAGCCATATGGGCATTACATGCACTCAGTTCAGGCAATCAGCCAGATTTTCTGACTCTCACAAATACAAAGGTTAAGGACAGCCAAAGCATTTGTGTATGTGTAATACATTTGGAATGTGTAATGTGTGTGAAGGTTTAACACATTTGGAAAGCTAGCAAAAATCATCATTTGGAAGGCATGATTTAATTTATTCAAAGTAGCTTTTGTATGTAATCTTCTGAAAACAAAAGAAAACCCACAAAACAAACTTCAGCCTTCAATGCCTGTTTTATATTTCTTTTTCTTTTTTTTTTTTTTAACCCCTGAAAGAAATCACCTGGAGTAAAGCAATCAGGTTTTACCAGAGTGTCTATTTACGGTCTTGATCAAATCAGTCTCCTAGAATATCTTACAAACCTGTCAATTTTAATAAGATATTGTTTCTGCACTTTGGATACATACAAAAAGAGAAATATTTCAGATCAAAAACTACAAAGTAATACCATTGCACTCTTAGAAATCACATGGGGAAGCCAAGTACATGGATTAAAATGTCAGTAAAAACATAACAGCTGAAATATATGCCTACAATTCAAGATACTTAAAATTAAAAATTTATTTCTCAAAAACAAAATAATAATTACATCAAGGCAATAATATCAAACACACTTGAAAAAATAAAAAGGTTGGCACTTGTATCACACACACACTCATTATTTACAACTCTTCCATATTACAATTTCCTCTTTGAATGTAGTGCTGCATAAGGTGCTGCCTGAACACAGGCAGCAAGAGCTTGTGTGGGCTACTGTGTCCAACGGGAGACCTCCTTCCTTCACAACTCCTGCCCCTGGAACAAAACGTCTGCGATCAGAATCTGCCTTTCCACCTCCCTGCTGAATTTACCAAATGTAAATATATTTGTTGCAAGATCCTACTTTTCACAGTGAAGATTTCTCTTACAAAATTAAGCAAAGTAACTGCAGAAGTCCCAAGTCCATGGATTCTTTTTAAAATCATTATCTAGGCTAAATGGATTATAATGTTTTGATTGTTTCTTTTATGATTGAAGTTAATTTGCTTTCAAAATCAGGATCACTTAGAAATTTTTAGTATAAATTTGTTCTCTTGCACATGAGTAGGGAAACATAACGCAGATCAATTTGATAAGTAAAAATACAGAATACAAATATGTTAAAAATACATTTTCATGCATTGTTTGGACTGTTCTGCACAAGATAGAAATTTCTGATAAAATCTGACTGCGTTATTGTCTATACATTCCTAAAGAGTAAAGTCTCTAAGAATTCAGAAGACTTTTTTTTTTATAAAACTACCAATAATATTGAAGTATTGAAGTCAGGAAAGAAGGGGAAAAAATTATCATTTATAGCAGCACAATTTGGTAAAAGTCTCATTAATATAATTATTCTGATTTTACAACAATACAAAGAAAAAACAGAAAAGCACATTACTAGTTTCTATTTTTAATTTCTAGTGGCTTGGCAGACGTAGAAAAAACACTTGAACAAGTTGTACTTAGTTGTTTGACACTTCACTTTTACAAGTTAAAAAAAATAAGCACCAAAATAACAGGAGTGTCTGCAGATCAACAAAAACAGTCTCTCTAAGAGATGATCCATGTCAGCTATGATTACATTAGCCAGTACTATGGCACAACCAAAAGGATGTATGAAGCAGATGAGAACAGAGTTGGCAAGAACCCGTTGCCCACAACCACGTGCGTTGCAGGGTTTTACTTCCCAGTGGCATCTCTGCTGCTGCCACATTCTGTCCTGGACATGGACCTTGGACCTCCTTCTTGCACTGGTGCAGTACCACTTCCAGTTGGTTTTCATCAAAAAACTATCCAGTTCATAATGCATAGATAGGGATCCCGCTAGTATCTGGCAACAGGACCTTGCACTATGGCTGCTGTTAATTTTAGGTACAATAGCCATTATGTTGTTTGCACTTGTTCAGCCTTAGCTAGGTGATTATTCTTTAATGAGAATGCTATTTATAGTGCACCCTGACATGTAAAGGTAGTACATAATGAGCTTATTGCTCATTGAACAGAAGACTCTTATGCTAGCTTCTGTTTAATTTTATACTATGATTAGGTGCATCATTTTCCTCATAGTAATAAACAACAAAAATGTATATATTTTTGCACAAATACATTTTAAAAATGATGTATGCATGACTATAATGCATGGCTATATGTATATTAATTTAGATTGAATTGCAACAAAATATCCAACTCTTACATGATATGTTGCTCCTGTATAATCCTTCCACACGGGGAAAGAAAAAAAATGTGATCCTGTAATATCCAAGGTGTTAGATAGGACTAATGTTTTAGGTCTTGTAGGCCTAAATATATATGAATCTCTTCAGCTGTTTCTTGTTTGTCATTAATGAGAAAACAAAATAAAAGAGAATATTGAAAAAAAATGAGCATTCTCTTTCTCCATTGCTTCTGGTAACAGATTATCTGAATACTAAAAAATGTTCTATGTACAGAATTTACCTTCAATATTTTATGTATGCATAATTAAATCAACTTACCTTGTCAGGTAACTGTTCACTTGCAGCATGAACCATTTCATCTCTGATCTGAAGTTGTTGCCGCAGATTACTGACCTTATCTTGAGCCTCTTCTAACTCTCTCTTCATCTGTTGCAACCGTCCACTGAGATGGCAAGAACCAGATTTTGGGTGTTCTGTTGAGAGGTGCCATTTTGATTGCTCTTTCTGATGAGCCATCTTCTAATATTTAAGAAATATGACAAAAACATTGTGAGATTTACTTGATATTAAGCTTTGTCAATCGAAGTACTCTACTTACTTGATAAATCAATTTTCCAACTTACTATTATTAATATAATTCTATTTTTTATTTTAGGAAGAAACTGTGCCCATTAATTTTCCATAGCAACGAGTTCCATTTTTTTTTTTTTTTTTTTAAATTGGGAAAGGACTCCAAATTCCCACAAAAAGAAAAATGAAAGGCTATTCTGAATGCTCAGCAAGCTTTTTCCACCACTTCTGTTTGGAAAATTCAGAACTTCCAAGGGTTGTACTGCACAGTTTTGTTGAGATCTTCCATCACAGATCAAAGCAAATAAAGAACGATTCAGCTGAAAAATCTCAACATATAAAGGGAAAAAGAACAAGAGAAGACCACACACACACACACACACACACTTGTACACAGAGATCCTTACAGCAAATACCTTGAGTGCATAAAGGCAAGCAATAGAGCATTTAGAAATCTTTATCTAGAATTAAAACAGAATGTTTCTGTGGAAGATTTGTCAGCCTGCAATAAATACATTACTAATGGAGAAATTTTTTTCTTATAACATGCTTTTAAGTATGATTTTTAAGCAAAGCAGCAGCCATATAGTATTCTCCATGCAGCCATCGCCCCTCTGTGACATATTCCATTTCTATGTAGAATGCCACTGAAATCTCGTGTTTTAACTATTTAGCTAGGTTGAAAATATTTTTTAAATTCCTTTTCATTCATCCCAAGTCTTTCAAGGCAGATGACAGGAACAGGTATATTTTCATTATCTTGTCTATACCATTTCCAGCATAAATGGTAAATGGCACAAGGATTCGGTTAGAGTTGTAAACTTTAATTAGAAAGCACATTTATAAAGGTGCCTCATGGGATTTTAATTTTTGACATTTTTATTTATGGAACCTTTTTTTCTTGTTAAGATTTTCATCCATGAGTATTTCTTTGATCAGAAAGAGATGTAACAGGAAAATACCCTTTAGTGAACTAACATCACACTCAAATCTAACATAAGCAGAATTGCAAGAGCCATTTCAGTTGTAATATTTACCTCTAGCTGACAAGCATCATTTAATAAATCCAGTTCTGCAGAAAGCTTTTTTATCTCAGATTGCATTCGTGCTTCTAACTGAGCTTCACGAGCTTGAGCAGCACCAAGTTCTTCTGCCAAACGTTTTGCACGAGATTCCTGAAAGACAGTGATATTTATGAATCATGTCTGTAACAAATGGTGTAAATGCAAACTATTATTTGAACTGGAGCAATCACAAGAGGTAAGAGAATCTAAGTTTGTGTCTCATGTGAGGAAGCACAGAGGTCAGCCATTTCCCTATTTGCTCATAGGGAATCAGCAACTAAACTAAGGACTGAAACACAGCAGTCAACAAGCTATAAACTACTTGTTTAGCTTCTAGGACTAAGCCTAGCAAATAGAAGCAGTATAGAGTCACATCCCCTTGACTAGACATTTGCTTGCAGTAAATGTTGTAGTACATTATATAGTCAAGCAAGACACGTTAGAATTTAGAATAGTTCCCAGAGATTACACACAGACAGGAAAGGATTACCTCAGGCAGGTGATTATGAAGTTGCTTTTATAAAATATTATTAATATCTTTAAGAGATATGAGAACACTCTTCCAAAGCATGGTTAGGATTATATAGCTGGGCCACTAGAGGTTTCTAGAGACTGGTAACTGGCAAATCAGGAAGACAAAGTAACTGTGTTTTTGCAAATGAATGTACCTTTCTCTCTTATAATCTCTTTCATGCTTATTTTATTCTTTAATGACTAGTACTACAATTCTACATCTGCATTCTGTTGACATGTCTTCAAAAATAGCACCTACATGAATTGGATAAGAAGGAAGAGAGAAACAGAGACTAACTCAAGTCAAAACTGGTAGCCTGCATACAAGTGCAGAAGCAGAACTGACTTTCCTATATGTAAGACTGTATCTTAACAAGTATTTTATTTTTATTTATGTCTTACAAGAAAGCCATGAAATTACTAATTTATACACATATAACTATTAGGCAAAGTAGTTATCATGCTCCAATGAATCTCACAGTTCATCAGTGAAAAAACATGGAGATATGCACATCTTTTCTTTCCATTTTCTCTGCACTGGCTACTAACCCGTAGTATCATAAAAGAGAGGAGTAGCTATATTCAAGAGAGAACAGGAACTGCAGCTGGGTCTGACCTGTGTATGGGAAAGAGCAAAGACAGTGGGCAGACAGCCATTGCATGAGGTTCTGACTCAGTTCAGTTCCTTGTACAAACTAAGTTATGGAAACAGTTCAGCTATTTCCCACTTCTGTTCCATGCAGCAAAGGAAACAACACTTTTTGCTGGACAGTTTGGTAAACTTGACAGGTTATTTTACAACTTGCTTCCTATTCAATCATTTTTTAATTTGGACATTTCTTATAGTTGTAATTATTAAAAAAATTCTTGGCGATTCTCTCTAAGAATCGAAACAAAGCTGCCATTTATGGTGAAAGTCAAAGAAAAGAAAAAGGAAAAAGAAAAAAAAGAAATCCTAGATGCTCTCAGCCCCAAACAAAACTACAACCTTTCCAGAAACAATCATAGTTTTCAATAGCTAATTCTACTATTGCAGAAAATGTATTTGGAAATGCAGTCACCTTTTCTTGGGACAGATGATTTACTTCTTCCAATTCGTGTGAGAGCAGGTCTGCTTCCCTTTGAGCCTCAACCAGCATTCGACGAGTCTCCATGAGTTCCAAGCGAGTCTGCTGCAGCTGCTCTCGTTCCAGCCTCAACTGCTGCCCCAAATCTAATGCTTCCTTGTACTGGTCTCCAATGCAATTCTCCTGATCTTTCACTGTCTGTGATGGGTAAGTAACAGCAGATCTCCAAGAATACACACACAGAACAACTTGCATTCATGCTTCCTTGCACGGAAAAACAAAACAAGCCCCAAACACACAAAACTGAAAAAAGATGCAACCTTCTTTTTGATATTTGTAGAGTCTAAAAGGTTGCAAAGACAAGACATATCACACCATATCTCATCTATGGTCCACTTAAGCCTAGGGCCCTACCTCTCACAATAGGCTAATATAGATAAAAGGAAGATGCAACAACACTTCACAATGAAATTTTGTACAGCAACACAGTCACAAAAATAGTGTATTTTTAACTCGTATTAACAAGTTGTTAATTCAGGCCAGAAAACAAATATTTGTATCATTCTTAAAGTAAAATTTAGCTGCCTCCTCTATGTGAATGCTCCTGCTCACTCTACAAAATCTTTTCTAGTTCCTCTAAGTGCCCTCAGTCTCAGTGTTCTTTTGATGCAAAAGCTAGACAGTTAAGGCATAGGATGCTCTCATTATAGAGTTTCCATTCATTTGTTTCAATTCATTTCAGGGAAAACCTCCATATCGAGTACATCAGGTTAGAAAATAAGATAATCAGTTTTGGAGTTTTTTCTTCCCCACGAATTTATCCACAAAACAAAGCATTAAAGTGTGCTATTATATTTGTTTATTGTTATACCTCTAAAATGGTTCTAGTACAATATTCATCAAATAGCAAGATAATAATTACTTAGGGAGAAGAAACAACACTGTTATTTTAAAGAGACATTCTACAGGTCTTTTTAGGCATTATGGTAAATAGTGAAAATTTATAAACTGCTTAAAATGAACTTAAAGAATTTCAGTAGATAATCCCACAATATTTGTGGTGTGCAATGTTTAGGGAGGAGGCTCTTTTCTTACCTTGTTTATTAAACTGACAAACAAACAATAACAACGAATTGTTTAGTGACCTGGGATGAAAAAAGCCTGTGTAGCCAAGTAACATTTTACCTTTTCAAAAGCTGCTAGCCTTTGTTGATTTCTTTCAATTTTTTTCTTCAACTGATTTATTTCTTGATCTCTCTGGAGCAGTTCAAACTCTTTTTCACGAAGCTCATCTTTAGAATGCTGAAGTTTGCCATCTAAACTCTCAATCTGAAAACATAATGCAATTAAATCAGAACAAATATTTCACCAAAATCACGATGAGGAGAATAATAGATTAGAAGTGCTGTCAGTATTACCTCTGTCTTTGGGTATCCTTGCCAACTGTTGGTAAAATAAAACATAAAGTTTTCTTATTTTAAAGGAGCAGTTTGATAGCTATACTGTCACACTTTGTTTACACTGGCATTTTCCTGCTATAGTTCAAGTGATAAAAAAAAAAAAAAGTAGTGCTAGCACAATATTAAGGTACTGCCTCCTTCCTTCTCCTCACAATAAGATACTCCTCTTGCTTTTTCTGTATTAAGCTTGTCTAGCTATTGTGTCCCAGGAGAAGGTATTCCCGTACCATTAACAGCCCTATTAGCATAACTGTGTTAATTGTTGTTATTGTGGGTTTTTTTATAATTTTTTTAAGGACAAGAATTACCTGTTTATTGCATTCCTTAATTTCTAACTGTGATTTCTCTAAATTCCCTTCTAATTGAATTATTTGTTGTTCCATTTCTCCTCTATGTTCACGAACTGTCATATCCAACTGTGTAATCTAGAGGTAAAACGGAAAAAAAAGAGAAATATTTATTTTGCTCTACTATGTAGAATTTAAGAAATGAATAAGAAATGAAAATGAAATGAAAGCATAAGAATAATCCCTTTTAGTCTCAATACATTCTCAAGTAGTCAATATAAAAATGCCACTTATCTATCTCTGGACTTATTTTCTCCTCCTGGAAGAAATTTCATCACAGCAAATACACTGTTTCATACAAGGGGCCATTATATATCTAGTGGAATATGCTCCCATGCAACCATGGAAAAGAATCTGTCATGTCAGAACCACTTCAGTGCAGACCCTTCCTTCATTCTATCAAACATCAAGGAGACACTATCTATCCTGTAACTAAGAAATTATGGAATAGGTTTAACATGAGGTTTCTGTTCTGCCGAAGTAGTAGTCTGTCTGTCACAATAGTGGCTGTGACCACTTAATCATAATAAAATGCAAGCTCTCAAAGGGATGTAATCTAATCTTGTTGACACAAAGCTTTAGGAACATTCAATTGGTTTTGAGGTTGACGTCCTGGCTATATTAATAATAGAGTTTGGAATGATGTGATAAGACTATGAGATCTAGTGATCATTTTATAAATTATCTACTACATAATAGGAACCGTTGTCAGTAACATTCTTAAAATGATCTGACCTGAGCTGCTCTTTGTTTCAGTTCCCAATTCCTTTCTTTCAGTGCTTGCTCCATATCGAGGAGTTCTTGCTTTTTATCTTCTATTTCTCCCTTGCAGTACCTGAAATTCCCAAACATTTGTTTAACTACACATTTCCTTGCTTAGGTTTGAGTATGCAGTTTGAGAGGCATTAGATCTATTCAATATTCCAAGTGAAATTACTTCAAAATGTAAATCAAATAACTGATTGTGGAAAAAACAAACCCAAGTGGAATAATACTGTAAACTGTGTTCAAGATTTCCCAATAACTTCTTTATTCACGTTATTTAATTGGTTATTAGGACAAAGCGGTATAGGAGAATGTAATTTATCTATCATCACAGAAGAAAATGAACAACTGCCAAAAAAAATTCACCTCTCTTACTATTATTTCACAACTTTGGGATTTGGAAAATAATTTTAACACATCTTAAATTTGAACAAGAATTATGCATTATTTTAATTTAGAAATTAAATCTGAGCTGAGCTACAACTATAACAAGTCATCTAATGGCAACAAAACAAACAAATATTAAGGAGTTGCTTAGAAGATAAAAACCACCTGAGCTCCCAGCCTGGATACCGGCTTACCTGAGCTCAGCTGTCAGATCCTCGATAGTAACGTGCTTCTCCTCCAGAGAGGACTGCGCCTTCTGTAACGTATCTCGCAATTCCTGAAGCTGCTTTAAACTGATTTTTAATTCTCCATGGGCATTTTGTAGCGAAGATTCTAGTTCTACTATTTTCTGTAAGGCTTCCCTATGGCAAGTCTCTCTTTGAAGCAGATGATCTTCAAGTTCATTCACTGTTGTAATTTAAAAAAATTAATAAAAGAAATAAAAATAAGAGAAGGAAAATCCAAAAAGCTTAATCATCAGTAAGTCATGTTTTTTGGTGATATTTTTATGTATATCACTGTATGTTACCACTTGTAGTCCTAAACAATTTCTTTTATTGCTAATTTTAGGAAAAATCTAAAAGAAAACCCAGTAACTGTTAGGGATGCACAACTATCCTTTCATAAAACCAAAGCCTTCAGTCTTCTATTCATCTCAGAATTTGTAATAGACTTAAAATATAAAGACACATCCCAATCATTTGTCCAAGGGGAAAAACACAGAAAAAACATATTATTTGCAGTGCTACATAAAAATGTCAACAGAATCATTGGCAAGCACCTAGTTTAGAAGAAAAGTAAAATCAAGTGGACAAGGTGGGGATATTTTCTTGTTTTCATAAATTTTCTTGTGATTGTTTTTAAGAGTTGAATTTTTGAGAATAGAATATACTTTTGTTAAAGTTAATGCATTAAGAAACCACTTTACCAATATACATGAACAATCTGCTTAGTCCTTTCATTTGCAGTGAAAGTACATTCCACACAAGTGAGAGTTTGCAGAGGCTATGCTGAAGGAAGCTTATATAGTAAAATACATGTAACTATTAGTAAAATAAAAAAATCACTAAAAAGATCAAAACTGTTACAGTTTAGGTCTATGTGTGGTCTACTTTATTATGAAATAGGATATATCTATTCTAATGCATAATGTATAGAGAAATTATAAGAAATTATAAAAGCTTTAAAAACGGCATAGCCAAGTTACCTTCATTTGCCTTTTTATTGAGTTCTGATCGTGTTTCTTCCAAAAT